>OX387317.1:24129053-24729053 GCA_947562085.1 Eudonia lacustrata
TCACCATCCGGCACTAACTGTGTTTGTTAAGCTATCGTTTCCACGTATGCTACGATCGGCGTTTCGTACGGTGCGATTGTTTCGAGTAGCTGATTATGAATTACTTAACAGCGAAATCGCATCCATTAACTGGCATGATCTTCAAACATGTAATGATATTGACGTGGCGGTTGATAGGTTTTATGAAGAAATAAACAGGGTTATATCTGAGCATGTTCCAACCAAGGTGGTCAAAGGAGATGCTCGTTATCCTCCCTGGTTCACCCCGGCTCTTGTTAAGATTGTTAGAGAAAAACTTAAATTCCACAAAAAATGGAAGATCTATGGCAGGCGGAGTGATTATGATACATTTTCCCTATTACGTGATCGTCAGAAACGAGTTCAGCGAGAATGTTATGATAAATTTATAATTAACGCTGAAAATATGATAAAAATTAATAGTAGGCAATTTTGGTCCTTTGTAAAATCTAAGAAAACTGTCTCTGAACTTCCCGATACCATGTTTTTTAATGATAATTTGTCTAGCGATGGCAAAGGTATATGCACTATGTTCAATAGGTACTTTGGGTCGGCCTTTAAACCCGTTGTATCCTCCTCCGCTATGAGTTTACAACGAACAAATAGTTTAAGTACAGCTTCTATTGGGTCCGTTGATGTCTCAATATCACTAGTTAAGAAATACCTTAAAGGGCTTGATGCTGCGAAGGGCTGTGGGCCAGATGGAATACCTCCCTTTTTTCTAAAAAAGTGTAATAATGCATTGGCTTACCCATTATATTTGTTATTCAAATTGTCTTTAGCTTCCGGAAAAATGCCTTTAATTTGGAAACAATGTCACGTTATCCCTATTTTTAAGGCCGGCGACAAACACAATATTCAAAACTATAGGCCAATATCGAAAATTAGTACAATTCCAAAGTTATTTGAAAAAATAGTGTATAACTCTGTTTTTCCAGTGTTGAGACCCGTAATTGTGAATCAACAACACGGTTTCGTAAATATGAGATCTACAGAGACGAATTTGTGCGAGTTTGTGCACCGAGTTGCTAAGGCTATGGATGAAGGTGGCCAGGTAGATGCTGTGTATACCAACTACTCCAAGGCTTTTGATAAAATTCCGCATTCTACATTAATACGAAAAATTGGAGAAGCCGTTATACACGGTGATCTGTTGCGCTGGCTTAGTCTTACCTTCGAGATCGTAGCCAAGCCGTAACTATAAAGGGGTTCTGCTCGGCGTTTGTCCCTGTATCCTCGGGAGTGCCCCAGGGGTCCCATCTCGGTCCCCTCTTGTTCAATTTATTTGTCAATGATGTTGTTACTATACTTCAAAACTCAAATGTACTAATATATGCTGACGACATGAAAATTTTTAAAAGAATTGCGTCACCTACAGATTGTGTTTTACTGCAGAATGATCTTGACGCGCTTTGTAATTACTGTAATCAAAATTATCTCCACCTTAATCCGAACAAATGTAGCATTATCACCTTTACCCGTAAATCGAAGGTCATTAATTTTGAGTATAAGCTGAATGACAAAAACATTGATAGGGTGACCGAGGTGAAAGACTTGGGGGTAACTCTTGATAGCAGGCTGACGTTCAAAGGGCACATTAATCATATTACGTCAAGGGCTTATCGTATGCACGGCTTTATAATGAGAATAGGCAGAGATTTCAAACAGAGCTCTACTCTTGTAGTTCTTTATAATTCTTATGTCCGTTCTATTCTGGAGTATGCATCGGTGGTGTGGAATCCGCAATATAACGTAGATATAGAGTCTATTGAAAGAATCAATAAAAAAATGCGGAAGCACCTTCTTTTTAGGACCACTCGAGACAAGCAAGTAACTATCGGCATTCCTCCTCTAATTAATCGTCGTATAGAAAGAGACCAAGTTTTCCTTTATAAGGTTCTTAATAACCTCGTCGACACTCCATTTCTTTTGGAGAGTATATGTTTTAGATGCCCTCGGACAAGCTCACGTCTTAAAAAATTGTTTTCTCTGCCCACTACCAGCACTAGATATGCTGGTAATACCTTTTTGTTTAGATCTTGTCAAGATTATAACAAGAGATTCAATTCTGTAGATGTATTTAATTGTAGTATTTTACAGTTTAAAAATCAAATACGAGAATTAATGAATTAATGTTATATTGTAACTTTTGCTATCACTTTAGTTTTTAAATAGTTTTATAATAATTAACATAGCTCTGTTCGTTTATTTTGTCCTTTGTCCTGAAACAATTTATGTATTTTAATTAATTGTGGAGACTTTACTGATAACTGTGTTATGTCCTATGTAAAACCTACATGTATTTTATATCGTTTGTTTCCCAAATAAACTAAAATAAAATAAAACACAAAAAGTTTCATTTTTCACTGTATTATATAAGTATTTGTTTCAGCTTCAGTGCAGCAATTAGCACATAAAAAATAAAAAAGAGTAAAAAAAAAAAAAAAATACTAGTATAGAATGTGTAGTAAGAATACGTTTTTGTGTTAAATCTATGACTACATAACTTAAAATATTAACGTTTGGGCTAGTTTGTATTTTAATTAAACGTGTGACCTTAACAGGTCAAAGTAGCACAGGAATTGCTGTTTTCTTCAATTTCTTCTTGCCTTAGATGCCAAATATTTTCTTCAAAATGTAGGCTACAAATATAGTTGTTCTTTAGGCTATGGGAAGTTTTCCCTATTAATCAGGTCTTCCACATGCCTCAATCCAAACCTTTCATCTGAAATTGGTAAATAAAAATATATATTATACTACATAAGTCTTTACTATTAAATTAATATGATTTTACATAAAAAAGTCACGTCCACCATCTTGGATCATGAAATAGATGTTGTATTCGAAATCGGCACCCCCGACACCCATGGAAATGATACCCATATTGATTTTACATAAAAAAAGACACGTCCGCCATCTTGGATCTTGAAATAGATGTTGTATTCAAAATCGGCACCCCCGAAAACCATGGAAATGATACCCATATTGATTTTACATAAAAAAGTCACGTCCGCCATCTTGGATCTCAAAATAGATGTGGTATTCGAAATCGGCACCCCCAACAACCATAAAAATAATATCCCTATTGATTGTATATCAAAAAGTTGCGTCCACTATTTTTGATCTCAATTTTAATAGCTAAATAATTCTTGTTTAAATATTAGCGAATTCTAAAATGGCGTTTATCCATAAAAAAACATATTGAAAAAGATATTACGCATATTATATGCAAAGATCAGAAACACAAGCACATTCTAGAAACAACAAAATAAAATATTAATGTATTAAACTTACCTTTCTTCTGTGTTTCTAATGTTATAAAAAATAAATTAAAATTGACTACACGCGTTTTTATTTATTGCGCCACTACTGACGCGCGTGTCCCGAATGGAGTGTATGGCGGAGCCCGAATCGCGCCGCGCCCCGCTCGCCCCGCACACCCCGCACGATTGCTCTGTCTAGACGTGCCCGTTGGCCGACTGTAAGAACTATATAGACTGTGGTAATACCATGCCTTTTTGCACCGCATGTTCCGTATACGTAGAAAATTCCGTTGGGTAGGGCATTTGAGGAATAATGCGCATAAAAACAAATGCGCAGCTCCGGTAGAGGATGGAGTGGTTCAGGTCTCCTCTGCATTTAAAGGTCGCATCGCATCTTATAGAGTACTTGCGAACACAGAACATGAGTCATCTTTACCGGATTTGTTTCTAAACAGTATACGAGCAAAGTTATTTAGTCTTATAGAAAAATCATTACTAAAGTACATAAGTTTAAAGATTAATATAGAGTATTTTGCTAATTTTATTTTACTAAACAACGATTCACAAGGAATAAAGTCGTTTACTACTAAGAATATAACGGTGCATCGTAACTTCGACTACGATCAGGTATTTAACTCTATGGTCAGCGTGTTATGTAAAAAAGTTGAAGAATTTCAAGGCATTTTTGAATAATCTGTATATAGTAATAAATATAAATAAATACGACCCCTTAAATGGCTCCGGCTCGAGTTATATAGATTTGCCGTTAAATATAAAGAAGAAAAAAGCATGTATTAATGTTCAAAACAAAGATAAGTTTTGCTTTTTGTGGAGCGTCTTCGCGGCGCTTTATCCCACCAAAAGAAACTGTGATCGCACAGCATCTTATCCTCTTTTGCAGATGTATTAAATATTGATAACTTAAAGTTTCCTGTCACTTTTACAGACATTAAAACATTTAAAAATAATAATTTAAACCTATGCGTAAATGTATATTCTATAAAAAATAATAGAATAGTAGGACCAATTTATAGATCTGAGTTCGCGAGAAAAATAAGGATCGATTTATTATTTTTACTTGAAAACGGGAATAAATCTCACTACATTTTAATAAAAAAATTATCACGTCTTGTTCGTGCTCAATTAACGAATCATCATAGCATGCTTTACTTTTGTGATGATTGCTTACTTTTCTATCCATCTGATAATAAACTTTACAACCACATTTGTAGTGGTGTGACTACTGTGCTTCCAGATCAGGGTAGCTATCTTCAGTTTAAAATTTTTAATAGAAAACAAGATGTTCCATTTGTGATATACGCTGATTTTGAAACTCTACTTAAGCCAATAGAGACTTGCGAGCCTGACCCCTCCTGAGACCCTCTTGCAGTTTTACATTAAATCGTAAACAGCACATTCCCGCAGCTTTGGCTTATAACATAGTTTGTTCATTTGATAGTACTCTTAATTGTTTTTCTTAAATGTCTCTATGAAGATATAGAAAGAATTTTTGAAATAGTAAGTGTTGAGCTGCCTATGATATTTACTGAAAAAGATGCTGAAACGCATGCCCCTGCAGACGTCTATTACATTTGCAACAATCTCTTACTACTTGACAAGGTGAGAGATCATTGTCACTTGACGGGTCATTATAGAGGTGCTGCACATCAGCAGTGCAATTTGGCATACAGTCTTCCGCAACTAGTTCCTGTTTTCTTTCATAATTTAGCAGGCTATGATTGTCATCTTTTCATTAAAATCATCTTTGCCGCATCGGTAAACCAAGTATTAAGTGTCCGTACGAGCTCCATACATAATAATTAATTTACATTATAATAAGTGCAACATTCCTATTAAATTTATTTATTTATTTATTTATTTATTTAACTATATTTACATTGATCATTACAGGCTTAAACCTAATGCAATCATGTAAACCTCTTTATATAATCACAACAATTACATACAATACAATTACATACATAGATATTCAGTGCATAATATAATATGAACATTATTTTTACTTAATAATTTTATATGAACACGTAAACAATGCGGCCCTTGTAAATTCACTCAAAGCACAAGCGAATAGATCGATATCATTTGCCAACACGTTAATAATACGAATGGCACGTGTGAGCGGAGCCTTGCTCAGCATGTTAGTCCGCGCGCGCGGCACCGCCAGCAATGGCACTCGCCGCCTCCGTTCTACGTACCGGTCTGGCACACAAAAACTTATGCAATACAGTAAATCTGTGTTGTGAGTCTTTCCTCTTATTAATTTAAATAAACACGACGCGAGTGCTACATCTCTCCTAACTTCTAATTTGTTGTACCCTACCATGCCTAACACAAATAATGTAGGATATTGTAAGGGGTAGAAAGGGTAAACACCGAACTGCCTCATGTAAATAAATCGTGTGAACTTATTTTGTACTCTCTCCAGCATGAGAGTATATTTGGTTTCATGCGGAGCCCATACACTTGCATTATGCTCCAGGTGACTCCTAACCAAGGCGTTATATAATGCAATAATTGCTTTAATGTTCGTGAAACCCTGTGCTCTGCGTAAGACAAAACCTAGGTTACGATAAGCTCTCTTGCATATACTTATTATATGGTCTCTAAACAAAAGCCCAGAAGTGAGACGCACACCTAGATCCCTAACCTCATTCACTCTTTCCAGGTTTACACCATGTACATCATACGTGTGTAAAACAGGGTTATGAGCTCGCGAGAAAGACATAGTAACACATTTGGAGGTATTGAACTGCAACTTATTTTTAATACTCCAAGCTACCACACTGTCTATATCTGTTTGTAATTTCTTGCAATCTTCATAACCTTTTATGGCAAGGTATAATTTTAGGTCGTCTGCAAATAACAGGCACTTTGCATGTTTCACAACACTAGGTAGATCATTAATCATTAGAATAAATTCCAGGGGCCCAAGATTACTACCCTGACTTACTCCGGATCTGGTGTAATAGGGTTTTGATCTACAACCAGCATATTCTACGTATTGTTGCCTATCCTTCATGTAGCTTGCAAAGAGGTTTAGTAGATGTGGAGTAAAACCAACGCTCGCCAACTTCTTAAGCAATACATCGTGTCTGACTAGATCAAAAGCCATTTGAAATCGAAGTAAGCGGCGTCAATTTGCGCCCCAATATCCACAACCGGCACCAAGTCTGCCATATAATTGACGAGATTGCTGGTGGTACTCCTCGCCGGGCGAAAACCATGCTGCGCATCCGTCAGCTGTGCACTTACCTGTACATGCAATTTCTTATGGATGGCAGATTCGAACACTTTTGCCGGCGTCGACAGAACCGCAATAGGTCTGTAACCTTCCACACTGGATGCTGATGACCCTCCCTTGGGCACCGGGACGACTCGAGTAATTTTCCATCTTTCAGGAAATACAGCAGTATATAGACTAAGATTAAATATATGCAATAGTGGTTCAGCTAATACTTCACGACAGTCTTTAAAAATGAAAGGTGGTATACCATCTGGCCCCGCGGAAGTCTTAGGTTTCAGTTGTTGCAGTGCACTTTGCACGTCACTCAGCTGTAATCGATCCAAGTGAACGCGCGCACCCGCGTTCGCGTCACCAGCACTCACCACACTCGCGCGCACATCCAATGACGCAGGTTCTTCATCATAAACCGAATAAAAGTAGTTCGCAAACTCTACGACACATTGTTCTCGAGTTAATGGCTCGCCGTCTTTTAAAATATTTTGCGGGCTTCTATTACTCCCCTTAGATCGAACATAATTCCAAAAGGCCCTTGGTTCTCTCAGCAAATGGCTTTGAACACGCTCTCGATACTGTTCCTCCGCCATCCTTATCCAACTCTTAACTCTGGCCCTACACTGTGAGAAATTAAAATAATCTCCTACCGTTTGGTAGGAGATTATTTTAATTCCGCTTGATTTATACCTCTTATGTAGATAAGCTTTAGATTTTATTTCTTTAATTATTTGACTCGTGTACCATTCGGGATAACTGTAATTGTTTGCGCATTGACTATTTTTTATTTTCCTTGGGACGCTTCTATCTAATATAAAATTTAATTTATCATAGAAAAAATTTAAACTGGCTTCTAAATTTAAATCATTAATCGGAGTCCAATCTATGCTAGCCATTAACGAATACAATAATGGAAAGTTCGCTTTGTTATAGTTCCATTGCACCGGCGCATAATGTTGCGCACTCGCTTGATCCATATTATCACAGTAAGGCGCCGGCGCCGTTCTATGTCTCGAGTCTAACAATGTAGTACTTAAATGCGAGTCGAGCCGAACGCTCACTGCAAGCGCGGGGTGATAAGGGTCGGGAGGAACCATAGGAGACGTCGAGCATACCCTTACGTCGCCGCCGTTTTCACCCATTGTACTTAATACAAGATCTAAAAAACGACCACTGCAATTTCTAATGTTGTTGCTTTGAGTGAATCCACAATAAGTTGTAAAATATTCATAATAATTTGTAATCGAAACTGAGCCGGAATACAAATTAAAATCTCCTAAAACTAGAATAGCACTATAACTATCACAGTACTGTTCAATGATTTCAAACAGTAACAAGTAATCATTTTCACTGCTATTAGGTGGTATATAAATCACACAACACAAAAACATAAATCTATTCCGCAAGTAAACAGTTGCACTAACCAACTCGAACAGCTGATTGTCGATGTTGACGTCACCCGGTATCGCCACTCGTCGCAACTCAAAGCGCGGTGTGGCCACTAAACACGCGCCGCCTTGTTTGCGCCCATCCGCTCGGTCACATCGAATAAATGTGTACCCCGGCGGGATTAATTCCCCATCATTGATAGAATCGTTGCAACCTGTTTCTGTAATGGCGAATAAATCTGCCTCCGATGTAGTTATGCTTTCTTGAAATTTGTCTAATTTTGTTCGAAGTCCTCTTACATTTTGATATAATACTTCAATATTTTTAGTTGTGTGTTTTCGAATTTTCGGCGGGTTTCCGAAACCACACCCATTCACAAAACTCGATGTTTATTGGCCAGTTTTCAGGCTGGCAAAGTTTATCATATTTGCTTTCTGGAACACCTATTATAAACGAAGCATAATCCCTTTCGGTCTTATGTTTTATTTTATCGATTTTTAAATGGATTTTATCTATCCCATAAATATTTTTGACATATTTTTCCATACTTTCTTCCGTAGTCTCTTTTTGCAGACGCCATACATGAAGATATTTTTTCTTTTCAGTACCTTGGATTTCCATTGCGTTCAAGCTGCCGCCTTTTTTTACTTCACGGCTATATTTATTTTTCCTCTTATTAACAACAGTTGTCCAAGAATGTGTCCTATCTGATTCGCTGTTATTTTGACGTATATTTCTATCGGTCATTATTTTGTTTTCCCTAGACACTTGAGTACCTTCATCATTCACTCGAACATTATCAGACTTCGTGGCCACACAATCCTTTGTGCCCGGTATAAGATTTTGTTTTACCGCTGTTACAAATGAAATAGGTTGTGTGTGTGTCGATCCATCATTATGTGTTGAGGTACTTTTTGATTTCCGAAGCGTTTCTAACTGATCATTTTTATCCTTGAGTATCTTTATTTGAGATTCTAAAATATCAACTTGACTGGCTTTTTTTTGAACTACCTCCATAAGTTTTCTAAGCTCACACAACTCTGTCTCTGTTTTTGTGAACTTAGTTTGTAGCAGTGCATACGCAGCTAGTTGTTCGTCGAACCGGGATGTCATTTGTTGACGTAGTTCGCGTATTTCTTGTAAAAAAATGTTCTCGATATCAGCGAAATGTTTCTCATGCTTAAGACGGCCGCCGCGTTCAGTGTTTACATTAGTGCTCGGTGTAAACGTTTGGTTCATAACAATACTTCCACGCACCGGAGTATTGGCATTATCCCGCTTAGGAACAGTGACCATGCATTCTGGACATACCCAGGTATTCTTGAATTCCTGCGTGAGAGTTTCAAACTCCCCAACCGTTAAGGCAAGACATTTTAAATGATACATTTTCTTACACATTTCTTGCGAGCACTCCATAAACGATATATCGTAGATCGCTGTATCGCAACCATGACATTTTGTACCCATTTTGGGCACAAATGGTACTTTAAAATACTTTTTAACAATAAAATAACAACAGAATTAAAGAAAACGTCCGCACAAAGCAGTGCTGCCACAAACTCGTAAAGAGTGATGTCTTTTGATTTATAAAGGAATCCTTCAATACTTTACTTAACACCTAATTATCAGTTCTTAGTGCATTAGTGAGCGTATCTGATCGTGAATAATTTGAGAAGTGAATACGGTCTCGTGTGCTTCTACCTGCGAACATTTTGTGTGCGCCCGGCCTACAAGTAAATCTCGCCGTCCCGTCCCGCCCGAGCGTGTGCCGTAAGTGCCATATTTCCGTGCGCACTGCCTTCTCACGTCATTGCTCCGTGCGCTACGTCACGCGGGCAAAGAGTAAACGTCGCAGTCTCAGTCACATACTGCCTAAAAACTCTGAGAGGCTTTAAGGGTCAAAAGTCAAAGATTTTTTTTTTTAATTGAAACATATTATAATATTACATATTATAAAATGAATTGTTCAGCGTGCAACAATAAAATAAGCCGGGGGGAGGTTTTGGTTTGTGTTACGTGCAAGGGTTGTTATCACTATAAGTGTTTAAATATGGCGTTAAATACCTACACTGCTATCAAACATAACTGGGTCTGTCCTTCTTGCACTATTGTAACAAGACGTGTTAAGGGCGATAAAACCCCAACCCATAGGCAATTTGAACACCTCCCGGTTGACGCAGATATGTCTTGTGATGATCTTGGCCCAGAGTGTGTCGCTACCAATGTCACTACTGATGGTTCAGCGGGTTCGTCGAGTACTACAGAGGCGAGTCTTTCTGATGTCTTAAATGAACTGCGAGCAATAAGAAGCGATTTTACTGGTATGAGGTCTGACATCCAAGGTGTGACAAGGAGTATTATCGAAATCAATAAAAAATTCTCTATTATGGAATCCCGCATCAGTGATGTTGAGGATCGATTGGCAGCGATCGAAAACAAGTCTACTCTGATTCCTAAACTACAACAAGAATTGAATTCTTCTAAGGATTCGGTATCGGCACTTGAACGAGAGTTACAGCAACGGGATCAACTCGCTAGGATGAATAACATAGAGATATCCGGAATACCATTTGCTGCTGGTGAGAACTTGTTTACGCTGGTACGGGTGATCGGTGATAAGGTTGGCTACTCGTTGGACGACCGAGACATCGATGGTGTTGTGCGTGTGAGGAGGTTCGAAGCGACTAATGTATCTGGAGAATCAAACATCCCGCGTCCACCTGCCATTATTGTAAAATTCACTCGACGGCTTTGTAAAGACAGTTTTTGGCAGCGGTGCGCTCGCGACGTGGTCTAACTACTGCCGATATTAATCTCTCGGGTCCGCGGCAGAGCGTGTATGTGTCGGATCACTTAACTCCTCAAAACAAACAGTTGTTGAAGCGGGCTAGACAGATCAAAATGGATTTAGGTTATTCTTATCTATGGGTTAGAGACTGTAAAATATTAATGCGCAAAAATGAGAAGTCTGGAGTTGTTGTCATAAAGAGTGATACCGACCTTTCTAGGTTGAAGTGACTATTGCTTGACTTTTTGTTTTATTCAGATATTAAGCAGCCGAATGTTAATTATTTACGTTTTAGACTATGTTTTTCTTTTGCTGTTAATGTGTATTTACACTGCATGTGTGATTTTGGGTCCGGTGATGAGGTGACTATTTTTACTATTTGTGTGCAATGCTTTCGATATTTAAAATACTTATATAAAATCTTTATACAATACCATACTACTTACTGCAACTTCTTGCTACGAGATATTAATAAAATTCCTAATTATAATTTAATTACTTGCAATTATTTATTTTTATTTAATTATTTAATGGTAGAATGCATATTTATATTAATAATTATTAACCTAAATGGATCCGAAAGCTAAGATTCTGTTAGGCTATTACCAGAATGTAAGGGGCTTGCGTACTAAATCTCACGATTTTCTATCCCAGATAGCTGCGACTGACTACGATTTTATATGTGTGACGGAAAGCTGGTTGACACCTGATTTTTACGACCGAGAATATTTCGATAGTAGGTACGTAGTGTTTCGCTGTCACCGTTCGCATGCAGAGAGCGGTGCGTCGCGTGGTGGCGGCGTCATGGTTGCAGTGCGCACTGAGCTGATGCCGCTGCGCCGGGACTGGCCGACGCCGCCGCGCGCCTCCTCCGACTGCGTTTGGCTATCCATACCAATTTGTACAGGTAGCAATAGATATCTGAACATAGCCTGTGTTTACATACCGCACGGACCGGGCTATCGTGACGCACTGGAAGAATTTTTTAATGTCGCTGGCAATATACTAAACGAGCGCCCAAATGACGTATTTTTACTTGTCGGCGATTTTAATGTTTCTGATGCGGTTTGCCAAGAAACTAGTACCTGCAGCAAATTACTGCAAAAGGGCGGAGACTGTATGGTAGAATCGTTACGAGATTTTTTAGCGTTCACGGGTCTACAACAATTCAACGGTATTTATAATGCTAATAATCGGATCTTAGACCTTGTGATGAGTAATATTAATTGTCAAGTAATTAATTGTTCGCAACCTTTAACCCAAGAAGATATCCATCATAAGTCTATTGAAATTTCTTTGAATATTAACAATTTTATTTCTATGAAATCAGTTCCCACATACAATTACAATTTCTTTGCGGCTGATTTCGATTCTATCAATAATGAGCTTGAAAACGTGAACTGGCCTAAAATATTTACAAATTTAAATTTAGAAGAATGTGTGTCAAAATTTTACGACATTTTAAAGAATATTATAGCAAGATTTGTTCCTCGTAAAATAATTAGATCAACACGATCGTTTCCTGTATGGCACACTAAACCCCTTGTTTAATAATATTATTAAACATGATAGATTTCATACGGCCACACTTAAGTTGCTTTTTTGTGCTGGCAACTTTTTTTCTTCCTCTTCCAATATGGTGATAAAACGTGCAAGTTGTGTCTATAAAAGTAAATCAATTTTGGTAATAAAACCAGTGGTAAAAGTTTCAGCTGCATTTTAATTTACATGTAGCTTGGTGGTCCTTCGAGATTAACAAAGAATCGCGAGTGTGGTGTGTTATCTTGTGAATAGAGAATCTGCAATTCATCGGAGGTACTTCTTACTACTACGCAAGGGCGACGCGCGAAGCGTCAATTCGGCGGGCGCAAGTGATTGACAGATCTGTACTGCTGCCAACATAACAAACAGCTACGCTGCGCAACTCGCTTCATCTATAAGCGGGCGCATCGTCTCGTACGTCGTGCGTCGCATCCTTAACTGCGTAAGGTTGCCGGTCCGTTTTCCGGTTTTGTCGGTGGTGGTCTCGAAAGTTGTCTGTCACACTGATCACGTCACAAGAATTCCACGAGGTTATTTGCCGGCAATAACGGCAGATTATTGCAAATTATATTTATGGAAGTATTATTAGTGCATCCAGAGTTTACTTCTATCATCCACTACCTTATTTCACGGCTATAGCGTGAAAATCACTCCAATCCAAAGCACGTGCGTAGTAGGTACCTGGTGCTTATTTGTTCTTCAATAGAATGGCGCCACCGATGGTGGGAAAAGAAATGACGATGACGAAGCAGGAGGACAAGGAAAAGCTAAAAAAGTTGCGTCTATCACGCTCGCAGCTTAAAGGTATGGTTACTCGGATTGAAAATTACGTCAGTGATCCTATCAACTTGACAACCGCAAACACCGAGATGCTTGAGGCGCGGAAGGAAAAGCTAATCGACACCTTTAAGTCGTACGAACAAATTCAGCTCGACATTCTGGCTCTCGATGAAACGGATTCTGAAAACATGTCCATCCTCGAAGAAAAATACTTCAATGTTGTTTCCAAACTGAACATCACCCTCAAAAATTGTAATGCACACGAGAAAAAGCAGTGTAGTAACGTTGCAACATCTAAATTACCAAATATAGAGGTACCAACCTTTGATGGTAAGAACTTTACTGAATATACTCCATTTATGGATTTGTTTACTGCTGTTATACACAACAATAGTTCACTCTCCGATGTTCAAAGACTATTCTATTTAAGAAATTTTTTTGTTGGTGAAGCCTTATCTGTTATAATTAACTTACCCATTGTTAATGAATCTTACAGGGAGGCGCTTGATTTACTAAAGAAGAGATTTGACAACAAAGCACGGATTATCACTCATCATATAAATAAAATTTTAGAGCTGCCTTCAATGCAAAAAGGTACAGCGGCCTCTATAAGGACGTTCATTTCTGAGGTGCAACAACAATTATATGCACTCAAGAATTTACAACAACCTATAAATAAATGGGACATGTTACTCATTTCTATTTTACAAAAGAAGTTAGATCAATATACTAACAGAGCATATCAATTAGATCGTGACTCGGATTCACTCCCTACTATGGAGGAATTCATATCATTTTTGGAAAAGCGCGCTATAGCACTTGAAGATAGTCACACTAGCAATACAGAAGTAAAAAGGCCTTATGCCAACAAAGTAACCAATTTTGCTGCAAAAAATTTTTCATGTACCTATTGTAATTCTTCCAGCCATGCTATTTATGGATGCCCAACATTCAAAACGGCACCTATAGATGACCGTATTGGGTTTGTGAAGAAGCATGACATCTGCAGCATTTGTTTAAAAACTCACAATAGTAAGTGTAAATTTAACTTTTTATGTAAGGTGTGTAAGGCAAAGCATAATACTCTGCTCCATAAAGAATGTATTAAGACCACAGAGCCAGCGGTGGCTATGCATTCAAATACCACTTCTATAAATATTTTTTTGCCTACTATAAAGGTAAAATTGGTGGATAATCATGGCCGTGATATTGTTGTCAAAGCTCTTCTTGATACGGGCAGTCAAGCTTCCTTTGCAACCGACCAATTGATTGAAAGGTTAGGCATAAAACCAAAATGTCAAATTTCTAATATTATAAGCATTGGTAATAAAAACAATAAAATAAATAAATATGTAAACATCACAGTGCATTCCCCCTCTAACAATGTGCAATCAAATGTTAAATGTAATGTTGTTCATTCTATTACATCCCGCCTGCCACAGAATGAGATTGATATTTCAAATTTAAATATTCCTCTCCATGTAAAGCTTGCTGATGGTGACTTCAATACTCCGTCTGAAATATCACTTCTGTTCGGTGCAGACTTCTATTTTAACATTTTACTTGATGGACATTTGAAACTTCAAAATGGTCTAGTATTGCAAAACACTATGTTTGGGTATATTATAGGTGGTAATGTTAATATGAACAAAATGTCACAGCCAAATGACTTGGTGATAAACTTTGCAATAAATGACCATAAGAAGTTAGAGGATGTAATGGAACAATTTTGGCTAGCTGAGGCTCCCCCTCAACCTGTTACTAAAATACCTATAGAACATCAAAAGGTTGAAGAAATTTTTCAAAATACTATGATACTTAATGAAAATAAATTTCAAGTTGATATACCATTAGCTAATGACCTAAATGATTTACAGATTGGAGATTCATTTTCAGTTGCCTTTCAAAGATTTCTCTCTTTAGAGAAGAAATTTAAACAAAATCCTATGTATTTGGAACTATATAAAAGGTTTATAGATGAGTACATATCGCTGGGGCATGCCAAGGCTGTGGACATTGGTGAGTACGATATCCAAAATGGACCTGTTTATTTCTTGGCTCATCATGCTGTGTTAAATGATAAAAGCCCTACAACAAAATTGCGTGTAGTCTTTGATGGTGGAATGAAATCCTTGGAAGGAAAGTCATTAAATGACCTTATGTTGAACGGCCCAGTAGTACAGAGTGAACTTTTTGATATTTTTATTTTATGGAGAACCTTTATGTATACATTAACATGTGATATTGCTAAGATGTTTCGTTGCATTAACATAAATCCATCACAAACTAGTTTACAAAATATTCTCTGGCGCGATCATCCTAATAAAGGCCTAACCTGTTTACAATTACAAACAGTCACATATGGCTTAAAGGCTTCCACTTTTTTGGCCACTCGCTGCTTGATAGAGCTGGCTCTTCGCTATAGGGAGCATTATCCACTTGCAGCCAACGCTATGCTTACTAGTACATATACTGATGATATTATTTGCGGAACTGACAAGAAAGAACAATTAGAACAGTTAAAGTTTGAACTCATCAACTTGCTCCTTAAAGGTGGTTTCTCACTACATAAGTGGGCATCAAACTACATGCCAATTCTTGATGACCTACCTGATAGTAAAAAATATTTTGAAAACCTTGATATAAGTGGGAATAACATAGTAAAAACTTTAGGTTTGCAATGTGATGTGTTAAAGGATCAGCTGATATTCAAAGGTCCAGATACAGATGTTTATGAAATTAATACCAAACGAAAAGTACTAAGCTATATAGGGAAAATTTTTGACCCATTAGGTCTCATTGGACCAATAATAGTTATTGCTAAGTTGTTTATGCAAACTTTGTGGTCTATGAATGTAAGCTGGGACACTATATTGACCCAAGACCATTTAAAGGTTTGGCAACATTTTTTAATTAATCTAAAGGAAATGGGCAATGTAACCATTCCAAGGGGAGTAAGTTCAAATACAATATTTTCTATTGAACTGGTGGGGTATGCAGATGCTTCTATGAAGGCTTTAGGATGCTGTTTATATTTGAGAATCAACAATTCTGATGGAACAGTTTCTAATAAGTTGCTATGCTCCAAATCAAAAGTAGCTCCTCTTAAAAAGACTGTAACGATACCACGCTTGGAATTAAATAGTGCTTTACTTTTGTCACAAGTTGCTAATAGAGTACATAATATATATAAACATAAATACAAAAACTTAAAAGTTTGGCTTTACAGTGACTCTCAGATTGTTTTGGCATGGATAGCATCCAATAATATAAAATTAAATTCATATGTTTCAAGTAGAGTTCAGCAGATAAATAACTTAACTAAAGAATTTGTTTGGACACATGTTAACACAAAAAGTAATCCTGCTGACTTGTTATCGAGAGGCTGTCTTCCTCAAAAATTGAAGTGCAATGAGCTATGGTGGCAAGGCCCTCGGGAGCTATCTGATCCGGGATTTAAACACTCTGTAGCTAACATTAAACAGCCTTTACTGTTACCTAGTGACAGTGAGGAAACTGATTCATTTTGTGGTGTAATGAAATGTGACATTAGTGAAGATACTACTGAAAACTTTGTCATTAAACTTATTAAAAGATTCTCTAATATTATTAGGCTTCAAAGAGTTCTAGCTTACATTTTGCGTTTTTACAATAATTCTAAAGGTGTTAATAAAAAATCATTGGTTCTTTGACACCCGCTGAGCTCAATAATGCCATGACTATACTTATAAAAGGTGTTCAAAGATTTCATTTTGAATATGAATTAGAATCTATTATGAGAGGTTCGGCAATTAAAACAAATTTGTCTAATCTCCATCCTTTTGTAGATAAATATGGTGTCCTTCGTGTTGGAGGCCGCCTTCAAAATGCTGAAAACATTTCTTATGAAAAAATTCATCCGATAATACTGCCAAAAACATCTCACTTTACATATATTATTATTCACAAGGAGCACATGCGCCTTCACCATGCTGGCGCTAAATTAGTTCTTAGCTCCCTATCGCAAAGATTTTGGCTTATAAGTGGCATACGGGAAGTCAAAAAGGTGGTCAACAAATGTATTAAATGTGCTAAACTTAAAGCTGCAGCTTCTATGCAACTTATGGGTTCCCTACCTATAGATAGAGTAACTCCCACAAGACCTTTTCAAGTGACAGGGGTTGACTTCTGTGGTCCGTTCAATGTAAAGGTATCGGGAATTAGAAAACCTATTATTACCAAGGGCTACATTGCAATCTTTGTTTGTTTTTCAACGAAGGCCATACACATGGAGCTAGTCAGCGACTTAACTACTGATGCATTTTTGGCATGCCTCAAGCGGTTCTTCTCAAGGAGGGGAATGCCTGTTAGAATTTATTGTGACAATGCCAAAACATTTAAAGGGGCAAAGAATGAATTAAATAAACTTTATGAACTGTTTTCATCTCGGACTCATGTAGACAAACTATTGTGTATCTAATTATGTAGAATTTAAGTTCATACCTGCATACTCACCTGAGTTTGGGGGCTTGTGGGAAGCAGGGGTCAAAAGTTTTAAATATCACTTTAAAAGGATAGTGGGAAACATTAATTTAACATTTGAAGGTCTATACACAGTTATTACAGAAATTGAAGCAATACTAAATTCCAGACCTCTGCTCCCCACAAGCTCAGATATTTCTAGTTATGATTACCTTACGCCTGGGCACTTCCTCATAGGTACGCCTATGATGAATTACCCAGAAGTGGACCTCTCAAGTAAAAATATTGACAGATTAAAATTTTGGCAAATGTTGTCCAAAATCAAACAAGATTTATGGAAAGTCTGGTCAAGGGATTATCTTACACAATTACAAAGTAGACCTAAATGGAAACAGTCACATACAAATTTAAAAGAAGGTGATTTAGTAATTGTTCGCTATGATAATTCTGCACCTTTAAGCTGGCCTATGGCTAGAATTGTTAAGACCATCCCTGGTCCGGATGGAAGGGTAAGGGTAGCTGAAATAAAAATGTCTAATAATAAAAAATATGTAAGATCTTTTAGAAAATTGTGCCCATTGCCGATCTGAATGGTTACCTAGTCAGCCTTCTGTCTGTATTAATGTAAGTACTTTTATTATTGTTAAGCTCCTAGTTAAGATATTAGATATGTGTAGCTACCTGCATTCTGATGAATGCTCTGTATTGTGTATTTCAACAATAAACTTAAGTACCTTATGCCTTTAAGCTTTAGTTACATAGAGTTAAAACAATGATTACAAAATTAAAAAAAAAAAAATTGTTACTTAAGTAATCTATTTCAGTTATGTTTAAATATTAAAATTATATAACCTGGCCTGGCCCAACTATGTTTAATAATATTATTAAACATGATAGATTTCATACGGCCACACTTAAGTTGCTTTTTTGTGCTGGCAACTTTTTTTCTTCCTCTTCCAATATGGTGATAAAACGTGCAAGTTGTGTCTATAAAAGTAAATCAATTTTGGTAATAAAACCAGTGGTAAAAGTTTCAGCTGCATTTTAATTTACACCCCTACAAAAACTTTTGAACGAAAAAAAAAATACCACAAACTATGGAAATTGTATGGAAATCCTTTAGACTATCAAAGCTTTAATGTTTTGAGAAGGAGGGCTAGGCATATGGAGGTCGAGTGTCATAACAATTACGTGCAATATATAGAAGGTAAACTTAAAACTAACCCTAAATACTTTTGGACTTATGTCAAAGCCATTAAGGCAAGTAATGGGCTACCTCAAACTATGACTTATAACGGGCATAGTAGTGACGGGAAACAAATTTGCGACTTTTTTAATGATCATTTTTATTCAGTATTTGTAAGTAGTCCAAGACAATATTTTCCTAATCAGTGGGACCCTCCTGGCAACACGTTATTAGACATAGGTTCGGTCGAAATCACCGCAAAGCTGGTTAACAAATATTTAAAAAAAAATAACACGAATAAGGGTGCAGGGCCCGATGGCATACATCCGTTACTTATCAATAAGTGCGCTGATACACTTACTTATCCCCTCGTACATATTTTTAAATTATCTTTTAGCAGTGGCAGCGTACCTCTAGCTTGGAAAAGTGCTTGGATAACACCTATTCCTAAAGGCAGTAGCAGTAACGATGTTGCCAACTATAGGCCGATCTCCAAACTCTGTCAATTTGCCAAAATACAGGAAAAGATTGTTACAGATCAACTATTTGAGGTGGTGCAGCGCGTCATTGTCCCAAATCTTGCTTAGCTTTACCGAAGTTATTTTATCAGCAATGGATGATAATGCACAAGTAGATGCAATTTATGCAGATTTTGCAAAAGCTTTTGACAAAATTTGCCACGACACACTACTTCTTAAGCTCTGGCAGCTCGGAATTCATGGTGACCTGCTTCGATGGATTCGTTCATACATAGAAAATCGTAGTCAGGCTGTTGTATTATATGGTTACTGTTCTGCGTATAAAAATATACCGTCTGGAGTTCCGCAAGGATCCCATTTGGGACCTTTACTATTTATTATTTTTATCAATGATCTGACTAAGTCTATTATTCACTCAAACGTATTACTATATGCGGATGATACGAAATTGTTCAGAGTAATAAAAGAACCAGATGATGCTATATTACTGCAACGTGATCTGAATAATTTTGTTGACTTCTGTAATAGTAATAGCTTATTCCTAAATTTAGATAAATGTTTCACAATATCCTTCACAAGAAAAAAAAAGCAATAAATTATACTTATAAAATATGCGGAAAGGATCTTAATCGCGTAACTGAAATTAGGGACCTAGGCGTCACAATGGATTCCAAACTCTCCTTTATCCCTCACATAGATAAGATCACTAATAAATCATACAAGTTTATGGGATTTATATTACGTGTAGGAAAAAAATTCAAAACCGCATCAACCTATAAACTTTTATTTAACAGTTTCGTGCGTAGTAGACTGGAAGTTGCTAGCCCTGTTTGGAATCCATATCAGCAAGTTCATCAAAATAAAATTGAGAGGTTACAAAGAAAATTTGTGAAGTCTTTGGACTACAGAACCGGTCACCGTCACATAGATTATGAATCATCCCTTGCATTCCATAAAATAGACTCCTTGATGCAACGTCGCAGGCTCATTGATATGACTTTCTTATTTAAAATACTCCATAACATGGTCGACGCCCCTTTTTTGTTAGAACAAATCTACTTTCGTGTACCTCGTAAGCAAGAAAGAAATAGTCGGAAGAAACCTCTATTTACCATTAAGCCTAGTAAGACTTGCTATGGCAGTAATAGTTTTATAAAGAGAGCTTGTACTGTATATAATGATATATTCATTAATGTAGAGTAGACATATTTGATCTGTCGTTAATAAAATTTAGAGGCCACATCACTGAACTTACACACACTACTGCGCGAAAATAATGAAATGGTTAAACAATTTAACCATTTTATTTTTATTTTATTTTGCTGATTTATTTTGATTTATTTTTATTTTGTACTGTTTTTATGATTTTAATGATTGCATTATTATGTTACCAATTGAACTTAATTGAATTATTTATTTATTGATTGAGTATTATATAATTTTAATTTGTTGTATTATAAATTAATAATTTAATATAATAATTGAATACTTTATATTTATTTATTGAATGATTTTAATTGAATTGTTATGTTATCTTTTTTCTATTTTATTTTTACTGTTATGAGACTGTTTTCTAATTCGTAATTTGATTATTATTATTATTAATATTTTTTCGTTAATAATGTAGTATTGGGTATTGTAGTTGTTTTGAAATTTTGTTATTTTGCTTGTCTCACTTTTTGCCATCTCCTAGAGTTCTGTGTCAGCACTGCGCATTAATAACATCTTGATCCTGACAACGGATCAACAAGCGTTTTCATTTCTATGATTTAACCGCAATCGAGATGGAGTCGGGAGATCTGCAGGGTAACAATAGCATTTTGTTAGTGTTTAATAAATTACCTTTTAAACAAACAGACACAATCTATCTCTTACAATAATGGTAATATGTTTTCTACATACCTAAGTTTTATGACCTATCTACTATCCATTCCTCTGGCGGAGAAACCAATCTGTTTGACCTGCTATCCTTTTTGTTTGGATGCCTTATTTGTCACTTTATAGTGCAGGTATTGACAGGTCTATTGCTTGAGTCCGATGCTATCGACAACTTATTAATGCTTGTCTTAGAGCTAGCTTGAAATCTGAAATTATTATTTTTTTTGTTTTAATATTTTTACATGTTTACCTACTCTGAATGTTTACTTTTATTTTAGAATTAGTAGGTTTCTCAGCTTATGTAATTATTTAATTTTGTCATCATGCTTACCTGTTATTGAGGATCATGTTTTGTGTTTCACATATCCATTTTCACTTGTCACAATGACTACGAGTATAAGTCGCGCGAACACGTCCGTTCCCGGTCGCAACGCATTGCCTCTGTGGCGGGGACACCGGGACAGGTGCCGCGGCTCAGGATGGATTGGCGAGTTTGTACCTATTGTGTTTGTTGCTTTTGTTATTTATTACTATTACTTGTATGATTCGGTGTTTTGTAGTAAATTTGGTTTGTTAAAGTGAATGTTTGCTATTTTTTTGTTTGTATGTATCTTGTTTGAATTTTAAATGTTAATTTAGGGAACTATAGGTTTTTTTTATATAATCAATTTTAGTATATATCTATAAATAATGTGTAACTGTTTGTTCCTAAATAAAATAAAAAAAAAAATAAAAAAAAATTTAAGAATTAGCTGAGAATTCAGGTCCTATAAAAGTAATACCCAAAAACAAAGAAAACTTTATCTCATTCACAAAATTTTTGAAGTTGCCTAGTGGTAAATTAGCTCAAATAAGATTTGTAGACTCATTAAAATTTTTGAGCACAAGTTTAGAAAAATTAGCAAATGATTTGGATAAAAGTGATTTTGTACACTTACAACAATGTTTTACTAATGAATACAAGTTTCAATTGATTTCTCGTAAAGGTGTTTACCACAGAACACAAGAAAGAGGTTAGAAGTCGTAAGTGGGCGTAACCCGCGCGCCACTCATATGAGCGAACACTCATATCTAGTCCGTTTCACGATTTGACACTTCTCAGTCGTTTGCGAACTATCGAGCTGTGATTTTGCGGAATATTTACATAAATATGCCTTCTTGTGCTATTTTGACAAGCATTAAGCAAAGTTAAACATCTAATGTTATACATGGAAACATTTATTTTCATCGGTACGTTCGTATTTACTGCTTAATTAGTTAAAAGTGAAAAAAAATCAACAATGTCAATAAAAATAAACACTGCTTGCTAAAAACATAGTCAATGTAAATTACGTCGTTTCCAGAAAGCAATGTACATTGTTTTGTGCAATTGTGCAAAAATAGTGCAGTGCAGGGTTATCGTACCTACATTTATCGATAGTCTGGTTTCTGGTAATAGTATTTGTAGACATGATTTATGAGAGATTCCTGTAATAACTTTGTTTTCCCTCGGAAATTAATACAAAATTAAAATGGATCGACGCGACGGGGCGGATGGATTGGGTTCCCACCAAATTAAGCACGATCTGTTCAATACATTGCTCAGATGATGTATTCGAAATTAAAATATCTGGAAGACGTTATCTGAAGTCTGACGCAGTACTAACTAAAGAAATTGTTAAGTTGTATTCTGGACCTTCTGAAGTACAGTCGAGTTCAATAATATGTATACACTTTTGACAGTTAGTAACCTTTTTTACCTTGTAATAAGAATCAACATCTGTCAAAAGTGTATACATATTATTGAACTCGACTGTACGTATTTTCATAAAGAACTTTGTTTAGTTTTTATTTCATTTTGGTTATTTATTATTAACAAAAATCTGCGGAACTTCATAGGTACTGCCATTTTTGACGACATTAGTATTCATCAATTTTCTGAATACCCTCAGTCGAACCACGTAACAGATTTAATAAAAGCAATAATTAAGAAATATATGAATATCCAAATATTTATAAAATTTACAAAATACAGTGAAAAAATTAAACGCCTACCCGACCCAGCCAGGAATCGAACCTGGGTCTTCCGCAATCCGGGCGGCTGCACTGACCGCTATGCTACCGGGAAGGCTGACGTAGACGCTGAATTTTGTCACTGCTTTTGTAATTTTAGAGTGCTAATAGCGGCACAGCGCGCCATCTATCCAACAGTCATTGCAACCGATTTTTTTTTCACTGTATTTTGTAAATTTTATAAATATTTAATTTAGCTTCAGTGCAGCAATTAGCACTTGAAAATAAAAAGTAAAAATTTACTATAGCGTTGTGTTATCAAATTTGTGGTATTTCATCTGCAAAGATGAATCTGCATTGCCATCGGTTGCAATGACCGTTGGATAGATGGCGCGCTGTGCCGCTATTAGCACTCTAAAATTACAAAAGCAGTGACAAAATTTAGCGTCTACGTCAGCCTTCCCGGTAGCATAGCGGTCAGTGCAGCCGCCCGGATTGCGGAAGACCCAGGTTCGATTCCTGGCTGGGTCGGGT
The DNA here is from genome assembly GCA_947562085.1 of Eudonia lacustrata. Classification (NCBI taxonomy): domain Eukaryota; kingdom Metazoa; phylum Arthropoda; class Insecta; order Lepidoptera; family Crambidae; genus Eudonia; species Eudonia lacustrata. The sequence goes on from OX387317.1 coordinate 24,152,620, forward strand.
AGGCGTTTAATTTTTTCACTGTATTTTGTAAATTTTATAAATATTTAATTTAGCTTCAGTGCAGCAATTAGCACTTGAAAATAAAAAGTAAAAATATGAATATCCGATTACATTAATTTCTCATTATAGAACTCGAGCAGTTTGTCAAAAAGGCAGTTACCTAACAAATAATTTTTGTTAAGTAACTGCCTTTTTTACAAACTGCTCAATATGCTCTATTTCAAAGAATAATTGGACGTAGGTAGTTAAACAGAAAAATTAAAATGGATCGACGCAACGGTGCGGATGGATTGGGTTCCCAACAAATTAAGCTATTCAATACATTTCTTGATTTCATTTAGATGATTATTGCATTAATCAGCTAACAGAAGAATAATTGCTTTACTAGATGTCGGCGCACCACCCCTTTCAATACAATTAACATAATCGATAATTGTATCACATCACTAACTTTCCACAATTTGAATGTTACCAGCGTAGCTATAAAATATTTATTTTATTTTATTAATTTAATAATTTTATTTGTAAAGTGTATAATATAACTCAATATTCTGTGACAATTTCAAGCGTCTACCTGTTACCGTTATCAATATCGAGCAAAAACGAGCAAAAAAAATCACGTTGGTTAATGTCAATTACTTACATAAAAAATCGATCTATTTGTAGAAAAAACGTGTAAAGTGCGTTTCACTGACGAGTTCCTTCGTCGCCGGTATGTTGGTACAGAAGACACCTGCACATCAACCTATCCAAAACTGTCAAATGTCTCCAGTACATTTTCAACCATATACCTACCTTAGTCATAAAGTTTAAAGTCTATTGAGGAAAGACAGTTTGTGGTAGGTTGATGTGCGTGGACAAAGGAGCATTTTTTTAAAAACGCACTTTAGTCACAGTTATTTCGTTATTAAAATAATTAAAGAATTTGAAACCGATTTTGTAATTTTTTATTCATTAATTTTTTTTTCACATTTATAGGTTTTACATTTTTTAAGCAAATAGCAAACTTTTATGAAACTTAAAGTTTAAAAAAAATACCGTCCTATTTATTGATTATTTAATTGCACAATTTCTTAGTTTTCTGGCAACATTGTGCAAATATTGCACAAGACGTAACGGCTAAATATTGACGTATAAAGTAAACTAATCCTTAACATGATGCAATAAAGCCTATATTTCAAGGTATAGTTTTTTACATAAGTTCTTTTTTTTAAGTTTTTCTATTGTAGTAAGCGACGAATCGCATATCAGCGTTTTATGTGGTGACAATGTGAATATACGCTTATTTGTGTGCGAGAGGCGACACTGGTTCCCGTACTAAATTGTATGCATTATACTTCTATCCTCTTTTCTGTGTTCTGTGGTGTTTACCCTTATGATCATATGAAATCTAGGAAGTCGTTTTCCGAAAAACAACTTCCCTCTAAAGAATGTTTTTATAATTCATTAACTGACAAGGGCGTCAGCGATGAAGAATACAGGCATGCCCAAACGGTTTGGGATACTTTTAACATTGATAATATGGGAGAATATACAGATCTTTATCTTAAAACCGACGTTTATTTACTAACAGATGTTTTTAAAAACTTTAGAGTGGTTTGTAAAAAATATTATCGCTTAGATCCTGATTTTTACTTAACTGCTCCGAGCCTAACATTCGACGCTATGCTATTAAAACACAAATAGAGTTGGAGTTATAATCCGACTTAGAAATCATACGTCTTATACAAAAAGGAATTCGAGGTGGAATTTGCTTGTGTTCAACCAGACATGCAAAGGCAAATAATATCAATATGGATAATTATGACGAAACTAAATCGAGTTCTTTTCTAATATATCGACTGTAATAATCTATACGGTTACAGCATGTGTCAATCTTTGCCAGTATCCAATTTTAAATTTCTGGAACAGCGGGAAATTGATCAAATAGAAATTATGAGCGTACCGGATGATGCGGAGTTCGGATTTATGCTTGAAATCGATTTATTATACCCGGATGAATTGCACTGTACTCATAATGATTATCCTTTTTGCGCAGAGAAATTCATACCCCCCGGAGGCACAACTTCTAATGCCCGGTTCCTATAAACAAGAAACGATCCGTTTTGCCTACGAGCCGTTGTATTAGCTACGAGGCGTAAGCTAAATGCGTTCCTATAAAAAACGACTCGTCAGGTATCTAACCGATAGATGTTACCAACGGATGGGAGGGTTACCAGTAACGCTTCGTAACCATAGAATATGGAAGTGACACTAGACTGCGTTCCTATAAAAAATAAGAAGCGTCAATTAACTGTCAAATCTACCGTTCGTTGCTGGTTATCCTACCGGTACTTTTTGATCGGTTATTATGTTGTTTACGTGTATTTCGTCAGTAATTTTTACAAATAGTGAAATTGTCATGCTCAGTGCTCAGTGAAAGTGATGTAGAAATGCTGAATATTTTATCGGGTTGGCATAATTCCGATGAAGACAATAAACGACGTGCTAGAGTAGGTATATGAAACCATTCATATTGGATGAACATTAATTCCAACAAAACGAAAAATGAGATTTCGCCGGGATAAACCATTAGTACAAGAATTACTGACGGATATATATCTTTATTTGAGAGTTACAGAAGGAAGGTTAGTTTGAATACAATAATGAACTAGCGTTCTTTCGATATTAAAGATCACCAACTGTCAAATAACAATGTTGGTTTTATTTCAGGTACGATATTATTTCATCTGCATTTATCCATAGTGGAGAAGCCTAAAACTTTATAATACCTGCTGTACGAGTAAACACGTACAGTTAGTATAGTATGGGAAATATGCGACAGCAGCGAATAACTTCACCGACTTGCTTATTGACCCAGTTTAGACAAAGCAACGTTATTTGTACCTATAATTATGTTTTATAATTTAGTGTTGAATAAAGACCGCGACAAGCACATGTATACCGTGTTATCATTTATCATCTCGGTTTTCGGCACTCACAGCATCAGCAACTTCGGAAGTTTGGTTTACTCTTAAACTGAACCCCGACATTGGTCCTTCGAGCTAACAGTGAACCAGGACATTCATCACTTTATACTTTAATGGACATTCCTTTTAATTGTATTTAAAGACATTGACAATATTGCGTGACGCAAGAGAATTGAATATCTTATTACGTCATTACGACAATACTACATCATTTAGTGATTTGTGATCTGAGTGTAGTAGCGAATCGGATTGATAGGCCCCTCCCACCAGCGGGTCTCACCTGTCAATTTGAGAAGGCGCATATACCGCACAAGGATCGCAAGGACACTTAAGACATCTGACAAGACACTATCTTATTAGATATTCGCTATGGAAGATCTACTCAATCGCCAGAGCGTTATCATCAATGAAGTTAAGAAGATTAATACAAACTTTGATAAGGATAGCGCATCCCGAAAGACAAGTGAGTACTTACAAAGACGTTTACAAGCCTTAGACAATTTTTGGGGTGAGTTTGAGCAAAACGATACTGCACTACAACAGTATAGAGATGACAAGATGGAATTTTGCCAGAAATGTTTGTAAAGATTTTAAAAGATTTTTTGACGTCACTGTGACAAAGATTTCGTCGTACGTACCTCCTTCGACATCATCCGAATCTGTCTTTGACGTCCCTAAGGTAGACGTGGGAAACAAAGACAGTAAAACGTCCAATCAAGCTGAGGAGCTACTCTTGAAGCAAAGAACGAACTTCAGAGCGTTACACCGGCTAATGGAAAATATCAACATTAATGAGATCACGGAGAAGTGGGAGATCGAAGACGAACTCAAAATTTTACAACATCGCTGGCATGCAATTGACAATGCTATATTAACTACACATGCAAATTGACAACCTGTTACAAGGGCAGGATGGATTTTACGATGGCGAATTTAAACATATTGAGACGGCCTATAAAGAAATGAAAAGGACATTAAATAGAAAAAACTTTTCTACTGCCCACGCTCAACATTCAGTACCTACAATAGACATCCCGATCTTTACTGGGAAGTACACCCAGTGGCCTACCTTCTATGATTTATTCACAGAAACAATACATAACAACAACTGAATATCTCCACAGACAATTACGAAACCGCCTGGGAAGTTCTCCAGCATCGTTACAACAACCCACAAGTGTTATTTACCAAGCAGATTGAGATTTTCTTAAGTCAACCAGTCATACACAAACAATCATCGTTTGAATTAAAAAAGCTATATGACACTACAATGGAATGTAATTATGCCATCCACAATCTAGGCATAGACACTACGAGCTGGGATCCTCTCCTAGTACATCTGGTGGTGAAGAAACTAGATCTCGAGACTTATACTGACTATAAGGAATCGCGAAAGTCACCGCGAGACCTACCATCATTTGACGAGTTGATGAGTTTCCTCGAAGCAAAATTTATAGCACTGGAACCATTGCACAAGAAAGAGAGAGATAATCAATTACCTAGATTTTCCCTATCTCAACCCTCATCATCAAAACAGTCATTCAACAAAAGCTATGCCAGCGGAAGACAGACATTTAAGAATTACCAAGCAGTGGCCACATTTACCAGAAAATGCCCATATTGTTTGTCAGAGCATGATCTGTATATGTGTAAAAAGTTTCAGAACTTGACACCAGACGCTAAATTAAAAGCAATAAATAAATTACAAGTTTGTCATAATTGCTTGTATCGACACTTAAATAATTCGTGCAATTTCACGAAACGGTGCAAACAATGCAATGCAGCTCACAACACAATATTGCACGATATTATGACAACTGGGTCGATGACACCGATTAACACCGCAGCACAGCTGACATCAGTTCAGACAGACAAAATGACAAAAGCTGTTAATCACGTAGCAACTCATGATGAGGAAATTCTACTAACCACTCTACTGCTACGTGTTAGAGCATCCGATAACACTTTCATCACACTGAGAGCACTTTTAGATCAGGGCTCACAGAACTCACTTATCTCAGAAAATGCAGCTCAGATGCTGGGACTACAACGACAACGATACCACGCTTCAGTGACCGGCATCGGTTTCGGTTCTAAGCAAGGAAAAGGCGTTGTTTCATTAGAATGCCGTTCCATACATGATGACTACACCTTCCAAACGCAAGCTCTCGTTATAAGGCACGTCATCAACAACTTGCCAAACACATCCTTTGGCGCACAGACATGGCCTCACATTCAGCATCTAAAATTGGCCGATCCCGAGTACAACATTTCCAAACCAATAGACATTTTGTTAGATGCAAGCGTCTATTCCGATATCATTCAAAATGGCCTTATCAAGGGCCCACCCACAGCGCCAATCGCACAGCAGACACTCCTAGGATGGATTTTATCTGGAAACGTTAAAACGTTTAGTTGCAATGTTGTTCTAAATAATTTGCCAGATTTATCTAAGTACTGGGAAATAGAAGACATTAGTGACAGCGCTCTATTATGCAATGAAGACATTTATTTTGAAGAACTATATCAAAACACAACAAAACGCCGCAAGGATGGTAGATACGAGGTCGCACTACCGATGGCGCCTAACTTTGAGCAAAACTTGGGGATCTCCAAACCCAAGGCTACAGCGCAGTTTCTACAAATTGAGAAAAAAAATAAAAAAGACAATAAATTATTAAATGGTTATACACAGTTTATGCAAGAATACTTAGACTTAGACCATATGCAGGAGGTCAAACCACAAGATGCTCAAGTACCTACTTGCTATCTACCTCACCATGGGGTAGTGCAACCTGACTCCAGCACGACATCACTAAGAGTCGTTTTCAACGCGTCATCAAAGACATCATCGGGACATAGTCTGAATGATCTTATGTATAGTGGCCCTAACCTTCAAAAGGACCTTCAAAGCCTTATACTACATTGGCGGCAACACAGATACGTCATTACAGCGGATATTGAGAAGATGTTTCGCACCATTCTCATAAGGGAAGCTGACCAACATCTTCAACGCATCATCTGGAGGCCAACGTCACAACGAGGAAAGGTTACCCAGGAACCGATCAGGGAATACCAGTTGACAACAGTGACATATGGAACAAAGGCCGCTCCGTACCTTGCAATGCGGACCCTACAGCAAATAGCCATCGACTGCAGAAGAGAGCAGAAGTATACTCTAGCTGCCGAAGCTATCCAGTCCTCATTCTACATGGATGACTTACTAGCCGGAGGAGAAACTCTCTCTCAAACAAGAAAACTACAGCAAGAGATCATTTCAGCGCTAAAAGAAGCAGGCATGAATATAAAAAAGTGGTCGTCAAATGACCGTGACCTACTTACACATTTATCAACAGAACAACAAGACGCAACTCACTATGAATTTAAGGATTCTGAGACACGAAAGACACTGGGGCTAAGTTGGAGACCCACGACAGACGCTTTTACTTTTAAAAATAAATTAGACACCGACATGAAAGAAAAAACAACAAAGCGATAATTGCTTTCCGAAATATCCCAAATATTTGACCCACTTGGATGGCTTTCACCGCTTACTATAAGAGCTAAACTTCTTTTTCAAAGAACGTGGACATCTGACATTTCATGGGATAAAGAGTTACCTGAAGACATATACCGAGAATGGTCTCTATTAAGAAATGACATTCGAAACATAAATAGATTCATCATCCCAAGATATATTGGCGACATAAACGGACATTACCATATACATGGGTTTTGCGATTCATCCGAGCGTGCTTATGCTTGTTCCGTGTACATAGTGACAAATAATGATAAGGGCATGAACACATCGACACTTGTTGCTGCAAAGACAAAAGTAGCCCCACTTAACAAACATGTCACACTACCAAGAATGGAGCTACTGGGAGCATTGCTACTATCACAACTTATTGGTAAATTGATATCATCGCTACCTAAGCACAATATGCGTATACACGCTTGGACTGACTCCATGATAGTACTAGGGTGGCTACATGGAGATAAGACAAAATGGAAGCAGTTTGTAGTAAATAGAGTACAACAGATAACAGACATCATCCCATCAAGTTGTTGGCATCACGTGTGCACAGAAGAAAATGCTGCAGATTGCGCTACGCGAGGCATGACTTCGGACGCCTTAAATAAGCATACTCTGTGGTGGAACGGTCCAGAATGGATCACAAACACCGATGAACCTTTCTCTGTTTAGACATATGAGACCCCAAAAATAGAAATAAAAAGACACCATGTGCATACAGCTTTACGAAATAAACAAAGTGTAACATGCGAGAGGTCACTAACACCTATTGAACTGGAAAATGCGCACATTTTGATCATTAAAACAATTCAATCACGAGAATTTTCGTCAGTCTTAAGTCACATTCGTCGTAAAGGTTACGTTCATAAGAAAAGCAAGATCGCTAGCTTAAATCCATTTATAGATGAAAAAGGCATTCTAAGAGTTGGCGGAAGACTTAGCAACTCAGACATAACATTCTCAGCAAAGCATCCTATTCTTCTGACACCAAAAAGCAGATTTACGGAACTTGTCATCAATCAGGCCCATTTAGCGACATTACACGGCGGCCCAAGACTCACTTTGACATACGTGCGAGAGAAATATTGGGTGCTGAGTGGCATCAGAACGGTAAAAAGGAATTGAGAGCTTGCGTCAAGTGTAAACGCTACAGCAACAATAGTTACCAACCTATCATGGCGGACCTACCACAAGTACGAGTTACACCATCTCGCCCGTTTACAAACGTTGGAGTCGATTTTACGGGACATGTAGAAGTGAGATCGAACAAAGGCCGTGGCATCAAGACGACAAAGGGCTATGTAGCGGTCTTTGTGTGCATGACTACCAAAGCTACACCTTGAGTTAGTCTCGGACATGAGCACACCGACATTCCTCGCTGCATTCAAGAGAATGTGCGCTAGGCGAGGCACCCCTGCCAATGTCTATAGTGACAACGGCACAAACTTCGTGGGAGCTGCAAAAACACTACAAAAGGAATACAAGGAGATATTAGACGTCATCAATACATCCTTCGACACTGGCACTAAAGATATGAACATTAGATGGCATTTTAACGCCCCACTACTTCGAGACAACCAACACCATCTTGTTGGACTGTGGAAAAATCAGACATCGATTATAGAAGCAGAGTACAATCTTCTTAAGAGAACCGAACTCAATATACAGAAACAACACAAAGTATTTAATAGACATATTCTAGAGCTGGAGAAAGGTATAAACAGCCTTAAGACAGACTTAGAGCGAACACAATACGTGAATCGACTCATACTATCTATTATGTCAGCTAATGTGATGCATACATACCTAAAAAATGTACAAGACACCTCAATAGATACTGTGACAAATATTTACAATGGTAAATTCAATATACATCTTTTGACGCCGCAGCAGTTACAAAGTGAACTCGCCGTAATCTCAAGTCAGCTACCAAAGGATTTGACATTGCCAATAGACAACACGCAAATCGACTTTCAAGGCATATATCATTTACTTAAAATAAAAACAAGAATGACCGATCAGTATATGATATTTGAAATTCGACTCCCACTGGCCAGCCGAGACAATTACGAATTGTATAAATTAATTCCGATACCAAAACAAGTTCAAAACAGTATGATAAGCATCATCCCTATATCAGAGTATGTGGGTGTGAATTTACAGAAGGATTCCTTCTTGCCAATGACATTAGAAGACACAGAGCAATGTTTGGTACATGAAGCTGCGACATATATGTGTTATTTACAAAAACCCATATATAATATGAGATCTGATATAGACTTATGCATAAAAAGTGAAGAAAACAGATTTAAATGCAAGACAATGAATAGCACGTGCCAAAACAAATGGACGAACGTAAATAAATTAAATTCATATTTTTCTTTCTGTTGCGATAACTGTTTTCTGAGAACTCTATGCGGTGGCGCCGGCGCTCAAGTTACGACACACAGTCTGGCGCGAGCCAACATCGTCACCGTTTCAGACAATTGTATTGTGAAAACGGAGAACTTTAGCGTCTTCACTCATACTCAATTCGAAAATACTTTTTCCATCAAGAATAACATTGAAAAATTTGAAATTCCACCAATCAATAAAATAATGAACATACCAGTACAGCTTTCTCAAGATAAGAAAAGTAGTGCGGAGATTAATAGTACACAGGGGGAGAGTACTCAGCTCGATAAAATCGAAGATCAGATATCCAAATTGAAGAATACCGATCCTGATCTGAGCGATCACATATCATACCACGACATTCATCATTATGCTGCTATATACATAATGATGGGCGCGATAGCAGTTGTTGGAGCGGTACTAGTTTATCGACAGTGTCAGCGACGGACCAGGCGAACAGAAGCACCCGTGGAACCCCGCCGCCCCGGCCCCGCGCGCGCGCCGCCCCAGCGCGCACTCGTTGGGCATACCAGATGAGCCCACACTGCGCGCCGCGACGACACCAGTCACATTCGACATTCCCATTGTGAAAGACAATCCCTCCCCATATTGATTTTATAAGTTGTCTCCCCATTGTCTATTTGTTATATTTAATTTTAATTATGTTTCTGTCATTCTTTGGTTGTGGCAATATGTACGAGTAAACACGTACAGTTAGTATAGTATGGGAAATATGCGACATCAGCGAATAACTTCACCGACTCGCTTATTGACCCAGTTTAGACAAAGCAACGTTATTTGTACCTATAATTATGTTTTATAATTTAGTGTTGAATAAAGACCGCGACAAGCACATGTATACCGTGTTATCATTTATCATCTCGGTTTTCGGCACTCACAGCATCAGCAACTTCGGAAGTTTGGTTTACTCTTAAACTGAACCCCGACACCTGCAATATATACGTGTCGTAGCCGGTCATGAGTATTGACACCAAACGAAACGTAAGCGCGCCCCAAGCGGCGATTCAACAGAACTACGTTTTGGCGCGTGTAAAAAACACTTAAAAATTTCTTATTTAAAAAAAAAAGAAATATTATGCCATAAACACAAATTTTCATCATTTTATATGTATTGTAACTTTAAAACATCAATTAGCTTTTAAACATGGATATGGATAGATAATACTCTATTTTGCCATTATCTAACAATTTAAATTTATCATAAAGCATAATAGTTTGTCCCTTTAGGGCAAAAATAGGATGGAGATAGCTAATAAACTGTATTAACGGAGGTACAAACTATTTATTTTATAAAGCAATAATAATCATATTCACAAAACATTTATTCACTTCATATTATTATTTGCTGTAACTTAAATAACAATTAGCTTTAAATAATAAACACAAATACTTATCTGAAAATAGCAATGGTTGATACTAAGAGCCAGACACACTGACAGAAGGCGAAATAGTAACCGATCGCTTCGATTGCCACCGATACAATGAATCCTTCCCGCGCTGCACTGCCCGCCCGCGAGTCCGTCTGCCGCGGCACGCCGACCAGTCGCACGCGAAGCATTCAAAAGAGGTAGACGATATGCGCTCTGCCCCGCGCCGTGCTCTCATAGCATACGAAGTATTCAGTTAGTTCAAGTATTGTATTACAATTGTATCGCAGATTGTGAATTACATGATCGGCAAGTGCTTAAAAGTCGTTTAATTGAACCCACAAACCCATCCAAACCGGCTAATCGGCTACAAACATGGCGCACAACTTAGGGCCGTGTGGGTTCAAATTTTAGTTAAATTACGTTAAGTACGTGCAAATTCGTCAGTAAAATACAACTGTGAGTGCATTTTGCATTGTTTTAGTGCCCAAAACTGTGACTTTTCTAGCGTTTTTTCGAGTGGCGTGTGTGATTGTGTTTCGCCCTCGCCCCGCTAGCGTTACGTTTCCGCGCGCACGCAATACCTACACACCTGAACAATATTTCAACTTATGTTTAGTACAATATATATTTAAAGTAGAACTTTGTAGGCACCTGTTACGAGGTTGTGTGTGATTGTGAACGTTATCAAGTGTTTATGCCTATCTTCATACACAGTTTCGTGTGGACAAAGTTAGTTTTTTTGTACCTACCTACAGACTAGTTGCTGAGTAGTGCATTGATACGGATTTCTAAAACTAAATCAGTTTAAACGTTGTCGTTACAAAGAACATTTTGAAGTTTTAAGTGTTTTATAGATATACCTAATCGTAAAATGCCTACCTATTCGGTACAATAGGTATATTATTGGACAATACAATACAATAGTGTTGGACTAGGTTAGTCGTCGTTTTAGTGGACTGGATTTGTGGATACCTAGGTATAGACATGGTGCTAACGCGGTCACGAGCTAATAGTCCTTCTCGTAACAGAGAACAGACGCAAATGTTCTCTGCCACCGGAGAGCAGTCTGACGGTGCAGGACCGTCGACTGCAGATAGAGGTGCCATATTCGTTGACGTGCGAGCGTCGACGCCGCCGCTGGCTGGACGCCCAGCGTCCGCCGGCGCCTCGGCTCCTCCGACTCCGCCGCTGTACGGGCGTGAGCCGCCCGCTTACCCACACATGCCGCCGCACGGGCAGGCTCGCCCGTCGCCACTCCTCATCCACCAACGTCCGCGCCGGTTGTGATGTCGGATCATCATCAGCCTACACACGTCCACTGCTGGACATAGGCCTCTCCAAGTGCACGCCACTGAGCACGATCCGCGGCTACTCTCATCCAGCTCTTGCCAGCCACCTTGCGAAGATCGTCGTTCTACCTAGTCTGAGGGCGTCCCACACTACGTTTGCCGATACGCGGTCTCCACTCAAGAACATGTTTACCCCATCGGTTATCGGTTCTGCGGCTAATATGGCCGGCCCACTGCCACTTCAGCTTGCTAATCCTGTGGGCTATGTCGATGACTTTGGTTCTCTGTCGGATCACCTCGTTTCGGATCCGGTCCCTCAGAGAAACTCCAAGCATAGCCCTCTCCATAGCTCGCTGAGCAACTTTAAATTTGTGGACCAGGCCTACCGTGAGTGTCCACGTTTCGGCTCCATATGTCATGACGGGTAGGACGCACTGATTGAAGACTTTCGTCTTTAGACTCTGTGGAATAGGCGACGTAAAGACCCGACGTAATTTCCCATATGCTGCCCAGCCTAGCTGTATCCTTCTGTTGGCCTCTTTCTCAAAGTTGTTTCTACCCAACTGCAGAGTTTGCCCGAGGTAGACATACTCCTTAACAACTTCGAGAGTACTGCCTTGAACTGCAATCGGTCCCGGAATGGCATGTTCATTAAACATAATCTTGGTTTTGTCCACGTTCATCCGGAGACCGATGCATAGAGAAGAATCAGCTAGGCCGTTCAGCATGTACTGTAAATCCTGCAACGTTTCGGCCACGATGACGATGTCGTCCGCAAATCGCAAGTGTGAGATGCATTCACCGTTGATGTTAATCCCACGTCCTTTCCAGTCCAGCGTCTTAAACATATCTTCCAAAGCATTTGTGAACAATTTAGGGGATATAACATCCCCTTGTCTCACACCACGATGCAAGGGGATATGCTTAGTCTGCTGGTTCTGTACTTGGACGGCCATGGAGGCGGCATTATAAAGAGACCTCAACACTTGGATATATCACCAGTCGACTTGGCATCGTTGCAGAGATTTTAGAACAGCCCAGGTTTCGATAGAGTCAAATGCCTTCTCATAGTCCACAAATGCTAAGCACAGGCGCCGATTATACTCCTCGGTCTTCTGTATAATCTGCCTCACTGTGAAGATGTGGTATATGGTGCCATATCCTCCACGAAACCCGGCCTGCTCCGGGGGTTGAAATTCGTCGAGCCTTCGCGCCAGACGGTTTGTGATGACTCTTGAAAACAGCTTGTAGACATGGCTTAGGAGCGAAATGGGTCGGTAGTTTTTCAATAGGGTCTTGTCTCCTTTTTTGAAAAACAGCACGACAACACTCCTACTCCACGCCTCCGGACTTCTCCCATCGAAGAGAACGGTGTTAAAGATGTTTTGGTTTACCGCCTGCTTTAAGGAGCTCAGATGTAACACCGTCTTCGCCAGGGGCTTTTCCGTTTTTAAGCTGTTTAAGAGCCATCTCAATCTCGCTCAGGCTGACTTCGGGCAAGTCTTCTGTAAAGTGGCGAGTCAATGTGGCTCTGGTGTCCTCATTTTCGGGATCAGGTTGAGATGCATGCGAAGCGTATAGCTGGCTGTAAAAGTTTTCAATTTCCGAAAGAACCTCTGGTTTCGAAGCAACGACTACTCCACTGGTTGTAGTCAACTTCGTCAAGTGGCTTCTCCCAAGAGACCGGACAAACACTTTCGACCCCCGATTTTGCTCAATCGCTCGTTCAATTAAGCGTGTATTGGAGCGTCGGAGGTCGTAGCGTACCAATTTGCCAATCTTCTGGTTGATAGCTCGTTGTTCGGACGAAGTGACAGGGGGATCTTCACGTCGTTTCTTCATGAGCCTAAGGGTTTCTTCCGAAAACTTTGACTTTTTGCCTTTACGCTGTATCTCGCAAAACCTCACACCTTCCTCCCTGAGGATTCCGACCACATTTTCGAGGGCCTGGTTGACGTCAACAGCATTTGTGGTTTCCACGGCAACGAATCAGTTCTCCAGGTTTGACTGGAACGTTTCAGATCCTATGATAGTTTGGAGCAGGTTAGGACGGAGTCTAGACTTCATTAAACGGACACGTTCTAGCTTAAAATTGATATTCAGAGAGCCTCGAACAAGTCGGTGATCGCTGCCGGTATTGAACCTGTTGATCACTGAGACATCTCTGAATATATGCTTTTTGTCCGTCATTATGAAGTCGATCTCATTTTTAGTCACAGTATCGGGGCTTCGCCATGTCCACTTCCTTTGGGGTTTTTTCTTAAAGAACGAATTCATCAAGAATAGCCCCTCTCTCTCGAGGAAGTTGACGAGCATTTGCCCCCTATGATTTCTGCTACCAAAACCATGGGATCCTACTACCGATTCGTGGCGATTCTGTACTCCCACTTTAGCGTTGAAGTCCCCCATGACAACGTTGTAGTGGGCCTTGGTGGTGAAGTGTAAGGCCTTGGATATGTCCCCGAACATATCTTCTACTTCATCGTCCGAGTGTGTTGAGGTCGGTGCGTAAACCTGCACAACCTTGAGGCTATACCTCTCGGTTAGCTTGATCACAAGGTACGCAACCCTGTTCGACACACTCGACACTTCTACAATGTTGTCACAAAGGGCTTTATTTACCAGGAACCCTACGCCACCCTGGGATAGCTGGTCTCCCTCTCGATAGTACATAAGGTGGCCTGATTCAAGGGTTACGGTGTCCTCCCCCTCTCTTTGGACTTCACTTAACCCAAGAATATGCCACCTTATCTTCACGAGTTCCTCTTCGAGCTGCGCCAGGTGCTCGTCAAGCCGTAGCGTGCGTCCGTTGTAAGTTGCCAGGGTCAGTTGTTTGTGGCGGCCTTCCGTAACCCGGGGATTCTTCGCACCCCTTGCCCTGCCGTTACCGTGACCGCCGCCGTGATCAGGAATAGCAGGGCGGCCGGGAACTGGGGGCCACGGTCCTTTCTGTGTCGCCATGGAGGGTTTGCCCATAATTGCCACGCTGGGCATGCGGGTTGGCAATCGCAGTGCGTAGCTAATCGCACCGGATGTCGCTGCTGCCCGACACCGGTCTGTGCACTTGTAGCTACGTTCGTTTGTGATGGTTATCCCGCCATCGGTTGGTCGCCAGAGCCTCGTCTGTTGGCCAGCAGGGTGTGCCACGCGCAGGAGAGGTTGGCTAAGGCCTCGAATGGTGTTAGTTGAGACCCCTTACACCCCGATGTCGGATCAACAGTTGGTATTTCTGTTACAATCACTCCGGTCAGTGCCGCCTGTACAAGGCGCACCACCGCCGCCAATGACTGTAAGTGCAAATCTTTCTAATTGTTCGGCGAGATACGATGGTACAGGTGACGTTATTCGCATTTATAGACTCTGTGCAAGTTTATATAGACTGTTTGGGTGTTAAGGGGACATTGCGTTAAGGGGACTCCCCATGCTACTCACTGACTTCGCTGCTACCTGGTGGCAGGGTGTTAAGCATTCTGTTAAAAGATGGGACGAGGCGCTAACCTTGTTGCGTCAGACATTTGGACCACGTGTGCCGCCGCCTCGGATCTACAGGGAGATTTTCAGTCGAGAGCAGGGTGATGAACGAACAGACGTTTTTATTTGTAGAATAAGAGCACTGATAGCGCAGTTACTACCCAACACACTAGCTGAGAATCCAGTACAACTGGATATGGCATATGGCTTACTCCATAGAAGGATAAGAGAGAGGGTGGCTAGAAGCTCTTTCACATCGTTTAGCGAGCTGTTACAGTTAGCACGAGCAGCCGAAGATGTGCTTGAGGAAGGCCGTGCTGGCGTGCAAGCGAGAAAATTTACCACGGCACCTCTCACCCCGCCGATCGTAGGGGGTCATTTTTTACCGACGTCTACGCCAACAGCTAGTGGCTCAACAATGGTTGATTGTGTGAAGACATCCCCCAGTAATAAAATAATGAGACCTAGATGCATCTTTTGCAAGGTGTTTAGTCACACGACAGACGAATGTAAAAAGTTGATAAACAGACGTGAAAAAGGAAAAGCTAAAGAAAGCATCAAAATTGAGCCAGCATCAGCGGAACTACGCCCGTCGCTGTCATGTTTTGGATGCGGCGCGCCTGGGGTGATTAGGTCAAACTGTTCCACGTGCAAAGAAAGACGTTCTATGCCGCCCGCGACTACTAGGTCAAGTTTTCAATCAATGTCCGCCCGCGACAGTGCGTTCGATCCGCGAGTGCGTCCTATATTTGATAACGAAGTGGTCGGTATAGTAGGGACCGCGTTATTGGATACCGGTGCGAAACAATCCGTGGCTAGTGTTAGTTTAACAAATCATTTGCGTGCTAATGGACAGCATTTTTCAAATGTAACCACTGAATTGAAATTCGCGGACGGGGCACAGCGTGTGCAAACGGTAGAAACAGCCTCGGTTATAGTAAAGGTGCAGGGAGTGGCAATACAAACGCTTTTCATGGTTCTACCTGGTGCAACGGAATCCTTGCTTGGAATGAACTTTATTAAGGATGCGGGCATGGTACTCGATTTTAATAAAAATCAATATCGCTTAAGTTCTACAGGTTATTTTCCGCTATGCTATGAACGGGACCAACACACTGTAGTTAGTTCGGCGATGGGTCTCCGCGAGTGCGAGGGTGTCCTTTTGTCTAAGTCAGAGAAGGAGAAGCTCTCTACACTCATACAGCATAACTCGAATATCTTTGGTATAGGGGGAGGGCCGACTCAATTTGCTGTACACAGGATTGATACAGGGGATGCTGCGCCCATTTCTACACCTCCTTATCGTGTTACGCCTGCTAAAAAGGAAATTATACGGCGTGAAATTGATCACATGTTGGACCTAGGAATAATAGAAGAAGCAGAGTCAAAGTGGACGTCGCCTGTGGTTTTGGTTTCAAAGAAGAATGGAGAAACTCGCTTTTGCGTGGATTATCGGAAATTAAACGCCGTGACGCGTACCGACAAATATCCACTGCCTGTAATCGACGACCTATTAGCTTCTGCTAAGAGTAACTGTATTATGTCGACTATTGACTTAAAATCTGGGTACTGGCATGTAGAGGTAACTCCAGAGGACAGACACAAGACCGCCTTTGTTTCACCCTTTGGAACATTCCAATTTCGACGCATGCCGTTCGGCTTAAAGAATTCACCGTCGACGTTCCAGAGACTAATGGATCGGTTCCGTGCTGGATTCAATAATCGTCGCTCTGAAAACAAAGCAGGCATTGAAAACGAAGCAGGCTCAGACTCTAAGGATCCGGTGATCGTAGCATGTTTGGATGATATTCTTATCATCTCTGACGACCTAGAGTCACATCTCCGTGACCTACAGCGTGTGTTTGATCGTCTGCGTAAGTTTAATCTCAAAGCAAACAGAGATAAGTGTGTTTTCGCTAGAGAAAAGGTCAGTTACTTGGGGCATGTGTTAACGGCCCAAGGTATTGAAGCGGATCCCAGGAAGGTGCAAGCTGTGATGGAGATGAAGCATCCTACGAATTTAAAAGGGTTGAGGACCTTTTTACAAACCTGTGCTTGGTTTCGCAAATTCATCCCACGTTTCTCAGAAGTTGCACAACCTCTGACCGACATTTTGTGGGTGTAAAAATCTAACCAGCTCCTACTTTTCAGTTTCCTAGGTACAGTATTTTAGGAGAAATTAAAGTTTATAACTTTTTCATACTAAAAGTACGCGTATAAGCCGACCAAATTAAGTTGGTTCCTTAAAAGGCCAAGATGGCGGCCAATTTTTTTGTTTAAGGGCCGATTCCGATGAAACTAAAATTGGCCACCATTTTGGTCTTTTTAAAGAACCAACTTAATTTTGTCGGCTAATACGCGTACTTTTAGTATGAAAAAGTTATAAACTTTAATTTCTCCTAAAATACTGTACCTAGGAAACTGAAAAGTAGGAGCTGGTTAGATTTTTACACCCACAAAATCTTGGCTATAGTCATAAACTCGTTACTTGCTCCATTCCTGTGGAAAAACCATGTTTAGGTATCAACACCGTGACCCCAGCGGGATAACCATATTAGCGTTATATCTCAGGATGTACTGTAGCTAGAGTTCTCGGTTTTGTCTAACAAATTTTCTCTCAGAGTCAACAAAATCTTCCCTGGATTTCATGAATGTAGCCTTTTGTCTTACACCTCAACTAGAACTTACTTTTCGAAGGAATTTTGACGAAAAGTAGGTATTTGATTACTCGGTAACTACAGAAGGTAGAATCCTGGAATTTTCACTGATGGATTCATAATTGAATCAACAAAATCTTAGCACAAAAACTATATCAGTAGCGTGTCTCGTTCCTGCTCGTTTTAGGTCAAATAGTTTTGACGAGCGTGACCCCAGCGGGATACCCTTTAACATGGGATATCTCGATAACTATTGGTCAACAAATTTTGATATTTGCTAACAAATTTAAACATAATATCAACTAAATCATGGCGAAATTTGAAGCCGATCTGAAGGGGTTATCCCGCTGGAGTCACGGACATAAGATAACCAGCATTCAGTTAATATTATTATGTCTTGGCTAATGTTGACACTAGATAACAGTGCGAGGAATCCTGTAATATTGGATGATATGCTGCAAATATTCTGAGTAATTATATTAAGCGTTTCTCTTTCTGAAGCCAGTATTATTTTGCAATCTTCTGGAGAACTTATAAATGATTTTGATACCACTATTTGATCAATATTTAAAGAATTATCCCTGGTTGGATCACCTTTTGAGATTGGAAAAACTTTTGCATTGTACTTTATACACTGTTGAGATTCCAGCCTCAACGAGATTCCAGGAGTTTATGCACCTATTTTCAATAACGCTCAGTATAATTAGATGCATATAATATTTTTGAATTGTAGATAGTATGATTCCGTTAAGAACCGATGTGATAGTGTGATTATGGTATATTTCATATGTTATGGTACTATTGTCCAAGAACAACGCTTGGTTGGAGTTATGACGTGCATTGACAATTGTGAAGTTACTGTGTATGATCATATGATATAGCGGATAGCATGTTTGTTGTGGTAGCAATAATTTATACATACAGTTGTTAGTCCATTTGGCATACAGTTGGGGATTTTTAACAGTTACATACAGATAGTATTTTTGTAAATTTATAGATACTAAGGATAATGTATAAATAAATGGTAAAAACAATAATAAAATCAAAAGAAACAATAAAAATGAAAAACTAAACTAAATATAGCCAGTCAATTGTTCAATTTAGTAAGATCTTCATCACGCTCAATACGAAAAGGAGGTAGATTTTCGGCCTTGCGCAAATACACAAAGCCCTTAGACGACCAGCAATAGGCGTAGTTGTTGTTCCGAGCAAACTCACGAGCCTTATAAAACATCCTCTGGGTCTTAAGCGTGAGGGTCTCTGACACAAACACTGGTATCGGAGGTCCAGGTAAATCAAGATGGGATGTATTAATTTTTCCATCCTTAGGTTTGGCTTTGTTAAATTCCTTGACTGCCTGGAGCACTTTATCTTTGTTGAGGACACTATTTAATTCCACTATTATTGGTTTGGCAGCTTCCTTGCTGGTGGACCCTCGGTATATGTCCTTAATGTCCGATACATGAAGTTCACTACCAATGGCTTTGGATAGTTTTGACACGATGCAGCATAGATCTTGCTTGGTTTCAGCCCTTTGTCCTATCTGTACGCTTTTTGGTATGTTACGTATTTCCAAGCCAGATATCTTCGATTTACGTTCGAGCGTATCCAGTCTATCTTCTAGCTGTGTGATATACTTTTTGTCCTTAACATTTTCCTGCTCAACAATCCTCAACTTTTCAAAAATTGTGTCATAGTTATCGGACATTAGTTGTAGGCTAGAACGTAGCTCATCGTTTTGTACTTTTATTTCATTAAAACGATGTTCCATCGATTTGGATAACGAGGCGAAGGATGACATAATTTCGGATCTAAGATCACTAATATCGCTGCATTCCCGCTTTCGCTTATTACGAACGGCAACATTGTCTGTGCCACTGCGCTCTGACGCAGTGTCAGAATCACAGCTCTGAGTTACTGTGTGCGCGGCACTAGCTTGTACGGGAGGTGGGGATCGACGCAGTGGCATTATTTCGTTAACTTAAAAAGTACCAGGCGAGTAGAACACACGGAGCGGTGCGTGAGGTGCGTCTATGCGTAAAGCGCTCGCAGGTCTTCAATACTGGTCAGAAAGTATGTAGGGCAGCGCTCCGTCTGGTTTAAGTTGGCCTCTCCTATTGTTATAAGGTGAATAGTCGCACACGTAGATAGATGTAGGACTTACTTGCGTTGCTATCGTAGTGTGGTAGTGAGTGTGTGCGTTAATTAACGCGCGCACAAAAGCTTCTTCACAATTAATGGAATCAGGCGTTATTTTGCGGAAATCCATAGTACAAAAAAATGTAATTTAAATAATATGTAGTGTTAATTCCGCTAACTCACTCGTTTATACAGCTTGGATGCAGTACGCATGCACCGCCCTCCCGCCCGCAAAAAGTATGCTCATGCAGGAGAAACAATGCAAGCAAGCGTAAATGCACACCAACACCGATACCCGACACGTGTTTCGCCCCTCCACGGGGCATCCTCAGGAGCTGTTGACTGGTCGAGAGCTGCGCACCGACTGTTACGGCTACGCAGCTCCCGGCCGCTTTTATAAAGCGCCATCGTTTGACATTTGTGACGTACTACCCGCGACAATACGTAATAATGGGGATGGAACTAAATTTGTTTGGTCATTCAACAGCGCATGACTGTCATTATTATGTTTCATTATTTCTAATTGCTCCAACACACACAACCGAAAACTTTTATTACAAACATGCAAAATATTATAGCTGTTATTGTCGCACAAAGAATGGCCGGTATCAATTAGATGTTTTGCGAAATGTGATTTATCTGGATGGCCATTCCTATACGCGGCAATATGTTCCTTATATCTAATGTCAAAATTTCGGCCTGTCTGACCTACATAGACCCCATCACAGTCGTTACAAATTAATTTATAAACACCGGATTTTTTTGAGTTTTCTAAACGATCTTTACCGTTACAAAGGTGACGTACATTTTGGTCTGTTCTAAAAGTAACGTAGATCTTGTTTTTCCTAAGGATATTAGCGATTTTATCTGAAATAGGGCCTACATAAGTCAGACTACCTACATATTTGTGGATGTGTTCTGGGGGACATGCATAAAGTAGTGAACGAACCCTTTTATTCTGCTTATTTTTAATTAAACTGTCAATAATTTGTTTTGAATAACCGTTAGAAATCGCGATTTGATAGATAATATTAAGTTCTTTGACGTAATTATCTGCGGACAGAGGTACCGACATTAATCTATGGACATAGCTGCGGAAGGCAGCTAGTTTCTGTTGTAATGGGTGACAAGAAGTAACGGGGATAGTTGTATCGGTATGTGTGGGTTTGCGATAGATTTGAAAATCTAGTTTATTATTAACTCTGGTAATGGTTAAATCTAAAAAGTTAAGTGATTTGTTGGACTCTAGTTCTAATTTAAATTTAATTTTTGGGTGGATCGTATTAACTTTTTTGACAAAGGTATCAATTTGACGTCTAGTACCGGTCCAGCAAATAATTACGTCATCGACATAACGATAATAGAACTGAATATTGGGTTCGTTCACTATATGTTTACGTTCAAAATAATCCATAAAAATATCCGCCATTAGTGGACTTAATGGTGAACCCATTGCCAGACCTACCTTTTGACGATAGTACTGGTTATTAAACCTAAAATAATTTTGTTCCATGCATATTCTAGTAAGGTTAAGTAACGAGGTACGAAAGTACCTTCGATGCGCAACTGTATGCTTGCTAAACTCTGATAGCGCTCCGCCTAGCCGTAGGTATTTAACTCAAGAATACGGCACGGTTAAACTACTGTATTTTATGTGTATTGTGCCGAGGTGTGCCTATAAAGGCGTCCTCGGGTCTTCCGATCGCTCATATTTTTCGGTAAAGACGAGGGTTTGAGGAACCTTAAGTACATGGTTGTGTATTGAGTTTGGTTGGTGGTAGGGTTGTTAGTCCGCCTGGCTAGCTACCACCATCTCATCTAAATATGTCATCATAACATCAATGTCTGTTGCATAGTTGTGTTCCGGCAGCTAGAGATAAGATAGCCAGTGCCTCAGTAGTTGAGGATTCCGGTTGAAGTGCGCTTCCACCTTCGGCCTTATCATCACTTAACATCAGGTGAGATGGAAGCCAAGTGCCTACCCGTAAGATACACAGAAAATGTTTGTTGTTGACTCACGAGCATATGTCAGAGATGAAGTTGAAGACATGGGGGCGGTCCATCTCCGGCGGCCACAGCTCGACGGTGGATCCGCGCACTTTACCGCAATCCCCCTTGTACAAGTTGTTGCGTTTGGAGAATCGCCATCTCTGAAGGTCGCCTAGCTTTGAGATGTCCGCAGCGCCGGTGTTTATTGTGAATGCCCCGTCGTTGGAACCGTTGCGCTGTAACAAAAATGGGGGTTGTCTGTATAAGATCATCATTATAATCAGCCCATTTTATGTACCCACTTGCTGGGGCACCAGCCTTCCCTATGGACGGATAGGGAGAACGGGCCATAAACCACCACGCGGGCCCAGTGCGGATTGGTGGTTGTTAACGGCGGTTAATGCAGCCGCGACCAACGGCTTTACGTGCCTTCCGAAGCATGGAGGAGGAGCTCGAGATGATAAATATTTGGTCACCCATCCGATGCCTTTGGGATCCTTTGGGAGCCTTTGGGAAAGTTGTTTTACCTCAGCACTCGCAAATTTAAGTTCAAGATATATATACTTTTTGTACATCAAAAGTAAAACAATATTTGGCAAATAAACGACATAGAAGTACACGTACAAGGGTCTTATCACTTAGAGTGATCTCTTCCAGACAACCTTTGGATGGACAAAAATTATTCATGTTTATATTGTTTTCTAAGAATATTATTTGTATTAATAAAGGAAATGTTAATAACATTATTTTTATCAGCCCGTAACGACCCACTGCAAAACAAAATAGTGACGTCATAGTTTCCATTCCCATACAATTTCTATTAAAAAAACGTTTTGACAGAAAACATGCTGTATCTTTACTAACACGCACGCCAGCATCAATAAAAAGATAACGTACAGATACACGCACACAATTGAATATGACATTCATACACACGGATATCTTTGTGTGCGTGTAGTACAGCTGTCGGGTTTGGAAAGGGTGTATTTTTTGGTGAATTATGATAATGTTTTGATGATTATCTCGGTAACGAACCTGTAGTTTTGGACCAAATTTGGTGAGCATGCTCAGTGTGATGTATAGATGCTCCCCTTAAACGTTCGCTTATTGATATTGTTAGACCCTATATATAAACTCACCCCACCAGGAGGCCCTGTTTCAAATTTTCAATGTCATATGAAATTCCGCTGTTTACGCTACGTCGTCACGTATAATTGCGAATAAAACTCTGAGAGATGAAGGCCAACAGTTTTCGCGTTGAGAAATATAAAGAAAAACAATTGTAATTATACCGATGAAGCAGTCTTACGTGTGCGTAGGGTTGTCAACTGTTAGTTAAATTAAAACTAAGATTCAAAGGACATGGCCAATTTTTCTATGGACGTAGATGTAGTTAGTAACTTTTAATTACAGCAATGTTTTATAGTTGAAATGAAACAACTTTCACGGATCTACTCGCGTTTATTTTACATATTACTTATTTACAGTCTTACAAATAAAACATTTTTAATCATCATCTAAGCAATTACTTAAGTAATCATTTGCTTAAATTTTAAGTATCTGATTAGCAGCGCTCACAAATAAAACACTTTAATCATTTGGTTAACTAAACATCGTTATTGAGTTTGACTTAAGAAATAACGATATTGTAACGTTAAAAGGAGAAGTCCGGTTTTGGGCCTGAATGTTGGTGAATAAATCATATACCAAAAAAATCGTAAATTTTACCTGATTAACCTCTGTAAATAACAGCGACGTTGGCAATGGCCAACAGATGTTATTTTCGTAATGATTTAGTTTATCGATTAGCAAAAATCGATATGAAGAGATTAAACGAAATGCAACATTACTTCAGTATCTTTTAACTATCCATTAAAAAACTAAAAACATTTATGAAACGAAATAAATATCTTAATAATTATCCACTTTATCTTACTTCATCATCAGTTAGAAAGATCCTAATAAGATCGATCAATAATCGATTGTTCAATCAATATCGATTATGGGAAGCAGCCATATTGATAATCAGTGTTGCCAATTTAGCGACTTTGTCGCTAGATCTAGCGACATTTCGTTTTCTACAGCGGCTTAAATTATGTGTCTAGCGACAAAAAAAATCTAGCGACTATTCTAACGACTTCTGGGGCCTAACAAATGAACAAAGAACAAGGTCCGAATAGCTATTCCGTGTTTTGTTCCTGTCATGTAAACGTAATTTCAAATTAGTTCCCTGTTTATTTGTAAGGGGGCTAGAGTTTAAATAATAAAAATAAATAAGTATTTTAACTATCTTCCTAAAATATGGCAAGATCTTAGCCCAGAAATCTATATTCGGAACTACGTTCCGAAATCGGATATCATTCTGACAAGTCTGTCTTTTTCCCTTAGTTTTTCTTGACTTTTCGTTTGTTAATAATTGTTTTTTATAATTTTCAATTACTTTATACTGGTTACTAATATTATTCTGTGTAAGTTAACAAATTATTTTATTTTATTCTAACAGACCAAAAAACAGTGCCCTATTCTACCGTGCGTAAAACAATATAGAATTAGAGGTACGTGAAAGAATTGCGCTGTTCCCATCCCTAGCGCTCAGTCTACTGGGATAATTTAGCGACTTCTAGCGACTTTTGATTTTTAATAATAATAATAATAATAAAACATTTAATTCAGACCACTTAGTCCATACATAGTAACATAGGTACTTACTAAAAAAACAACAACAAATACCAAAGAGCAAACTAATTTAAAAATTTGAAAGTCCCACCCGTATGCACTCGGTTCCAATGCCTAAGGATGGGACAGTCAAATTTCTTTGCTATTACCGCCAGGATGCCATTAGAACTCCCACTTACCCTGCATTTTATTGACGCTATTCGCTTCCTTATGATGCCGTAAAAATCAACAACACCAGCTTCAGCAAACATGCTCGAGGCACTGCAGAATCTGGGGAGGCCCATCAGTATCCTGAAGGCATTATTATATTGCACGCGGAGTGCATTGTAGATCTTCTGCGTATAGTCACACCACAGGTTGCAAGTGTAAAAGGTTTGACAGAACGCTAGAACTTGAACTTGTCCATAGCTAGCGACTTCTAGCGACTTTTCAAGCGTACGTTTAACGACTTTTTAACATGTAGAGTTGGCAACACTGTTGATAATGTCTATTTCTATTTGTTTGTCTAGTCTATGTCTTTTGTGATGTTGTGTTGTTGTCATTCGCTTTTCGTATTTCCTAATGTTCTTTTTATTTTCTCCTGGGACTAACAATAGTAACAATTATTGTGCTCGAATACCTGACTCCGACTTTGATTGCTTCCTAGCTGACCGTTTGCTTGAACGAACACTGCACTGGATACTGGATATCATCACTCATATTGACCTTTGCGCGCAGTAAGTACCTGCTTGGTTGTCATTTTTATCAATGTATTTCGTATTTCCCATTGTTTTAATTTAATTATACCTAGAGTAGGTATGCGGTCTTTATTAGGTACTCGTACTATTACTATTTTTTTTTTATTCATTTTGTTAACTAGAGTGCATACTGCATAGTCATGTTAGGCTCATTAAACTGATGGACAATTTTAAAATGACCCTAGGAAATACACTAAACATTAATTATCAATACTATTTACTGTAATGAACTGTTAAGAGCGTTTACGCCGCACACTAGCGCCACTAATGAAAAAAAAATCATATCTAGTAATTAGAGATAGAAAATCAAATTATGTTCAACAAACTATTTGAATGAAGTAATTTAGCATTTTTACGTCACATAATGAACACCTCACATGTTATGGTTTAGTTAAATAAGGCGTTACGGCCACTTTTAACTATAGAGTTGATTATTATTTCCAGCGGTCATGTCAACGGGTGTGTGTACGTACAATCGAACCAACTGAATCCTGACCCACCATAAGCTTATATTGCTAAACCCCTTAAATGCAAGTAGGTCGAAATTCGCTTGAAGAATTATTTCCTTGGTAACGAACTTGTTATCATTTGATTAGACACTGACATTTACTGAGTGCACTGTTAAATAAATCGGACAATATCGACTAAGCTCGTATATGAAAAAGAAGAGATGATGTTACTGTCTTTATCTGTATTACGTAGGTAAGTATAGGAAGTTTTCTACGAACGTAATGGTGCCACTTCACTTGGCCGTATTAAATTTGCTCAACTATTAGTAGCATTTATTTCTCTAGAATATAAAATCAAAAATAATGCAGTCATGTTTGGGCAAATACGGCCAAGTGAAGTGCCAGCATAAACTTTAGATTACAGGTTTCAATCACGTCATTCCTATAAGTATTTTAAGGACAGAAACATGCCATTCTTGGTCTTTCAAGCTATATAAGTAAAAAGAGTAATAAAATTTGTGAAATGAAAAAAAACTTTATTTAATCTTTAACAAAACTAATTTAAATTATAAGATTCAGTATCTAAAACCTAGTGTGTGCACCATGGTTATCGATAACGGCTTGTAATCGGTCACGCATTGACCCTATTAGACGACTGCAAATGACGCTGTCTCTCAAGTAATCCCAAATTTCGTTACAATGTTGCTCAATTGCTTCCTTTGTTCTCTCGTTTCTGTTATCCCACATTTGGACCATCAAACCCCACAAATTTTCTATTGGGTTGAGGTCTGGGGATCTACTCGGCCATGGAATCAAAGTAACTTCATCATTATGCAGATCAAACCAATTTGAGACTACCCTGGCAGTATGCACTCGACAGTTGTCATGAACGTAGGAAAATACTGGCACATCTTCACGCGGGTAAACTGTTCGCACTGTCGGTAACATAGATTCTTCTAATAGATCGACATACTTCATTGCGTTTTGCCGAGAAGAAATATGGACAAGCTCACCTACTCCTCCGATACCCATCCACGCCCACATATTCGCTGAAATTCGACCGGATAACTGATTAGGCACGACGTGATCTTCTGTGTACCGCGTGTTATCGTAACGCCACAAAGTTAAGCGACCGTGTTGAGAAGATCGAAATGTTTTTTCGTCTGTAAATATAGTGTTAGTCCAGTCGTAGTCTAAATAAGCGTTTGCAAAATTCCTTCTCGCTGTTTTATGATCATCCGTTAAGGCTACTTTCTCAGCATAATGTCTGTAATGCAGTCCAGTGCCGTGCAAATAATTTCTAATAGTTTGTAGACAGACGTCTTGTTGTGCCGCAAAATATCGGGTGGGAGTAAAAGGATGTTCTTCGTAATGGTGTTGCATGTCCACTCTTTGTTCGTTCGTGAGTCGGCGAACGCCGTGGTTATGACGTCGTCTGTCCTCGAGGATGCCCTCTTCGGCGTGCCGTCTGATCCAGGTCCTCACTGTATTCCGAGAAATATTCAATTCGCGGGATATTTCCCGTATGCCATAGCCTTCCTCACTTAAGACTACAATCCGAGCTCTTTGTTCTTCTAAATTAGCCATTATTAAAAATTATTAAGCATTTTACTATTTAATTTCTATTTTTTCACATTGACTGACAACTTGACATAATATGACACACTTGTAGAACACCCCATTTTTTAAATTTATTTTTTCCATCATCAAAAAGTTTAGGTTAAATAAGCGAGAACCAGCTCGATATTCAAACAATGACTGTATATGTGTGAAATGTGGTTTTATGGCAATGATAACAAAGGTTAAAATTGCATAGGTCTGCGACCTGTATTGACGTAATTTTATTAGTACCTAAAACGTCGTAAGTGCATTATACGCGATAGATCTTACAAGTTTGAAAGTTTCAAACGAATTATCAGGCAAGTGGGTCATGATTCAGTTGGTTCGATTGTACATGGTCTAGTAAGCCAGGGGTAGACAATATGCAAATAGGAATTTACATGAGCATGATATATTGTTCTGGTGATTGAATTTGGATTCTGTGATGGATTGTATGTATTGTTGTGACAGAAATTGAATATCTATTCTGGTTATTACATTTTTGTGACTGCCATCTGACTTTCGTAACCCGTAGAATGGACAACCGAACAGATTGGATCATAACTACACATCCCGAATTAACAACTACAGGTTTCCTCATGATGTTTTTCCTTACCGCTGAGCTAGTGACCACACATAATTTAAAAAGGTCAAGAGGTGCGTGCCTTCACGCATGAGAGCACGCACCTTATCCACTAGACTACCATGGATCAATCACTCTTTTAGAAAAAATTTACTTAAGTATATTTTTTTTTAGGTAGGCGCTACCAGCATTGTGTATGAAGCCTGCTGGATGAGAACAAATAGGGCATCTCGCCATATTCAATCAGGCCCTTCTACATCCAGTGCTTCTTCACTTCCTGAATGAACCAGCTTCTCAAGGTGTTCCTCCTCAAGAATCTTTGCCAACACTACAACCTCAACATGTGCAACGGGTACCTCTTCCTTCTGCAGCCACAATAGTCTTGCCCCGCTTGCCCGATTATAGTAAACCCGTTGAAACAGGAAGCAGATGTGTTGTGGTTGGATGTCGAAGACGAGAAAGAAACCGAATCACACTGTCAATGCGTCAGTTATTACATGTACAATTATTATGTACCTACCTCAAATAAATAATAGATTATGTGATTTTCATTTAACATGTACATCTTAAGACTTTCTAAATGAAACTACTGACAATGTTATCAACAATTTTACAGCAAAATCATATTCAGGATATGTTATTACTAATAATTAATTAAACATCATGAATGCTCTTTTATTTTACCTATCTCATTGAGGTATTATGTAGTACGTATAGGTACCTCGATGACCTTCCTAGACAATTTTTCATCAAACCATTTTGACAATTAGACATTTATATAACCGCATAATGCCTGAGAATAGAGACTCTATAATTGTGCACGCGTTCACAGGGCATGCACGACTGGTCAAGTTGCTTGAATCTTATAAAAATAATCCACTTCCGACACATTCACATCGATGAGTATTATCGCTACAAAGTATACCCAATGGTCCTATTAGTTTGTTATGTTTTCATATTAATATACGCTCCCTGATAAAAAATTTCGAGCCACTTGAACATTGTATCGCTACTAGCCAAAAATGTATAGACGTTGTTATATTAACTGAAGTAAACATTTGCAATGAACTACGGTGTCTGTATAATTTAAGTTCTTATAACATGTTGACTGAGTTGCGGACTGCACGAAAAGGTGGTGGTATAATCGTATTTGTCCATAAAAAACATAAGTTTAATAAGCTCAAAATTAATTCCAAGCACTTCGAATGTCTAACTCTTAAAATCACTACACCGTTTCGTTACTCCGCAATTCTGTGCGCAGTCTACCGGCCACCGTGTGAAAGTAAACACTTATTTATCACTGAACTGCATCACACATTCACGAGCCTAGACAAAAACTGTGACGTTTACTTACTCGGAGACGTCAATATAGATTTAAAAGTTAATAAACCTATAAAGCATAAATACATCGACATGTTATACAGCAGTGGTTTTGTGTGCGGGATATCGGATTATACCAGGATTGATTGTGTAAATGATAAAGTAAGCAAAACCTGTATAGATCACATTTTTGCGAGATTCCGCGCACAAGAACTATACACTGCGGCGCTTGGAACGGTACTGGCTGGCGGACCATCGTGCGATCATACTGGCGTGCATAGCGCCGCAAGTACAGGATGCTTCACTATCTATTTGCAAAACAATAACGGACCATAAAAAGTTGCCTACACTACTCCAAAATATTGACTGGCAACCAGTGTTGCCAACTCTACATGTTAAAAAGTCGTTAAACATATGCTTGAAAAGTCGCTAGAAGTCGCTAGCTATGGACAAAAATCAAAAGTCGCTAGAAGTCGCTAAATTATCCCAGTAGACTGAGCGCTAGGGATGGGAACAGCGCAATTCTTTCACGTACCTCTAATTCTATATTGTTTTACGCACGGTAGAATAGGGCACAGTTTTTTGGTCTGTTAGAATAAAATAAAATAATTTGTTAACTTACACAGAATAATATTTTAGTAACCAGTATAAAGTAATTGAAAATTATAAAAAACAATTATTAACAAACGAAAAGTCAAAAAAACTAAGGGAAAAAGACAGACTTGTCAGAATGATATCCGATTTCGGAACGTAGTTCCGAATATAGATTTCTGGGCTAAGATCTTGCCATATTTTAGGAAGATAGTTAAAATACTTATTTATTTTTATTATTTAAACTCTAGCCCCCTTACAAATAAACAGGGAACTAATTTGAAATTACGTTTACATGACAGGAACAAAACACGGAATAGCTATTCGGACCTTGTTCTTTGTTTATTTGTTAGGCCCCAGAAGTCGTTAGAATAGTCGCTAGATTTTTTTTGTCGCTAGACACATAATTTAAGCCGCTGTAGAAAACGAAATGTCGCTAGATATAGCGACAAAGTCGCTAAATTGGCAACACTGCTGGCAATTGCCCTATAAAGATATACGATTTTATTGATCAAAATATTAACAAATGTTATGAGCAGTCTAAAGTTAAAATAAAATGTAATACAAAATATAGGCGGAATAACAACAAAAAATGGATAAACATGAAAATTATTAAAATCTGTGAATACAAAGATAAGTTGTTTAACGATTGGAAAAAGGATCCCAACAATAAAATTTTAAGATTAGAATACAATCGAGTTAGAAATAGGGCTAACAGTATAATAAAAAAATCCAAAAATATGCATATTAAAAACGAAATCCATGAATGCAAAGGTGACCCAAGGCGGTTGTGGCAGATTTTGAACCAACTGACTGGGAAAATTAAAACTTTAGTTGATAATGCAATAAATAAATATTAAAGGCATTTGAGAGCAGTTCTATAAAGTCAAAAGAAATCGCAAACAACTTTGCAAAGTCATTCAACAATAATGTGAAGAACATTCTACCTAATTGTAATATAAAATTATTAGATAAGTCAACATATGAAAGCTCCAAAACTACTTCAATGTATTTGAGAAAAGCTAAACCTGGTTGCGTAAAAAAAATAATTAGTAATTTAAATAACTCTAAAGCTCCGGGGCTTGATGGTATACGACCAATTGACATAAAAAATATCGGTGAGAAAATAGTTACGGTTATAGCTAAACTAATTAACGCATGTATCGTCTGTAGCTCTTATCCAGAAAAATTAAAAACTGGTATTATAAGACCGATATATAAAAAGGGTAGTCATCAAGACTATGGCAATTATAGGCCTGTAACAATACTGCCAACAGTTGATAAAATTATCGAAAAATACATTGGCAACCAAATGCATGATTTCTTTAGTAAGAATAGTATTATCACACAAAAGCAGTATGGTTTCCAACCTGGTAAAAATACGACACAGCTCTTAGGTGATTTCACGGATTCTGTTAACAAACATCTTAATGATAAGAAGCATGTACTCGTAGTATTTATAGATTATTCTAGGGCTTTTGACACGCTTCAGCATGACACTATGATTAGCAGCTTAGAAGAAAACGGAATCCGTGGTCCTTTACTGGAATGGTGCAAAAGTTACCTGGAGGATAGAGCTTACTATGTCAAGGTTGATGGTGCTCTTAGTGAAAAGATGCGGGTTACAGAGGGAACAGCACAGGGGTCAGTGCTTGGACCTTTACATTACATTACTTACGTCAACAATCTCATTAACACCATAAAGTACTGTTAAGTCTTCCAGTATGCTGATGACACCTGCTTGCTTGCAGCTGATAACGACATTAACGCTAGTCTTAACAAATTACAAACTGACTTTACGTCTCTTGCTAAATGGTCACATGATCACGGACTAGTGTTAAATGCCAGTAAAACCAAACTCATGTACATTAGTACTAGTCAGAATAGGAAGAATAGTGATTTGCGACTTATGGCACACAGTCATAGCTGTTTGCACTCAAACTGCGGTAGCTGTAGTTGTGATGCCATTGATGTAGTAGAATGTCAGGTGTATCTGGGAATTGTTATAGATGATCGACTATCCTGGTCTGAGCACGTCATTAGAGTCTGTGATAAACTCCGTGCTCTTCTTGCCAAATTTAATATTATTAAGTATAAAATCCCCTATCCCATCTTATCATCACTATACAAATCACTAGGTGAATCAATTATATCATACGGACTAAGTAGCTACGGACGTACAAATAAAACCAACCTTGACCTAATTTACTCACTTCAGCTGCGTATTCTTAAATGTATTGTCCCATATAAAATAAAAAAAGAATATTGTAATAATTATCACGAACTTTTTTCCTACTGTAAGATAATACCTATTCACGAAAAAGTGAAATTTACATTATTAACGGAACATTATTTCAACGATAGCTTAAAAAGTATTATAAATCATGGCAAAGCAACCAGAAGTGCTACTACAAAAACATTATTATTACCAGACTACAATAATATCCATGGTAAACGAACACTTCATTACATAATTCCAAGTTTGATAAATATGTTACCTTCTAATCTGACAAATGAGCTTAACCAGAAAAACATAAAAAATGTCCTAAAAAAATATTTCATCTCAAAATTAGCAGAGTAATATCGAGTCTTGTAATTTGTAACATACTGTATACTCGCTACTGAGTGGGTGACCTAGCCTACGGCTTATCTATTTGTTTGTGATCGCACGACGGGCGGCTCGGACACCGTCGGAAATGTTTGTCTTGCTAGATGCGCGTGAGACTTCGGTCATTAAATGCCTAGTTTGTTTACTGATTTTTCTGTGCTTACCGCCTTCAAGACAATACTGTACTTACCTACAATAAGTTTTTGCGTACAAAATGTGTAAAGACGATCTTAGTGTACGAATAAACCTTTCTGGTTTCTGTTGCACTAATATTTGTATTATTGTGATAAGTTTTGTTTAATAAATAAATAAAAAAAAAAACTTATCTTTTTAAAACAATGCTCGTATTCGGGTCAAGCGCACGCGCTCATAATATAAGCAGCAGTGCAGTGCAACCTGGGCCTCGATCGCGGTAAATTACAAAAGCTGGGAACGACATTACCAAAACCAAACCTCGACCAAAAACGTCACGTTCAGCACATTTCGTATCGCGCTAAATATTTTAACGATAATGATTTGGGAAATACGTTGGCGCAACGATCGATCTTTGGAGCTAACGAGCGATCGAAGTTTTCCATTTAAATCCGTATCGCGGTAGGTTTTGACCACGTTTTGACAGCGGTGACGACCAAATGTGTGACGCTGGGAGCCTATTTACCGCTGTCAAATGAACGTTTTTGAGCTAGAGCTACTTTTCCTTTGGCATTATCGTTGCGTAAGGCTAAAGTAAAGAAAGATGCTCTAAGTTGCGTCTTCTTTTCAACACTATTGATAAATATTATTACTAACTCTTTGGTCGAACGACACTTGGAATGGTTTAAAATATAACTTAAAATTTGTTCTGAGGTTTTTAACTTAACTATTGTAGGTACCAGAGTGAAGATGTTTTTTAGTTGTTATTTAGGTAAATAAATAAATTGTAGTCTGCTATGCCAATATCAATGACTGGAGTCGGCAAATTGCTAAAGATAATTGTTTGAAGTGTGCATAATAAGACTATAGTAACATTAGAAATTTTAGCAAGCCAATTTACGGTCAGAGTGTCGTACATTTTAAATTTATGTTTACTTACCGTAGAATGGGGCTAATTGGTACAAATTTCGAAGAAAATTGACAATAACTTTTATAAAAAGTAGTTTATCTCACATTTTATATTTTTAATGGATACATCTCATTTAGACCTACTGAATCTTATACTAAACATACCCTAAAATACAATACTTATTGATATATATATTTTTTAATAGGTGTCTCAAATAACCTTAGGGTTGGGGATTTTTGGGAATCAGTTGAAATAACTGCAAGTATTGAATTTAAGATAACCAGCGATATTCAGAAAACTTTACTAAATAACGTCAAAATGGTGGTTTTGGGCTGGAGCTAATACTGCTGCAAAAATTAAGTGTCATTACGGTAAGCGATATTTGGATCAAAATTATAATACGACGACCAAACAGCCTTGAGCTTATTGCAATGAAAGGTATGAAATTAATAGATTTTTTTGTTGTGATGAAAAAAATAAAATAAAATGCATAAAATTGGCATAAAATGCCACGTCTAAAGGTTGGAGAGTATGAGTTGATTTTGGGGGGCAAGCAAATAAATGAAATATAAAATTTTTGGTAATGTCCTATTGAAATATATAATATGTTAGTAGGTAACGCCTTTAAAAACAATAAATATTAAACGCACACCGAATATTGGCCATTTGTTCACCAAATCGTGTCCAACAAATTGTAAACAAACCGATTCTAATGGTTTTTCTGATATCTGTGGTTCAGAATGTTAGCCTACCTACCTATTTTTATAACAACATACACCCATACTTTATTACCGACGTACCTACTTAACAACACCTAGGTAATAAATAATATTTGGGGTGCGTTTAAAGTACAGCCTTAAAAAACTAGCTACCTACCAAGTATCAAAATCTAATGTGATAGTATACAACGGGGCTATTTGAGACGGTTCCAAATAGCCCCAATACCCGGTTCAAATAGCCCCGTGGACAAAACTATCAAAATGGAGTCCAAAACACAAGGCAATTAACTATTCAGATGATTTCGTAGTCTCCCAAGAATATGACTATTAAATTACTTCAATTCATTTGTTAATTACTTCATATACATCCAAACTGCAATCAAAAGTAGGACGGCTCCAAAAACCTCAACTTTATCACTTTTTAGTATTTTCAATTTTGCAGACGATTGTGTTAAACTTACCCTCTAAAAAGGGGACCATAGAATAAACAAATGTTTTCGACGTTGCTAAGTACAGAAATAAAACTCCCATTGTTAGAGTTGTAAAAGTAATGACCGTTCAAATATTTTTTTTATTTTGTTCCAAAGATCGCCTTAAGTCTCAAATAGCCCCATTTTACGGTATATGTTGTTTACACATGCTTTTCATATCTAGGTGCATATTGTGTACGTACTTAGAATGAACTTTAGCATCCGATGGTACCACTATACACGACCTCTGTGGTGGATGTACCCACCAGTCGGCCAAAGATCTATATGCCTATATCATAGATAAGAATAGGTTTCTATATGCCCCAGTTTTGATTCCCAGGTGCAGGTACATATTAATGAGGAGCTCGATGGCGCAGTGGTTATCGCGCCCGTTCTGCAAGGGCCAAGGTTTATCAGTTTTGCTACTATTAACCAAATCAGTTATTACGACTAAGCAAATCTGTTATAAATAGCTACACGAATGGATTTGATAACAAAACATTTAAGCGACTCTCGCAAAGGCCGGTCATCGGATGGGTGACCCACAGTTTATCATCTCAAGCTCTTCCATGCTTCGGAAGGCACGTAAAGCCGTAGGTCCCAGCTGCTTTAGCAGTCGTTAACAACAACCAATCCGCAGTAGTGCCCGCGTGGTGGTTTATGACCCTGTTCTCCCTATCCATTTATAGGAAAGGCTCGTGCCCCAGCTGATAATTACGCCAATATTAATGACTAGTCGGCAAATTACTGAATATAATTTTCGTTTTGTTGCTTGGAGTTGTTTAGTCGCATAATGCCAAATTCGCAAAATGCCTAGTTGCTTTTTATATCCAGGTACATCTGTTTGTCCTTAGGAGTGTTGGGATGAACTTTTAGCATCATCCCACAGGCCAGACAAAGATATATGTCCCAGTTTTGATTCCCAATAGATGTACATATTAATGTGCTGAGTTTGGTTGGAAATAGGGCTAGTCTTAAGTCTGCTTGGCTAACTACCACCAACTTATCTGTCTGTCACCATAATAACAACATTGGTAGCATTATCGTTCCCAAACAAAAGAAGAGCTGCTAGTTCTTTCAATGTGCAGTGCGCTTAAACCATCCATCACTTCATATTATTATCATCACTTACCAATAAGTGAGAGAAAAGCAAAGCGCTTTCTCATTTGAATAACATAAAGAATTAGGTATATAAAAATAAAAATATTTTATAAAATTCACCTACTTATGTTTCTGATACTAAAAGCTTCATTACTATTGTCAGCAACTTAACAATGTTTTAAAATTATTATTTTTTGGATTAAAAATACCATATTATTGTGAAGTGTAAAGTGTTTTATTATTTTATAGCCTCAATATTAAAATCAATTATTACCACTTGCCTGAATGGTCCACTTTCTCAGACTATTTTCCCAAACTGTCTACAAAGCTGTAGAATTATTAATTTGTGAAATATAATATTTGTAAAGCATGGAATGGCATGGCATGTTTGTTTGTTGTACCCATAAAGTAAAGTAAAGTCCCATAAAACCAATAGGTATATTTTCAGTTTGACTGTGGGAACAACAGTCTATAATAATAACTTAGCCTAAGGTAAGGAATTAATTGTTTAAATTGTCTTATGAGGCACAACAAATCTAATATTCTGCAGCAGACTATTTAATATATTTGTCAGATGACATCTCATATTATGGTCACTTACAACTAAGTTGGGAAATATCAGAAATTAACTGTGGTGTTGAAGTAGCTAGAGACAAATAAGGTGAAAGAATGATTATTAATTTAGTCACATTTACATTTAATAAATACAAATTTTTTATTTGACATTCTAAAGCCAATGGAAATAAAATAATGACAGGTAATATTTCTTTAATTTGCCGAGCATACAATTTACATACAAACTAAATTGATATCTGATTGAGCCTTCTGCTTCTATCTAAGAACACTTTATGCTTCCTTGTCCTACCAGCTTCAACTCAACATGCACAATATAATCTTCAGCACCGCAGAAATCAGGGAGTATCCAATGTAAGATCAATAATTATTATGCATTATACTAGCTTGTCTTCAATAGATGTTTATTTCACCAACTTAACTTTAGCTGTTCCCGGTGGTGTACTATGAGAGTAGATAAATATACGATATCTCTGCCTGCAACAGTAAGGTACCACGTCGACTTTGATAATCCATTTCTTTGTTCAATCAGAATATTTTATTCATCATCAAACTTATGGGGTAAGGGGGTGAGACTGTTTTCATCACTGCATTTTCGCATTCCACACCTTTGATTCAAACACTGGGTGGCTTAGTCCTGGCTCTTTTACATCTTCCATTACCTACCTACTTTCTGTGGCTGTGATGTTTTCAGTCTAAGGATTTTGTTTAGGTTTATATTCAATTTAATTTTTTTGTTCAGTTTACATTGCTATGATTTAGTGAGTATTTGAGAGCCAAGCAATGCGAACCGTGTAATTAATTTCACTACTTTCACTATTGTTTTGTTTTACATAATTATGTAGGTACCTCTTAAAGTATAGGTAGGTATCTACAAAATATAATGTCACTGGTTCTCATTTATTTATTGATCAGACCAAAGGGATCTTGTTCAAACAGGCAATTGTTTAGTTTTTTTTGGTAAATGGTGATTTATATAGTGTTAATTAATTAATTTCATGAACATCTAAAGACAATTAATAAAAAATAGTAATTTCCCCCTTAATCCTTAAGTAATAGTAAAAACAAATATTTTTTTAAAGACACTTAAATGTTAAAATGAAAATAATTTTTAAGCTCTAGCTCTTTACAATATCTGTCGAGTATTTTCATAGTTTCTACTTGTAATTTTGCATAAGACCATCATTTTGCGTGTTTAAAACAATGTGGCGGTGTTTTCAACATTCTTAATCGAGTATCGATTACAAATATCACACCTAGTATTTTTAATACTCGTGGCAAGCACTAAAACTTTGAGGAAAATTCACTAACGCTAACAATACGACATTGGTTACGGCTAAACCAAAACCGAACCAAAACTTTATCGTTAACGTTTGAACGTTTGAGTCAGTTTGAGATGTTGGCAAATAGCGCGATCGAGGCCCTGCTCTGCTGCGATGCTGCTGCTTAGCGAGCATAAAACCGCTGCGCAGTTATGCACCCAGTTTGCGCATTGCTCATACTGCCAAGTACGTACATACCTACCACTGCAGCCACCAAGTTCGATAACATCACACGTACCTACTATAAATGCATGAAATCAAAAAATAATATACAAATACCATTCTTCGTGTAATAATAGCAACAATTAAGACATAACCTCCAATATCTTCATACACGATTTTGAGATATTTGGCCAAAGCCGATTGATGTGGAAATTGGGCAAATGTAACCTTTTCATATGTTCTATTTTGTGACTAATTTCTAGCCCATAACATGCAGGCCCCAGTTTGTATGAAGACTGGGTTTGTCCTTTGGCATAATTGTGAGAAGTTTTTGCTTTTTCGCACATAAAAGTATATAGGTACCTATTGACTTTGACATATTATGTTTGAACCTATTGTATTCGTGATTTTACTGATTTACTGTTACTGGCATTTTAACTGGTATTCCACCTTCACGAACCGCATAATAACTGGAGACGAGACATGTGTTTATGAATACGATATGCAAACAAGTCAACAATCTTCAGAATGGCGCCTCGAAAATGAGTCGAAACCCAAAAAAGCGCGTCAAAGCCGCTCAAAAATCAAAGTTAAGTTATGCTGATAGTTTTCTTCGATTGCCGCGGTGTAGTATCATTGGGTGTAGTGCACTACGAATTTCTTCTAGAGGGACAAACGGTGAATAAAGAATATTATTTAGGTGTCATGAAGCGTTTGAGAGAGAATATCAGCCGTAAACGGCCAGATTTATGGAACGACAATTCATGGATTTTACACCATGATAATGCACCATCGCACAAAGCCATTGTGCAAGAGTTTTTAGCCAAAAACTCGACGACTCACTGTACTCTCCTGATATAGCTCCGTCGGGCATTTTCCTATTCCCGAGGCTAAAATTACCACTTCGAGGAAGGCATTTCGATACGATTGAATCTATAAAAGAAAATTCGCTGAAAGAGTTGAAGACCATACCTCAATCGGCTAAAAAAAAATGTAAGGAGGACTGGGTCAAGCGCTGGCGTAGCTGTATTGCAAGCGAAGGGGCCTACTTTGAAGGCGACAAAATAAATTTTGACGAATAAATTACTTTTTTGGTTTTATTGAACAATTCCCGGTAGTTTTTACACAGAAGCTATAAGTATCCTTTTTTTTTTCTCTTTTTTTTATATTTTACCAGTTTACTGTCTCTACCGTTATATGTATAGTCTGATTGGTAGCTCACTAATAATTGATCTAACTACAATATTATATGACAGAAGGATCGGTAAATGATAGGACGTGTTCACTGGTAGGTATATAATAGTTAACTGTACGACTCTGCGTATGATACTGCTTGGCAACGCAACGGCACACAGCGCCTTATATAGGGCGTTAAAGATAAGCTAAGGTGTAGACATGCCACAGTCCTCCGCCCTTAGAGGAAACATAGATATTTAAAAAGTTACACAATTAAAAATAACAAATGGGCTAGGCAGTTAAATCCAGTTAAACAATGAATTAGTTAACTATTTAAAATATAACTTAATTGTACAAAAATTAAAATTAATATCTATTGTTTTTCAACCAATTTTATTTAGGTTACATTACATAATAAGTAGGTATCTGTTATTTTCTAAAACATACATAGGTTATATTACATAGGCAAGTACAATCGATAAATCAAAATTAAAAGTATTAGATATCTCGACCTTTTTGCAACCGTCTTCCTCACCCGGACCATCTGACTTAATTGCCAATATCAACGCGGCACCCCTTACTAGTATTTCGAATATTGAAATAAATATTGAGGAAGTTGCTAAGCTGCTCTCGTCATTAGACATCACCAAGTCGGCTGGACCCGATGGTTTGCCTCCGACTTTTCTGACCAAGTGCGCGAAATCTATTGCTACACCTATATATTTGTTGTTTTTGAAGTCAATTAGAGAAAATAATTTGCCATCGATATGGAAGTCCGCTTTCATAACGCCAGTTCATAAAAAAGGTGTTAAGACAGAGGCAACTAATTACAGGCCAGTTTCAAAGTTGTGCATTGTGGCTAAAGTATTTGAAAGAATAATTTATAATCAATTATACTCTTCTTTGAAGAATTCGTTCACCGAGTCTCAGCACGGTTTTCTTCAGGGATGATCCACCGTGTCAAATCTCGTGTTACCTAATAATTTTATCACTGTTAGTATGCAAAATGGTAAGCAGGTCGATGTCGTTTACACGGACTATAGCAAATGTTTCGATAGAATCCACCACACTACATTAATCAGAAAATTGGAACACATTGGGATTAACGGAGATCTCTTGAGGTGGTTTGAATCATATATTTCCAACAGATCCCAGGCTGTTGTCATTAATAATTATATTTCAAGTTGGGTCGTTGTTCCAAGTGGAGTGCCCCAGGGTTCACTTCTTGGTCCACTTTTGTTCTTGATCTTTGTGAATGACATTGGCTCTTGTTTCCATCACTCCAGGTTACTTTGTTTCGCAGATGACATGAAGATCTTTAAATCCATATCAAGTGCATCTGATATATTAGATCTTCAGTCGGACCTCACGCGTCTAGACAGTTACTGTGATGCTAACCAACTGGATCTCAATTCACTAAAATGTTCTGTTATAACTTTCAGTCGGAAAACAGTTAATATTTTGTCTAATTACAAACAAAAGGACACAAATCTGCAAAGATTATCCGAAATACGAGACCTTGGAGTTCACCATGACTCAAAGCTTATTTTCGACGTTCACATTGATTAGGATTGTTAAAAGGGCGTCAAAGGCACTGGGATTTGTTATGAGATCCTCGTCAAGTTTTAATGACATTAAAACAATCAGAATACTGTACATGCACCTTTGTAAGAACTGTCCTGGAATATGGATCGGAGATCTGGAATCCGTGCTACAATAAGTATATTGATCGCATTGAGCAATTGCAGAAAAAAATTGTAAAATTTTTATGCTACTGTCTGAAGTTGCCTTATAATTCTACAAACTATTTAAAACTTTGTTCGAGGTTTCACCTTCTTCCCTTACAAAAACGAAGAGAAATATCGGATATTATTTTTTTGTTAAAGATAACAAACAAAATAAATTCTCCTGAGCTTCTTTCCAAAATTTACCTTAATATTCCATCAAGATCAATAGGATATTACTTACCAATTCATCTGCCGTTAGTTTCATCAAATTACCGTCAGAACGAATTTCTTTGGCGAGCTAGCAAAAGTCTAAATGAGTTTTTAAAAACTAACAATTTTGATTTATTCTATACTAGCATAGCAACAGCAAGGCGGCTGTTGAGTCAAGATTTTTTTAGTAAATATTTTTAAGTGAACTTTATATCCCACTTATTAGTTTTTATTTTGTTTTTTAATTATTTTATGTTCTATTGTCCACAAAAACCTTGTTAATTAATCTGTTTTTAAACGTGGGGTGTATAGCTCAAGAAAAAGGCAGGGTTTCGACAGGGGGTGGGTCGAAGTTCCATGTATTTTTTACATACGGCATAGCAGTTGCCCGTCACAACGAAAGAACGATCTATTTTCGTTTTTGTTTTCGAAACTTTCACCATGATTGTACTGTCGTCT
Organism: Eudonia lacustrata; assembly: GCA_947562085.1. Lineage (NCBI taxonomy): Eukaryota > Metazoa > Arthropoda > Insecta > Lepidoptera > Crambidae > Eudonia > Eudonia lacustrata. The sequence continues at coordinate 24,193,978 of OX387317.1, forward strand.
ATGTTAGAGACTTCATCGAATTGGATGTTGTATAGCCTAACCTTCGGCATGCCCCCATTATGCCGAAGATTAGTGCAACCTGTAACAATAAACGATATAATAAGCTTGAGGTACATAGCCAAGGCAAAAACTATGATTCATGAAGTAGTAAAGTGTAGGTACCTACTACCTAATTTATACACAAAGCGCTTAAACGGAGTGTCTAGATAACTTGCGTGTGTAGTACGTAAGTACTAGGTAGATTAAATAACAGAACTAAAATACACTTACCTTTTCAAAAAGATACAAAATATCTGGTGAATCTTTCAGGAACATCTTTATTTGACCTGATGTAAACGTCAAGGACTTTTTTTCCTTGTGTCCTTCTGAACTGCGTTTCAGGAACGCTATGACTTTTGAATACTTCGTGATATCAATATTGTTGTAGCTACTCAGTGTGGACTTGAGCATAGAATATTTAGCCCACATAGAAGATGGCTTGAATTTGTCGGAGAGGTCTTTGAGATACACAAGAATGACATTTTCAGAAAATGAAGTAGTTTTCTTTTCGATCTTCCATGCCAAATAGTTATTATATTCTTTTTCATATAATTTTCTAGATTTTTCTGGCAAAAGATTGTGAGTTACTTTTGTTGCCAATTCTAGAATATCCGGAGGCGTACAAATATCATCGTCGCTGTCCATTTTTAACTTTTAATTTGTATTTTAAAAACAAAACACATTGCAAAACATTAAATTCACGCGTACGTGTATTGTCACAGTGAACTTGCCGCCATTAAAATCTAACCAATGAGAGCGCAGCTGCGCGCGCAGGGCCAATCAGGAGCGAGCGCGCGCTGTTCTTTTTTTATTTAATTGGCACAAGATCTTACCAAAGAGTTTTGTGTATGTAAGTTTAGTAGTTTCGACGAAGTTTTCACGTATAACCCAACTGTTTTCAAAAGCCAGCCTAATATCAAAATTTTATACAACTTGTATGAGGATTTTGACATAAGGCTCGCCAGGTTAATTGGTCGCGTTTTATTGATGTTATAATGAAATTTTACGATATCGATGTGGATATTATACCATCATGTGAAATTGCTTAAATTGAGTGTTTTGTTGTCTGCGCTATAACAGTAGTAATTATAAGTCAAGTATTGGAAACATAAGTAGAATGTTACAACATTAGAGTAGATAAAATATATTTTGACAATCTATATAACACAGAAGTCGGCTTATAGGTGTTGGCGGTTGTGTAAAAATAACAGCAGTTTGTGCGGAGGTTGATGCGTCAGAGTATGTTGTAGAATAGCTGAATCGATGCGATGATTAACTGCAGCTACAATACGGTGTTTTCAGTATCGGCTGAGGCATTTGAGGTTGTGCTGGTTATTCGACAATGGTGGTTTTGTTTGGTTCTTGGCCCATTGTCTAAAATAACATGCTGAATGTTGAAGCTGTTGTTCATGTTCTCGTTTCACGTTCACTGGTAACTGAATCTTGTTTATCTATTGTTATAAAATCATAAGTCGAATCCAACAGTCTTCTTAATTGTTCGACTCGATCTTGACTGAACTTGAACTGGCTGTGTGTTATCCTGTGCTTTAAAGGTTATTGCCTCCGGGGATACAGTTGCTGGTGTTGTTGTTGTGCGATCCGTGCGTGGGACTATGCGTGGGACCGACAAATCGTCGGTCATTAAAAGATAAGCTGGTTTAAGGCGATCCAGTGACACAGTGACCTCTTTACCATTGTAATCTATGTTATAGAACTTTGGGTGTCGTGATATGACTCTACATGGTCCTTCATATGGCGGGACTAATGCTTTTCGTGCTTCCTTTCTCAGAAATACATGAGAACTAGTTTAGGTCATTATGAATAAAAATTTGTTTGTCTTTGTCGTAGGAAGTTGATTTTGAGGTACCGCGAAGGTTTGAAAGTGTTTGAGATAGTTGAATTATGTATTCTCGCGTGTTTACTAAGGTTTTAGGGTTTGTAGTGAATAAATCACCTGGCAATCTAAGACTGGTACCGTACAAGAATTGTAATGGGCTATAGCCTAGGTCTATTTTGATAGCTGTGCATAAGCCTAGGAGAACTAGCGGTAATTGCTGTACCCATTGTATATTGTCAGTACATTTTGCCATGATAGCTTCTTTTAGGGTTCGGTGTAATCGTTCGACCATGCCGTTCGCTTTTGGGTTATATGCGGTTGTACGAACGCGTTCGATTCCCAGACGTTTTACTAACTATGTGAATAAGTCGGACTCGAATTGTCGACCTTGGTCTGAAGTAATCCATTTTGGGCAACCGAAACGAGCTATCCAGTTTTCTATGAATGCTTTAGCAACTGTTTCGGCTGTGATGACTTTGGTAGGTATTACTTCCGCCATTTTGTTACCCTATCAATAATAGTTACACAATATCTAAAGTATTCTGAGCATGGTAAAGGACCTATTATATCAATATGTATGTGTTCGAAGCGGGACGCACCATCAAACTCGCCTATTGGAGTAATTGTGTGCCTCTGAACTTTACACTTTGGCAAAGAATACAACTTTGAACAAAGTTTTTTACGTCAATATTCATGCTCGGCCAAAAATACCTTGATTTAAGCAACCGCTTTGTGGCTGCGACGCCGGGATGGCTAACTTCATGTGTTTTTTTAATCGCAAGTTCCCGGAATTTGACAGGTAAGTACGGGCGAATATTATGTGTTAAGGTTTCACACGTTATTTTTATATCTGAATCAGGCATTAATATTAATTTAAATTGAATATTATTTTGTTTCATGAGACTTTGTAATTCTGTATCTTTTTGTTGTGATTCGGCCAGTTCCCGATAATCCAATAAAGAAGGCATTGTTATTTCCTCTATCCTAGACAGAGCGTCGGCTACGGTGTTTTTATCATCTTCTATATATTTAATGTTATTACAAAACTGTGAAATAAAATGTAATTGTCGTAAGCGTCTAGGTGAATCTGATGGTAAGATTTTTTTTGTTAATGCGAATGTCAATGGATTATGATCGGTTAAAATTGTCAATTCCTGACCTTCTACCATATATCGGAAGTGTTTTATTGCTAAATAGATTGCTAACAATTCTCTATCATAAGTGTAGTGTTTGTGACTATAACTATAAAAGACTACTTAGAACATACATCAAGAAAATATAAATACATGTATACATAAATGTATGTATGTGTGTGTGTATGTATATATATATATATATATATATTGCCTGTATTTACCGTAAAGGTTTCTCTATATATATATATTTAATCAACCTTATATATATATATATATATATGTAGAATCGTTGTTGAGAGCGGGTTCTATACTGTGTGGGCGGTCTCCTAGTCCATCCATTGTGGGTCCTCAGGCAATAAGTAAACTACTCTTCCAATTATTTGATTACAATATTTATTGTAGTACAATGATTGTATACACAATAGCTATACTTCAATAGTCTTTTCAGAAACCGACAAGTCCTTGGAACTCTGCTCTAGTCTTCACTTTGGGGTGAACTAAAGTAAACTGAATTCTCTCGACGCTGTGCCGCGTCCCTTTATATACCCGAAACCAAGGCCTTATCCAAACGAGTAAACAATCCTCGCTTGCGTCCCCGAAAAGACTAGAATGTTCCTTAATAGCTAATTACAAATATCAAGTTACAATAAACTCATTGAATCTTAGTACAAACAAAAGTGTCAAATTAAATGGGCTTTACTAGAACTTTCGGTAATTCTCATAACTCATCTAGGCTTATCTATGTTGCAAACGTAAACAATTGGGAGTTTCCGATTGGGAGGTATCAAGCGATGGCTGATCTTCATCTCCGACATATATATATATATATATATATATATATATATATATATATATATATATATATATATTATATACTTATAGTAACTATATCCTCTTTTTTAACTTACCCCGAAAAAATTATTACCTATATCATATCGTACTATATTACACATTATATTTTAACGTATTTATTTATTTGATTACTTTAAAAACGTACCCCCTTACAAATAAACACTATTTAAGCATTTACTTAGTTAATCATTGTTTTGTCAACGTCACACAAACGTCGTTCTCAATTTGAGAAAAAGAGACAAAACAATGATTAACTAAATAAATGCTTAAATAGTGTTTATTTGTAAGGGGGTTAGTGTTTAAGCAGTATTTTATGTCAATTAGCTGACCCGGCGAACTTCGTAACGCCTAACAGTCAATAAATGTCGTGTTACAGTTTAGCTGAACTTTATTTATAATTTTATGAAAGTAATACAATTAGTAATACAAAAAACCATGAAAATCGGTCCAGCCGTTCTCGAGTTATAAGTGTTCGAACAAACCCGACTTTGTTTTATATATGCTGATGCTGATACGCGCAACTGTAAATGTGTAATATCTTCGAAAATATTAATTTAAATTACATGCTGTAACGGGCCATAATGGTGTATATTAAATGCACAATGTATTTAAGGTACTTAATTGGATAAGGATTAATGCTGTATTGCTTAAAATTGCTTCGTAAATAAGCCATTATTTCTCGTAAAAAGTAAAGGATAAAAAATTATTATTGTGGGTTATCCCTAAGAGATAGACATATACCATCGCGGATTTTTTTGTAGACCTTTTTGAGGTGTACAATACTGTAGTACGTTATTTTGATCTATCTCGTAGGGTTCAGCCAGCATTTGCAATGTAAGCTCAAAAAAATGTGAAACCTCTTAAGTTAGCAGTGTTTCTCTACTATATTATGCATGCAATGCAGCATGTATTTATACACATAAACCTTCCTCTTCAATCACTCTATCTATTAAAAAAAACCACATCAAAATCCGTTGCGTAGTTTTAAAGACTTAAGCATACATACATACATAGGGACAGCGGGAAGCGACTTTGTTTTATACTATGTAGTGAAGTAGACTTTGCCTCTTTAAAATCGTTTGGTAGTCGGTTATATAACTTGGCACCCTCATATAAGATATTTTGCTTACCATGGTTTGTTCGAGGTACATGTAAGATTAAGTTATTTGCATTTCGCAGTTGAATTTTTTGTATTTAATGTTTTTTAGTGAAGTTAATTTGTGTGTGTATTTTCTTGTTTAAAATTTTTCGTATTAGAATGCAAGTATTATAAGTATACAATTGATTTAATTTCATTAATTTGGTTTCCTTATATATTTTATCCGTTGATGTGAAAAAGTTGTAGTTAATAATAATCTTTTAATTTATTTATTTTGTGCGATTTGTAAAACAGTTCTATTGGTTTTGGCAGCAGTTCCCCATATCTCTACGAGATAACCAAAATGGGGTTTAACAAGCGCATTATATATAGTGTATCGAACTTGCCGCGGAAGACACCTTACTATACCACGCAGTGCTCCTGTGAGAGACTTGACTTTTGTTTTTCCAAGTGAAATTGCCACGTCATACTACCAACTAACTTTATTAATGGGTAGATTATTTATTGTAGGTGGTGTAAATTGCGGTATTTTCTTATTTTTACCTGTAAATATTATGTAATTGGTTTTTGCAACGTTAATTGTGAGGAGGTTAGATTGGAACCAATTCGATTGGAATTTAAAACATTCAAATCTTTCTGTGCATCAATCAGTAAGGACTAAATCTAATGTTTTTTTTTAAATAAAATAAGCTGGTATCGTCATCGTACAAAGTAACGTCACCTATCAGACCAATATCTTTTACGTTATTGATGTATACGAGAAATAAGAGGGGTCCCAAAATTGAGCCCTGGGGCACTCCATACGTTATAATATTGGTACTACTTTGCGTTTAACCTATTTTACAACCTGTTTGCGATTTTCAAGGTATGATTTGAATATGTTTAGCGCAGTGTCAGTGATACCAATCTGATTTAACTTTTTAAGCAGCAAGTCATGACTAATGGAGTCGAATGCCTTTTTCAGGTCGACAAAGATTCCCAAACCTATCTGTATCTTATCAATGCTGATCTTAAGTTGTGTTACTATATCCATTGTTGCCGAGAGAGTATTCGACCTGAGACGAAAACCATATTGTTTCTCGTACAGAAAACTAATAGAATTCAAAAACGTCTCAAGACGATTGTAGAGAACCCTTTCAAATATTTTTGATATTATTGGAAGGACTGACATGAGACGATAATTTCCTGGGTCTGACTTATTTCCTGATTTAAAAATAGGTGTTACTTTTGCAATCTTTAGTGAATCTGGGAAGAATCCGTTCTCAAGACAAGAGTTGATACAATTTGTTAGTTCATGTAATATTACATTTTTAACACATTTTATGGACTTAGTGCTTAAACCGTTAATTCCAGTACTTGTATTAGATTTAAGACTATCTATTATTTGAGCTACTTCATCTACATTTGTTGGCAATAGTTGCCTTAATGTATTCGAGGTGTTAATAAATCCAGCTGCAACATACCCGGGGCTACAGAGCACCGTTGAGGGGATTTGTTTAGCTAAGATCGAGCCGACATTAGAGAAGAACTTATTAAAGTGTTCGCAGATATCTTTGACGTCGGTGACAAATCCGTCTTCTGTTTGTAATTTGCTTGGCCCCGGGATTTTCTTTGTTTTATTACTTGACAAGTTATTTATAAGTTTCCACATTTTCGCTGGATTTTTCTTGCAGTTGTCAAAGGATTTCATATAGTATTGGCTTTCGCATTTTGTATATTTCGAGCTGCTTCATTCCTTTTTGTTTTATATATATTTTCTATTACTTTATCTCCGGGTTTTTTTTTGTGTTCAACCCAAAGTATATTTCTTGCAGCAATCCCATTTATGACATTTTGTGTAATCCAATCTTGTTTTGGAGGGTCATGACTTTCGTTTTCACTGTCTTGCATTGCTTAATACAATTTAATATTTTTTCTTCCAAGAGATCGTAGGAGTTTGCTCATTAGTTTTTTGAAAGTCTTTCGTAGCTTTGTTGACATCTTAATGTCAGATATGTACGGTAGCTTATATGCATCTTTTTTCGTAACTGAGTTCAGCTTCCGACTATCGAGGCAAAATCTGAGTTTTCCGTCTTTTTTAGGAGTCAACAAAACAGGTGAAGACCATGGACTCTCACATTCTTCAACGACACCCAAAGCTAACAATTCGTCTAGTTGCTCAGCCAAAATACGTTGTTTTTCCGGAGAAACACGGTAATATCTTTGCCTAATAGGTGAGGAATCGCCAGTATCAATATGATGTGTTACCAATAACGCGCGCGGGACGCGGATTGGCTGCGGGCGCGCGCCCCGCACGCGTGCCATCCGCTTGCGGGGCGCGTTCTTCTACTGCCAAGGTAGTTTTTACTGTCGTGCGGGTTACACGCATGGTTATTTCACGCATACAATCGCAAACAAAAATGAAAATTGATACAGAGAGATATATTTTTGAAATGCATTTTCGGCCTTTGTTGTGGAACAAGCAGGACGACCTCTACAAAAACCGGGATGCAAGGGTGGCTGCTTGGCTGGGAAAAACAATGACCATTATGTATGGGGGGTAGCTTGCCTCTCTTTTTATTAAATTCTTCTTCTTCTGACATTGAATTTGAACACTGCGTTTCATTTCTAAACCTATATTTGACCTTAATTTTTTAATTTTGATAAATTACATTAAACATTCCAGGAAGTGATCTAGTTTCAAGATAAGAATCTACTCTGAATTGTTTTTAATTTTTTTTTATTTTTGAAAATATATAAGTGATAATTACTTTTTAACGTTTATCTCTGTGCACGAGTATACTCACTGGCGACACGCACGACACTGCAGCGGCGAACGAAATCTTTGTTCTGCGTGTGGCCCGGAGCGTATTATAACCCGCATGCGGACGAGATCCGCATGCGGACGAGATCCGCATGCGGACGAGATCCGCATGCGGGTGAAAATACGCATGACAGGAAAAAAACCTTTACAAAAGGTCCAGATCCGCACAGACAGCGGCACGACAAATGTTATCTGTGAGGCCATCATTACCCGGAGCCTTCCTGGGGTTGAATGATTCGACGGCGGATTTTAGTTCAGCTACTGTAAAGGGAGGGTCAAACATGTCAATGTCTTATCCTGCGTTTGCGTTTTTTGCTTCATTTCTAATTTCTTTGTGAATTACGCCGTCATTTCCCTCAGAATCCTCCGGGTAAATCGTCCCCGCAAGCAGTCCCACCGATTCCTTAGAGCTAAGGGTTTTGACATTTTGTACTAAAAGTTGGTCTTCCGGTCTGGCCGAGGTACGGGTCATTACATAATAGTATAAGTTCATAAATAAAAATGTACTAAGCCGCCCCAAAAATGGGAAACATCATGTTAGTAATTTAAAATAGTTATAAGAAAAATATGTAAAATTAAGCCGTTTCTCTACCCTTTATTAATTAAAAACCTGTGTACTGAAAAAACTTATTGCCCCCAAAGTACAAATATTATGCAATAAATTGAAAAGTAGTAGTTACAATACTAAGATTTTAAAAGCAGAACACTCACTGCTTAGAATAAAAGGTGATGGATGAATGAGTAATATGCAGAATAAAAGTGCGAGAGGAATAAAAGCGAGAACTGGTATGAATGAAAACTTGCTTATATAGGCTCCGATAATGTTGGAGGTAGTAGTATAAAAAAAAAAAAATAAAAAAAAAAAATCTCCGTGATTTATGGTTTTGCTTTATAATTTAATTTCATTGTTATATTATTAAATAACTAATAAAAATAAAAAACCGGACGTAGTCAGTGTGTCAAGATCGAGGAATTCAAAAGTACATGCAAACCACTGGAATATGGTGTGCCCCAGGGCAGCATACTCGGCCCCCACTCTCTTTATTTTATTTTATTTTATTTTATTTTATTCAGGACAATAAACAATTACACAATAACATATTATGTCATACATAGTTATAAGCAAATGGAATCATTGTGCAACCAGCGACATTGTCCACAACAGAGGTAAAAAAAAACAACCACAATTAAGACAGACATTAAAATGCAACATGAAAAGACTTGCATAAAAAATATAAAATAAATCTACAATACTATTAAGTTGGTGACATTTAAATTGGGCTTTGTGTATGTGTATATGATTAAATTTAAAACTACTTTAAGTAAAACTATTCAACAAGTGCCTGTAAGGTGTGCTTTTTAAACTGACTAGGGGTGAGAAGAAAAATGTCCAAATCATTTATATTGTTGTTGTATGAGTGTACAATACGCGAAAGAGGGATGCGCTGCCCAGCATTAGATTTGGAAAAGTGTGGCATAAAAAGACGATGAGGTCGCACATCCCTTATTCGCTGAGATCTACTAGGTACGCGATAATATATTTGATTAATTAAGTCTGTGGCATCAAAACCGTTATGCAGTAACTTATATAGAAATACATAATCCAATAAAGATCTTCTAACCTTGAGGGTGTTTATTTTAAACTTGTCTAATAGGTGGCTATATGATTTGCGAGAGCGAAAACATTTGTAATGTGCAGTACGTAGAAATTTGCGTTGAACTGCTTCCAGTTGGTCACTATATTTTTTATAGTAAGGATTCCAAATATTGGAAGCGTACTCTAACTGAGGCCTGACTAACGCCTTATAGAGGTACAAGTAAGTAGAAGATTTTTTAAAGTTTGAGCAAGAGCGCATTACAAATCCGTAGAACTGAAAGGCTTTACTAGTGATGTGGTCGATATGTTTGTCCAAGTGTAACTTACAGTCCAGGATTATACCAAGATCTTGGATTGATGAAACCCTTTCAAGAGGAGAGTTGTCCAGGCTATATGTGTAAGATATAATATTAAGCTTTTTTGTGAAAGTTATTGTTTTACATTTAGAGAGACCTATTTGAAGTTTATTGGTTAGACAATAGTTTGAAAGACGATCCAAATCTTGTTGTATTTTATTACAGTCTTCAGTATTATTAATAGATCTAAAAAGCTTCAAATCGTCTGCATATAACAAAAAGTTGCAATTTAATTTAAACACGAGCTAATATCATTTATATACAAAACGAACATCAAGGGCCCAAGAATAGACCCCTGAGGAACGCCGGATGTTACAGATGTTGCATGAGATGCGAAGCCATTAATAACAACTTTTTGAGTCCTATTCGTAACATATGATTGAAACCAACGCAATAGGTCACCGCGAATTCCATTAAATGCTATCTTCTGAAGAAGTAAAGCATGATCTACCTTGTCGCTTTACAGAAGTCAGTATATACACGCTTTACAGAAGTACAGAAGTACAGAAGTCAGTATATACACAGTCTACTTGTTTGCGCTCGTCCATGCTCTGAAAGAGAAAGTTGGAAAAGGATAGAAGATTAGTGACGGTTGAGCGCTTCTTAACAAAACCATGTTGTTCGGGTAAAATGAGGGGATGAATACATGGATAAATTAAGCTATGGACTAACCTCTCGAAAACTTTCGACAATGTAGATAGTAGCGAAATGGGTCGATAGTTGGATATTATTTCTTTGTTACCGTTTTTATAAATAGGGATGATATTTGCACCCTTCCAGACATGTGGAAACACTCCGTTTTTAAGACATAAATTGTAAAGCATTTGTAAAGGTATGGTTATAGTGTCTGCTGTTTGTTTTAGAAAGAGAGGGGGTATACCATCGGGTCCCGAGCCTTTGGTTATGTCTAAAGCTTTAAGTTCTTTAACAATGCTTTCTTTTGTTAGAAAAATATTAGATAAGATAAACTCATTCTCGTTCTCTGACAATAATGAATTTTTTAGGGCCGCACTTTGGTCTGTCAAGCTGCTGCGTTCGTAGACTGAACTAAAGTATTCTGAAAATAAGTTACAGATCTGCTGGGGGTCGTCGGATGTTACGTCATTGTAAGTCATTGTATCAGGAATGCCATGTTTGTTTTTGCGTTTGTGTACATATGACCAAAACGCTTTCATATCCTTCTTTAGGCCCTCTTCAATGTTATTTATATAAGATTTAAAACATTCCTCACTTAGAGCCTTAAAACGTTTTCTATACATAGAAAACTGCTCGTAGTCTAGCTTGCTATGATATTTTTTCCATTTAATCCATGACTTTTTTTTGTTTTTAAAGATATGAATAAGCGGGCGCGAGAACCAATCAGGAAACGCTTGAGATTTGGCTTTTCTAAGCGGGACATGTTTTTTAATTATAACAAAAATTCGTTCATAAAAACGATTTACAGATTCTTCTGGCGGCAAGGAAAGTAAGTCTGTACCCCAATCAATGTCTAGAATATCTGTGTTTATATTTTCATAATTAGCTTCTAAAAATCTAAATCTAGGAATGTTACATTGGGCCATTGGCTTATAATTAGAATCTAAAGGGAACTGAGTACAAAAGGGGGGATGATGCTTATCCGGCTGAATAAGTAAGTTATTTGGGCATTCACAGACAATTTTGCAGTATCAGAATCGGTTATAACTAAATCTAAAGTGCGGCCCAGTTCAATTTTTTAAGTAGTTACATTGATAACTTTTCGTCAAAGACAGTAAATTGAGCAGGCCCCGATCTGCGAGCCCTGAGGCGTCTGTTAGTGTTGGATTTGTACCTGTGTCATCTGCATGCCATTCTATAAAAGGCAAGTTAAAATCTCCGAATAAGAAAAAACTCTCGATCTCGTTAGATATGAGTGTACTGTGAAGAGCTTCATACAAAAGATCGTAGGAAGTGTCAGATTGGTTAGGTAGTATATATAAACTAACAAGCACATGAAACTTGTTAGCCTCGTTAGAACGCAACTTTAACATGACATAGTCAATATTAAGCGGAAGAGTGAAGAAGCCGCTATCGCCGGACCCGCTCAACAGCAGCTCGCAGCGCGAGGCGCGGAGCGACCGGTGCACGGCCACCAAAGTACCGCCTCCGTCCTTCTTACCGCACGCGTCGCGGTCCCTATCGCAGCGATAGACTACATAGCGGGGGTCCATAAACTCATTGTCGCTTATGTTCGGCGTCAACCAGGTCTCAGTGAGAATGATAATATCGTAACATTCAGATAGCACATTCATATATAAAGTATTTAGCTTAGTGCGTAATCCTCGGCAGTTTTGATAGTAAACTGAAATTAGATTAGCCATTTTATGGTGAAAGAAATGTAACTGAACGAAATTCTAAGTTTTAATTGATTTATGTAGTAATAAACACCCATAACAATCGATAAAATATAAAACGCGGTCGCAGCACAATGTTTCGTTTGGAAATGTGACGTTGAACTTCTATTGTTAGAATATGAACATAAACACACAGGTAGCTCATTTAACTTTGATAGCATGTAACGGTCGGCATGTAAAGCCACAGCATACATCAACAATACTTGGACATAATTGTTGTAACTATATGTTTGGTAATCAATCAAACTCATTAATTGATAGTTCTCCCTGTTTTGAGTAAGACATAAATTGGGTTTTATGAAACTGGTAACACAACTAATTAAGGTTTTTGAAAATATTTCACAAATTATTTGACAAAATATGTGGGTTATCATACTAAGCGTGTGCTTAGTAAAAACTGTGTAGTTTTTAACGCATATTGCTAAAAAGAAATTATAATTGAGTGGCATTATTAGCAATTGCATCAATAATTTAATTAGAGGGTAGGGTTTTTTTCTAAGGTAAAAAATCGAGTAAATCTTTGTGGCGCGAGCACAACGAAACACAACAACATAAACACAATCCAAAGTTTTGCACATATTTGTAACATAAGTTTTAGTACAAAATAAGTAGTAGATATATGGATAACGTTGGCGTGAATTTACAAGTCGCGTACTCGCCGCGAGCATCAGCATACTCGGAGACACAGAGTAATGCAAGGCTGAGAGGTGACCAATATCATGGCAAAATACAATGTACTTATTATTTAAAATATAGTAAGTAAGCAAAAGTAGTAATAGTAAAAATGTAAGCAGTAAATACTTATATGTATAATAGGCCAAATCATTTATCGAACTTAATAAGATCATCCTTAGTGTGAATTGTGAATAAAGGCGATATTTCATTTTTACGGGGGAGAATGATGCCATTTTTAACCCAGACAAAGCGAAATTCCTTACGTTTGGCCGATTCTCTAGCTTCGCGAAAGAGTATCTTTTTATTGATAGTCAGATGCTCGTTGATGTAGATCTTATGAGGTGGTCCGGATATGAGCAATTGCTCAGATGTGATACCCTTGCATAATCTAGAAGCAGCTATAAAGTTATCACGATTTATCTGAGTGGTGAATTTAATAATTACATTTTTAGGGCGGGCGTTCGCAGGGTTGGCTTGCGGGACACGAGACAGTCTCCTGTCTCAATGGAGGTATATGAAGGATGATGATGATTTATTCTTTATGTTAACGACATAATGACCTCTGAACTCAAGAATGCCGAGGTAATCTGTTATGCTGACGATACGGCCATCATATTTCATGACACTACTTGGGACCGAGTCACTCAACGGGTAGAAGATGGAATGAAAGTAATCACGGCCTGGCTGCTACATAATTTGCTAACTCTGAATGTCCAAAAAACCAAATTTCTTTGTTTCTACAAAACATTAGCAACTTCTCCTTCCTTCAACAACATCAAGCTTCACCTGTGCCATTGACAAAACACGCAACATCAACAAAAATGCACTTGCAGCTGCATTAGCAGATCCCCCACAATAAAGTATCTGGGTTTGATAGTAGACGAGAAGCTATCCTTTAAAGCACACATTGATGCAACTGCCAAAAGGGTCCGTAAACTGATTTACATTTTTAAGAATTTACGAACTGTCGTAGATATTAATCTGCTTAAAGTAGTTTATACCGCTCTCTGTCAGTCAATCATCTCTTACTGCATTACTACATGGGGTGGTGCAACTTCTAGTAATATGATATTCCTGGAAAGGGCACAACATTCCGTCCTTAAAGTTATATTTAAGAAACCTATTAGGTAACCTATTAGGTATATATCTGTATATCAGAAACAGATAATTTCACACTTATACGAATATCGTGTATTAGCCGATTATCCTTCAATTTGTTTATCTCTATCAGCCACAACTTTAATGTCGTTTAGGATTTACTAGTTCACCAGTAATATTATAAAAGTAGGTTGGTAGGTAGTACGTTATAGGCATACAAAACAACCGCAAAAAGTGGTTCAAAATTTTTTTTGTAACAATGTCAACTGACACAGATTGTCTCCTTCTTCAAGAGCGACTGGATGAGGCCAAAACCCAAAGTATATAGATGACTTCTTTTTTTCTTGAAGCTTTCTGGGTGCTAGTAACGTATTACGCACGTCGCGTGTACGAAGGATGGATATCGCGATTCGGATGTCCTGAGAAAATCACAACCGATCAGAGGAGTCAGTTTGAATCAAACCTTTTCAAAGAATTAGCCAAGCTAATGGGTATTCACAAGATACGAACTACTCCATATAATCCCAAGGCGAATGGCATGGTAGAACGTTTACATTGAAAGCTAAAGACAGCATTGATCGCAAGAAGAGGTAATACAACCAACTGGATGGAAGAGTTACCAACCGTTTTATTGGGACTTCGTGCTTGTTTTCGTCAAGATACTGGTTTCAGTGCCGCCGAACTGGTATATGGCGCCATGATTAAACTACCAGGAGAATTTTTTGGTTGCGAGCAACAGGAAACGTTCAACGATTTCGTTACCAATCTGAGAGAAAATATTACAAAAGCAATATCTATTCCCAAAAGAGAGAGCTCGAATAACAATACTTTCGTTCATCCTCGGGCATTTCTTTAAGAATGTGCATATTGCCCCATGTTAGGAGATTGCATAAAAGTTGTGACAAAACGCATTCTTTGAGTGAATTTTACATTGCTGCAAACATACCCTTAAAGAAGCTGTACAAGAGAATTATGTAAGTCTTTACTTTTTAACTGACAAGCGTTTAAAATTTTGAGTGAATGGTAATGATATTTACAGTAAATGGTAATTAGATAATGGTGAAGGTAATGAGAAATGGTAATTATAAATCAAACAGCAAGAAGACAAAAATATAAATTTTTATTTAAAAATATAGCAAAACATTTTTTTTAACAAACTAAAGATATGTACTTGTCTGTCGTAACAAATTTTATATTTTTTTATAAATGAATTTGCCGAAAAAAACAAAATAATCAAGATACAAAAACAGGGTTTAAATAAACCTAAATAAAAATAAACCTAAATTTAAGTTCGATTCTGATTGCGCTCGGATGCGGTCGCTCGTTTCGTGATTTTACCCAAAATATGGAGATTTACTTTACTCAATTTTGACCGTTAGTGTATAAAAACAACAAGCACAATTATAACTAAAGTGGAGTGAACTTTTTGGAAAATAAATCCGCGAGTGTCGAGTCGCGTGTGCAGTGGAAGCTGAGGTAGGCTCTCCCTCACCTCGGGGGAAAGAGACAGGCTTCGTGTCGGAAATAATTCGTCCTTGTCGCGCTGCGGCGAGGAGTAGATACTAGAACGGCGCGACGGCGGCGCTGGCGCAACTTCGAAAGAGCCGCGTACAGAATATATACCTACCTATGATCATTTTGGAATGAATACGTTATTATGGCGAATAAATGCAGCGGCTGTTGTTCGAACATAATGGGCAGCGGATACATGGAATGCTCTAATGAAAGTTGTAAAAAAAAGTATGACTTAAAATGCATCAAGCTTACGCTCGACGCTTTTAAGAAGTTTACAGTAGATTATAAAAAGAAATGGGTTTGCCCTGAATGTATTTGCTTAAATCCTAAAAGTGGGAATGCGGAAACACCTGTCAGAGGTAATTTATGTGGTTCTAACACAGCCACAACGCCTCCAAACAACATTAACACCCAGCGCGGTAGCAAGGTTGAATTCTCACCGACAATGTTGATGAGCGGAGACGCGGATTCTGATTGCGCTTTGCTTGAGCAGCTAAGACAATTCCGTTCTGATATTGTTACTCGCTTGGATAGCCAATCAAAGGCAATAACTTTCCTGCAAAATCAGTTCTTAGAAACGAAAAGTGATCTCGCAAACTTGATAAAAATAATGACGGTAATTGAAAAAAAAATCAATTCCAAATCCAATAACCAGCTGCAAGATGTGGCTGCTAATGGGCCCAAAGCCACTCCTTGTACTTTTGCTGAAGCTGCTAGCCAAAATTCGCACGGCAGCACAGCTAATAAACCCAATATAAATAGACAGAAATCATCAAAACCGCAAAAGGTAAACAAAGGTGGGGCCACGAAGTCGGCTATACTCACTGCGGAGACAGTCATATCTAGCCCATCAATAACCAATCTATTAGTAGATAAAGTGGACCATAGTCAAGCTGGATGGACGACTGTGCCGAGCAAGAAACCTAACAGGGTACTGAGGAATGTGGGTTTTGGAATGAATACAGAATTGAAGGCAATACAAGCTATAGACAAGAAAAAATACTTACACGTATGGCGTTTGCACCCGGAAACCACATTAGAAGCCTTGACAGACCATGTTAAAGGGATATGTGGTCAAGAAGTAGTATTGGAAGTAGATCAGATCAAGCACAAGACTGAACGAGGATATTCCTCTTTTAGAATAGGCATACAAGAAAGAATATATCCTAAGTTGAATACTGCAGAAGCATGGCCAGTAAATGCCCAATTTAATGAGTGGATTTTTTTTCGAGGATCGAACAAGAAAGCCGACAACAAATAGTAATAAAATAGATATAGAGATTTTTTATCAAAATGTTAGAGGTCTAGGGACAAAATTGGATAATTTTAGAAATAACATAGCATCGTTTAATGCAGATTTATATGGAGTCACTGATTCAAGTTGTAATGAGTCCATTCAAGATGCGGAAATCGTCCCACAAGGATATAAAATTTTGCGTTGTGACCGAGCGGACGGTCGCAAGCAGGGAGGCGCGCTTCTCGTGGCCACACAGCGGTTCGAGCTCCGAGAGGTACTTGTGTCGAACGCGTCGATAAACTCTTGCGTATTTGAATTAGTATGTGCGACGGTACATTTGTATAAAAGATTTTTATTTTTATGTTGTGTCGTTTATATACCACCGGGTAGTACGGAGAATGAATATATGAATTTGTTTAAAGTAATAGAAAAACTTTGTGATAGATATAGTAAAGTAATTGTTATTGGTGATTTTAATTTATATTCTTGTCCTGTAAATATTAGTAATTATTATGAATGCTTTCTGTCATATTGCGAGTTCACTCAAAGTAACACCGTTCCTAATAGTTTAGGTCGGCAATTGGACTTGGTTCTGAGCACGGGTGTGGGGGGGGTGCGGGTGTTGGCGGCCGGCGACGCGCTCGTGTCCGCGGACCCGTACCACCCGCCGCTGGCGGTGAGCGTGCGGCTGGCAGCGCGAACATCCCATGCCTCGCTCGCGTCTTCGTCCCTTGCCCCCGCCCCCGTCCCCCACTCCGCAGTCCCGGCGCCCGCCTATGACACTGGCAACGTATTTAATGTTAGGCCGCAGTGGAATTTCTATAAAGCTGACTTTCACTTATTGTATGCTATGTTAAATTCTACTGATTGGAGTCCAATGTATGAGCGGCTTGAATTGGAGGATATATTAAAAAAAAATTATGATACATTTTACTCTATTTTAGATAAGTGTATACCTAGAAAAACAAATATTCGTGGCCCACTGCGTTTTATATATCCTGAGTGGTATACGGCGCATATAATTAAGGATATACAAAATAAAGCTCGACTTCATAAACTTTATAAGAAAACAAAGCTTGATAGCGATTATATTAAATTTAGTAAGTGTAGATCCCGTATTAAAAAGTCTATAGATTCAGCACATAAACAACATATAAATAAAATTCAAAGTCAGTTCAAGGAAAATCCTAAGTCTTTCTGGCAGTATATTCGATCGAAGAGAAATAGAATAAATAGACAGAGTATCATAAGGGACGGTCAGCATATCAAGGATGATGACTGTGCCAGGGAGTTTGCGGATTTTAAGTATATAGCACGCAACTGCCGCGACTGGACGCGCGAGAGGCAGCGACAGCGGCCGGCGCGAGCGCGGCGCGCGTACATTTGCGTGTCCTGAGCCTTAACGAAGTCAAAGAAGCGCTCATTAAGCTGAAACCGAAGCATTCATCAGGTCCAGATGGCTTGCCCACGTTTCTTTTCAAAGATTGTGCCATGTTGCTAGCTGAACCGCTGCTTTATATATTTAATACCAGCTTGGAGAAAGCAACGTTCCCGGCTCGTTGGAAGGTAACGCGAGTAATTCCTGTGCCTAAGGGTAAGCAGAGTCCAGACGTGAGTGGGTATAGGCCGGTGGCGGTGCTGTCGACGCCGGCCAAGGTGTTCGAGTCTGCAATCCAAAGGCGCGTGCAACAGCAGGTGGCGCTGCAGCTGGCGGACGCGCAGCACGGGTTTAGGCCGCGGCGCAGCACCGCCTCCAACTTGCTCAACTTCATGGCGCGGGTGGTTCCTGCGGTCGACGCGGGCGTGCAGGTAGACACAGCCTACTTTGATTTCAAAAAGGCGTTCGATAGTGTAGACAATGATGTATTGTTAAGGAACCTGGCTGGAGTTGGATTTACATCACACCTGTTACAGTTTTTCGTCAGCTACATGCAAGATAGACAACAACATGTTGACTACAACGGATATGAATCTAACTTGTATTATACTAGGTCCGGCGTAAGTCAAGGGAGTAATTTGGGGCCTTTGGAATTTATCATCATGATAAACGATCTGCCGGAAGTCGTTAAACACGCTTCATGTTTGTTGTTTGCAGATGACCTCAAACTGCTGCTGGAGGTTAAGGATAAGGTGGATTGTTGTCATTTGCAGGAGGACATCAACCAAGTGGTGAAGTGGAGCCGCGATAACGGTCTTCCATTCAATGTCTCCAAATGCTCGGTGATGACGTTCACTCGCGCGCGGACCCCAGTGCTTTGCGGATATGAAATTGAAGCTACTCCATTACAACGCGTATCTAAGGTCCGAGATTTAGGGGTGTGTATTACGCCGGACTTGAATTTTCGTGACCACGTTGTCCAGATATGTAAGAGGGCTTACAGAAATTTAGGTTTTGTACTAAGACAATCGCAGCAGTTTAAAAACATTACGACGCTCAGAATTTTGTATGATGCGTTGGTCCGCAGCCACCTGGAACACAACGCCGCCATATGGGCTCCGCATGAGGCGAAATACAGTGTCATGTTGGAACGTGTTCAAAACAAGTTCACAAGACACTTGTATTTCAAACTTTATGGGGTGTACCCTTTTTACCCACTGATGTACCCTACCTTATTTGTACTGGGTATGGTAGGGTACAATAAGTTAGAGGTGCGGCGGGACTTTGCGCTCACAATGTATGTGGTAAAGCTGCTTCGCGGGTTGGAGCACCACCCGGAGCTGCTGGGCCACTTCCAGCTGAGCGTGCCCGACAGGTACGTGTGGAGGCGGCGACGCCCGCTGCTGCTGGCCGTACCCCGCGCCAGGACCAATCTGTTAGCGCAGACGCCGATTGTCCGCGCAATACAGACACTAAACAGGGTTCATGACCAAATGGACGTATTCGGGGGTCACTTGAGTGAACTCGCAAAATTTACTTTGTATATAATAAGTTATGTTAGGTAATAAGTATTATAATATGCGTTTATTTTATAAGTTTAGATAGGTAGATATGTCGTAACTAGTTTTTAAGGATGGCCGCGCTATCGCATTAGGTTAAGAAAACCTGTAATGGTAGTGTAAGGTTTTAGTAAATAAATAAATAAATAAATAAAAAAACACATGTTTTACTTTATCCTACTAATATTATAAACGCGAAAGTTTGTAAGTATGGATGGATGTTTGTTACTCTTTCACGTAAAAACTACAGAATGGATTTAGATGAAATTCAGCATACAGATAGTTTATAACCTGGATTAACACATAGAATACTCTTTATCCCGATATTCCCACGGAAACGGGAACCACGAGGGTGAAACCGCGGCCGCTAGTCTTGAACACAGTTTCTTACTTATTAAGTATTAAACAATGTAATAAACGTTTAAGAAACAAAATTTAATGAACTTCTTGATAAGCAGTTGGAAGTAAGCGGTAAAAATAACTATAAAAACACACTTAAATATTGATCTTATAATTTTGTTTTAGTCAAAGGTTAATTCTGCAAAATAAATCTTATCTTACCTGTTATCTATCGGTAAAATGAACAAAAATCAATATAAAAGAAACAAAAACCCAATACGTCTTGGGTAGCAATTGGAAGTAAGCATCCAACTATCATCACTATCACTCGGAGTATTAACATCCATAAGTTCTTGTCCTCGTTTCAGTAATAGTTTCCTTTGGTGGTATTTATTGAAATTTCTCTCCATTTTTTCCTTTGTAACTTTTTTAGCTTTTGGTGTTAAATTTTTAATATTTAAAATTTTCTTACTTTCTTTTCTTTTCAAGTACCTCTGCCGTTCCTTCTCTTTTTCTAGAGCGTATTTTTCTGGATCAGACTTAATTTTAGCGTATCTTTCTCTCCGAGCTAATTTAGCCTTCTCTAGTTCTCTAGTATCTTTTATTTTGTTCGCCGCATTCTGAAATTCCTGTCAAAAATACCTAATTAGTTTAAAATTTTCGCGACTACAACACATTGAAATAAAAGATTTCATACAGATTTAAATCGCGAATTTGTTATTACGATCTGTGATTTTCCGTATATTTTTTACGGAACTTTACAGATACCTTACGGATCCTTCCTTCCTTCCTAATTAGTATTTGTTTTCAATAGTGCACAGCACAGGAATCACAATTAAAACAATATTATAATTACCATTTCTAAAATTTACTCATTACCATTTACTTTAGAGTAATGGAAAATACGGTAATTATGCAAATGGTAATTAGGATTCCAAACATTTTGTTGATAAAACAGTTCTTTATAAGAATTATGATTTTTTTACATACTTCACCTAAAAATGGATCTTATATTAACTTAAATAAACGTATCAGTTAAAAAAAATAATCATCTACTTACCACAAAAATGGAAAATGGTGATTAGACTATATTTTGACAAAAGCACTACAATGACGAGAGATTTGAATATGGCGCCAAAAATACCGGTCTTTGATGCGTGTATTATGCTCGGGCGCCAAGCGCAAACAGGCGTATTAAGGCAGTTAAGGGTATGAATTTTCAAATTTGTAGGTAGTAAATTAAGGCGAATATTTTTTAAACGGTAATTATAAAGTTATCGGAGGACATACCATAAGAGCATTAATTCTTAATAATTTATGGTATTTATGTAAAACAACTCGTGTATAGGGCTAAGGAAACTATCCCTATTTAAGAATATTGAACTATAATTTCATTCTTTAAAAGGGATTTAGCTATATTGAATAAAAACTTCATGAAAATGTAAGATGGGACATGAATGGTAATTAGAATCTGGATGCTTGGAAACAAATTTCTTCGAATTCAATAAACAAATATGATATCTAATAGTCTAGTTTAGATCTGTAATACTCATATTCATAAGGTAGTATTATCAAAAGGAAAATATTTGCACTGTAGAAGATTCTTTATCATCCGCCGCGTAATATGTACATTCTTAAAGAAATGCCCCCTAACTTGTCAAAATGTTCACATGTGTACGTGAGATGTGATCGTTTGCGTCCTAGTCTCAGTCCTCCATACGATGGTCCGTATCAAGTCATCGACAGAAGTGATAAGAATTTCTAAATATTGCAAGGCGACAAACGCGTAAGAATCTCTATCGACAGAATCAAGCCAGCGTTTGTGCTGAAAGCCGATCAAGAACCACTGACAAAGCAGATAGTAAGCACACGACCAGATAAGAACGTGATCACACGAGCCGGTCGTATCTCTCGACAGCCTGTAAGATTCGATTTATAATCACGTTCCCAAGAGTGTTATAAGTCGCACGTACCGTATTATGTCACACATTTTACGTTCAGAATAAAGAAGTTTTATCAGCGCTAGCACACAGAGCAAGACGCGGAATCAGCATGTTTCATTGAGGCGCAGTGTGCAAGGTTACAATTGCTATTATATACTAAGTATTGTTTGGTTCAACAAAACAAATGTCAGCATTATTTACGCGCATTGCGTATGGTCATGGCTTGGTAGCTAGACAAACAAAGACTGCTATGTATGCCAGCAAGGTTTTAACGCCTCGTCCTTTACTTGCCTTTATTTCGATGTGACCAGAAAATCGACCCCAGTATGTGTGAATGGGCGCGATACTGTCACTCTGGGTTCTGGTAGATCGGCCATGATCTGATTTTGTACTTTTGCTTGGTATCGAAGACAAGTAGTGCATTTGTGTAGGACCCGTTTAACAGCGCGCAGGCCCCCCACGGTCCAGTATTTTTGCCTTAAGTGTGTTACTGTCAGTTTAGGACCTCCATGTAAAGTCTGGTGATGAGCTTGCCAGACTAGTAAATCAGTCAGTTTATGGTTATGTGGCAATAACATGGGGGTTCTTAGTGTCATTGTTTAGCTTTGAGTGTTTTAATCTCCCTCCGACGCGTAGGATGTTGGGTCAATGTCAATAAATTACTTTTTAAACTAATCGGTGTTCCCGCCATAAGTTTCAAAATTTCGTCTTGGAATGTGTGTAATTGAATACATTTGACAATTGTTTTTACCGTATTTTTTATTTCCGTTGATGTTAAATAATTGGTTTTTATTTTAGCGCTCGACTTCAAATTGTTGATGAATCGCTGTATCCATGTTATAACTCGTGTAATATGAGTCATATCGCTGTGCGCGTCAATAAGCTCGACGACTACTGAGGACGGCTCGGATTGCGTAACATATGAATGTTGTTTTGTTTTTAATTCTTAATTAATTTGTATGATGTCTCGTGACGTTAATGCATTTTTGTCAAAAGTTTTTAACCATTCAGGACCTTGAAACCACAAAGGGTGTTTTAGTAATTGTGAACAGGATACACCTCGGGTTGCGCAATCTGCAGCGTTATCCTCGGATTTAACATAATTCCAGTGCTCTTTCGGTATAACGTCACACACTTTTTGCACTCTATTACTTACAAACGTTTTCCACCTTGTGATGTCACCATTTAACCAACTTAAGACGATCATGGAGTCACTCCAAGCATAGGTATCTTTGTCAATGTATTCCCACTTAAAGGCTTGTAATACCTTTTTCATGAGTTGTGCCAGTAATACAGCCGCACACAGCTCGAGTCATGGAAGCGTCAATTTATTGTTGATGGGTGCTAATCTTGATTTTGCAGCGATTAATCTGATTAAAAGCTCGTTCTTGTCATTTACCGTGCGTATGTAAATAACACACGCGTATACCTTTTCGTATGCATCGCAAAATCCGTGTATTTGGAAGGGCTTTGTCATGTCACCTAGCCATATAGGCATCGTAAAGTTTTGTATGTCATCTATGTCTAATAAAGAGGCCTTCCACTCGTCTTGGAGTTCTTTAGGTAGCATGTCATCCCAGGTACCGTTTGATAACCATATTTTTTGGAATAATAGCTTTGATCTTATCGTCAAGGGCGTAAGGAAACCAACAGGATCAAATGTTTTAGAAATTTCCGATAAAAATGTCCTTTTCGTCAAGCCGTTAGTGCATTTATTTATTTTGTTTGTGAATATAAAATTATCAGTTTGCGGATTACAATGTAAGCCTAATGTTTTTGTCAATCCTTCACTTTTGAAGTGCGTAGTGGTTTGATTGAGTTTAGAGTCGGACAGCGTCTCGAGTAAACTAGGTTCGTTACTGTTCCATTTTCGTAAGGTGAGACCAGCTCGGAGCATCTGTATGAGTTGTTGTTGGATCTCGTGCGCCTTAGTTATGGTCTGACTCCCGCTCAATACGTCATCAACGTACATTTGGTTTGTGATGACGTCAGCGGCTAAAGGAGATTTTGTTGCGTCATCTTCTGCAAGCTGCTTTAAAGTTCGCAAAGCTACAAAAGGGGCTGCTTTTGTACCATATGTCACAGTACAAAGTTGATACTCCTTCAGTGGCGCTTCCTTACTTTCCCTCCATAAGATCTTTTGCAGTTGTTGATCATCTTTGTTTATTAAGATCATTCTATACATTTTCTCGCTGTCTGCAGTGAATAGGTACATATCTGTACCGCCTCCAACCCAACAACAATGTCAATAAATCTTGATGAAGTTTTGGTCCACAGTCCACCAAGTAAGTCATTTAAGCTTCTACCTGTTCCTGTTTTCTGTGAGGCATTAAACACCACTCTCAATTTCGTTGTGACCGAATCCTGTTTTAACACTCCATGGTGAGGTAGATAACAGAACGGACTGGTATCCCCCTTGCTTTCCTTCATATGACCCATTTCAAGATATTCCTGCATAAATTTTATATAATTAGCTGAAAGCTGTTCATCTTTTTGCAGTCTTCGTTCTAATTGCATGAATTGAGCGATGGCTTGAGGTTTAGAACTTCCCAGTTGTTGTTCGAAGTTGTCTTTCATAGGGAGACGCACCTCATACTTCCCGTTTTTTAACCTTTTGGTGGTTTGAACAAAAAACTCTTCGCATCGTTGCTCCTCGGATGTCATCTTACTGCAAGTGGTCCCCTCACCGACGTCTTCAATTTCCCAATATTTTGTCAAATCTTCAATGTTATTCACGACCACATGACAGTTATAAGTTTTAACGCTTCCTGAGATAATCCAACCCAATTGAGTCTGTTGAGCCATAGGCTGATGCTCTTCACCCTTAAGTAGACCATTCATTAAAATTTTAGAATAGACGTGTGCATCAAAAAGTATGTCTACAGGCCTCGAAGTATTATACTCTAGATCGGCTAACGTTATATTTGAAACGTGTGGCCAATATTTCTTTGTCAATGTCACGTTTGGCAAATTGTTAACAACTCGAGTCATTACTAACGCTTCAGTAGTAAATTGAAAATCGTTATGTAACGATTGCTGATCAAGTTAACCTTTCCCTTACTTTTATTTGAAATTGTACCGATTCCACTTATACTTGCATTCATTTGCTTTCTTGGCAACCCTAACTTTTGCGCTGCATTTTCTGTTAGTAAAGTGATTTGTGACCCTTGGTCAAGGAATCCGCGTAATGTAAAAATAAAATCTCCCTCTGAATTTTGAACCTTTACTAGAACAGTCGCAAGCAATATCTCGTCATCGTCATTGGAAGCAAAATTATTTTGAGCAACTTTATTAGAAGTCGTCGGCACAGATTTAATCGGCGGTTGTGTAACTTTTGTCATAGGTTTAGTTGTTGCTAAGGCCGCTTGTGCCGAAGCTAAAACCGCATTGTGCAACAAAGAATTATGTGTGTCATTGCACTCTCTACACTTTTTCTGTGACGCACAGTAGCCTTTTGTATGCACAAATAAACAATTTTTACAAATATTGCCTTTCGCAACGAATCTCAATTTGTCAGCATCTGTCATGTTGATGAACTGTGTGCAATGATACAAGGCGTGATCGCCTTTGCATAATGGACAGTATATTATTTTATTAAATTGGCTTACATTAAACGCATGGTAATTGCGAGATTTATAGTATGGAGTAGATAAAGTCTTATTAAGATGATAAGATGTTGCCGTCTGATACTTATTATACTGGTATGGCGTGTTACTACTTTGTACTCTTTGTAGTGGCTGTGATTTTGGAGTACTTTCAGCCTTTTTTCTCTGTAAGGGCTCTAATGCAATGAATTTATTTTCAATGAAGTCCATAAAATGATCATATGTTGGAATTTCGCGGGGATCTGTTCTAGATTGCATGTACTCCGTGAAGTATCGGTGTCAAGTTTCTCGCATAAAATGTAACTCAGTATCGGGTCCCATGATGACGTATCAATACCTAAATTATGAATAGCGTGAATAGATTCACTTGTGTTGTCATATAATCTTTTCAACTCAGATGCAGATTGTTTTAGGAGGGTTGGTTGGCGCATAAATAATTGAAAACTCAACAAAGAGAAGGTGCTTGTTGTTATATCTATGGTTTAACAACTCCCAGCAGGTATCATAATTATCGCTAGTAATATGCAAGTGTTGGACTAGCTTTTCAGCTTCGCCACGTAATCTGCCCTTTAAATGCTGCATTTTCTGAGCTTTTGTCAATGCCGGACTGTTATGAATAGCCTCAGAATATAAATCAACAAAAGTGGGCCATTGTGTGTAATTGCCACTGAAAGTAGGTATATCGATTTTCGGCATAGCATGTTGCTGATAAGCGGAAATATTAATTTTTAAATTCAATGATCGTTTCATCTGTTCGTATTGTTTTTCATGATTCATAAAGGATTCATAATACTCATCATCACTCCCATTTAAAATACCATCAATATGTAAATGTAATTTGTCAATAGCATTCCAACGCGTCTCTAAGGACCTCAACTTGTCCTCAACTTCCCATTTTTAGTTTATTTCGTCAATGCAAATAGTCTTTACTAACCTTGTCAATGCTCTAAAATTAGCATTTTGCAACTGTTGTAATTCTGCTGTCTTGTCATCATCTCGCGTACTTTGGAATTGTCTGCTATCAAACCTGATGTCACCCTGACCAGTACCAGCAGTCTCACCAAGCTTTTGAGTATGTGGAACGGTAGGAAGTTTTTGCCCCCAAGACATAATTTCAGCGCGGGCTCCTTCGTACCATCCTTGTATGACCTCGAAGATGTTTTCACGAAAATATTGATGAGATTTATCTTCTATTACCATCAGACTCTCGTGGTTCCGCCTACACTTCTCCCACAACTCGTCTAACTTTTCTAATTTACATATAATATACTCCTCAGTTTTTCTTTGCGCTCCATCTTTTTTAAAGTTGGAGTGCACTTGTTTAATCTCCAGAAGGAGAGCCGCCTGCTGTTCAATCTTTGCGTCCATGGTCAAGCAAAAAGGAAAGATCTTACTTGATAGTCAGGAACCTCCCTTTAGCAGCAGTCGGCCGGCAGGATGTCGCACAGGCGTTATTGCACAATTCACACGCGGCGACACGTACAAAGTACGTCAATGTCATTGATTTATATCCCGGACCTCGGCACTCAGTTATCACTCCCGAATTTTCCGAAGTCCTATTTTCGAAGGACCAAAAAAAATTATTTTATTTAATTAGGTTTTTGATTTGTTCATAGTTTTACTACCATGTAGGCGCGATTCAATATTGCACTTTGACCGCGAGTTCGCGACCTACTTTTTGTACAATGACATTAGGCCAAACTGGCCGAATGCATACGTAATTACAGTTAGTGTTCAATTAGAACCCAATCGGTTAACTCGGGAGTTTCATTTTTGACAACACCTTTTATCCCTTGGACACTCAATCTGACTTTTGCATATACATTGACTTTGACGTAGCTAACCGTTACAAGATCTATTGTAGCCGAAAGATTATTTGATTTGCTTCGAAAGCCATACTGTTTATTTGTAATGAAATTTATGTTGTTCAAATGATCACTGACTCTATTGTATAGAATTTTTTTCAAAAACCTTGGACATCACGGGCAAAACCGAAATAGGTCGGTAATTACCTGGGTCTGTTTTCCTGCCCGATTTATATATAGGTGTCACCCTTGCAGTTTTTAAACTATCAAGAAACACTCCCATAGCCAGACATTCATTGATACATTTTGTCAGATTTTCAATAATAAGATTAGCAATGCATTTAATTGATTTTGTACTTATTTCATCAATACCAGCTGTACTGGTGTCCGCATTTAAATTATTTATAATTTTAGTTACTTCGTCTTATAAGGTTTTAACTATGAAATTGTTGCCATAATAACTACTTAAATGCAACTCATCGCGTGAAACTATCCGAACTTATCGTAAGGAATGTGAGATAAATGTCAGATTTAATAAAAATTTGATATTCACACAACAGAAGTGGTCCTTTGAGCCGGATAAAGTAAAACCATGTAAAACCACTCGAATTTATCGTATGGTGTGTAAGATAAAATATCAGATTTACCCAAAACTATGTTACTTACACATAATAAATGGTACTTCAAGCCGGATACATAGCGATACAAAAAAAAATTAACTACAAAATGGTTGCCATAATAAATAAATTTCAACATTTGTGTTTTTTTAAATAAATGCATCTCACCTTGTAAAACCACCCAAACTTTTTGTATTGTTTTGCCCAAGCTGCTTTTTTCAATAAGGGTACCCCCTTGGCGATTTTCAGTATGGGGTCGTCGATGCCGTCGAACAGCCACTGCGACACTTTGGCCTTACGGAATATGTTGACGTGGTACTTGCGTATGAACTTGTTTATCTCCACGCCCTTCATAAAGCCCTGACCCTGTATCATGTAGCCTATCGCCTGGAACGGGCGGTAAAATTACATTATGGTGGCTTTCACTGCTTGTTAATGATTGTGTGAGGAGCTTGATGGCGCAGCGGTTAACGCGCCCGGACTGCGAGTGCCGAGGTGAAGCAACTTTCGCAAAGGCCGGTCATCGAATATGTGACCAAAAATGTATCATCTCGAGCTCCTCCATGCTTCGGAAGGCACGTAAAGCCGTTGGATCCGGCTGCATTAGCAGTCGTTAACAACCACTAATCCGCACTGGGCCCGCGTGGTGGTTTATGGCCCGTTCTCTCTATCCAACCATAGGGAAGGCTTGTGCCCCAGCAGTGGGGACATTAAATGAGCTGACGATGGTGACGATGATGATTTGTGACAGATTATCATCATCACCATCGCCTTACTATCTCATTATAATCTCAGCTAAAAGACGTCAACTACTAGACAAAGGCCTCCCCCAAGGATCTCCACACGACTGGTTTTGAACCGCTCGCATCCAGCGGCTACCTGCGACCTTCTCCTGATAGTCAGATAGATTGCTATTACGCAGACATTTTGAGAGAGAAGACTTTTTTCTTAAATTAAACAATACTGATAAAATTACTTCTTTCATTCTCTCTCGCTCTCTCGTCTCCTGTGACTAAAGTCCGGTGCCGAACAGAGACAATTTCGTACAATGACACGGCTTTACTTGTATCGCTCGATGGCGCGCAAATTGCTTTCGCGCTAGCTCAGACACAATGACCGCCGTCGTCAGAGATTGTGCACTTATTACTTACAATTATACGGCGTTTCCGTGTGCACGAGGTATTTTGTTGGTAATATTACAAAGAAATTGCAAATATTTTATAAATTTATTTTCATAAAAAATGTTTACGACTAATGGCAGTAGGTTCAAAGATAAATGTACGAATTTCTCACTATTAGGCGATCAGGTTCTAATTTATTAGTATAATACCAAAAGAGTGTTTTAAAGAGCTTAGTGTTTGCTTACTGCTATAATTGGGTTGATAGTGGTGATGTCGTCGGACAGGCTGCCGCTGGACATTTCTGGCATGAAGTGCCACCACCTCTCCTTGAAGAACGTCACTGTGTTGTTCCGGTTCCACGTGATTTTCTCCTGGGGGCAAAGACGATGGTACACAAACGGAACGAGTCATGGTTTGTTTAGGAACAGTTATTATCGCAGCTATCAACAAAATATTGTTTCAGTGTTTTTTGAAGTTATTACCAACTGCTGGGCTTATGACTTACATACAGCATATTAAAGAAAAAAAGAAAAAAAATAGAACGAAAGAACTAAATTTAAGATGAAGGACAAAAGAAGAAAAAAATACTTACAGAAAAAAAGAAAAAAAATTAGACAACCTCTCATACATTGTCCTGATCCCAAGATAAGTAGCTGAAGCACTCGTTTTATGGAAATCAAGTACAACGACGATAAGTTTTTTTTTGTATGTAGGTAGGTAAGTGAATTTATTAATCTCAAGCGTCTCTTAATAATAGGCATAGATCTACTTCTTTAAATTTCTTAGATTATAGGGACAAGTGTAGCAGTAAGTTGTCTTGTTTCGCAATACAATATCATTCAACATAATGTAGAAATTGATGAAATTATGGCTGTTACGGATAATGAGTAAGTAGTAGTGATTTACCTGAGGAACGACATCGGTACTCAGGAAAATTTCACATTGATGTAAAATGATATCTTATGTTGTCGTTCTCATAGGTACTTATTACAATACTTTTCCATTTTGACAATACCAAACGTCTTTGATTATATACCTGTCTAGATAGAGCCTGGCCGTCAGAAAACGTACAAAAATTATCGGGCCAGTATTGGCTTGACGCGTTCCTCCGGCGGTCATTGTCATTTGTGCCGTCAAGCAGTGATAAAGTCTCGCTTTTTAGTGAAATTGTTCACAAAATTACCGTTTCCTCAATGAAATTTTGTCGAAACTACAAAGGAAAGATCTTTTCGAAAAGGAAAGTCACGTTCCATCTGTACTTATAGATAAATTTTAATGATAATTATTATTATTTTAAAAATAATCGATTTCATTACGTAAGCAAGCCGGCCGTGTTGCTAGTATCGAAATGTAGAATTCCCAATCCCATTATTGGTGGCAGAATATAAAAATATAATACTGTTATATTTTATAAATATATACCTTGGACTGCGAAACGCACCAATGCATCGATCCTTACCCAGCTCCAAATTAAATCTCGCTTGTCCACCATATGCCAACAACGAATACTTTCATATTTCGGCCACACAGTGCGCAGAGGCGACGAAAGTCTGGAAAAACTGATTGTGGTTGGGAACACCGAAAGCAAAAGATCGCGCGGTCGTTCACCAACAAGATGGACGGATCAAGTGAAAGACTCGTCGTCCTCAAAATTCTACACGGTCATAAGAGACGCGCTGGACAGAAACCGGTGGAGGCAGATCATCCGCTCCAGATGCAACCCTGATGCTGACCACGATCCTCAGACATGAGGGGCCGACCCCAGAGAGAGTGTGGTATGGTATATCGATACCAAACCAAATTAATATTTTACTCATTTCGAATATCGATTCAAAATGAGTAAAATAATAATTTTGTTTGAATTTAATGTACGTAAGTATTTATGTAAGAAGGTATATGTATGTGGGTTTGGATTTAGAGTTTTTATGCGCGAATGTGTATAAAACGAGGTAGCTACATTATTGTCAAAAAATCAGAGATTCTATTGCACATATAGTTTTCTAGTCTTCTAAAAAAAATCTTTTTGAATAATCACAATACATACGATTTTGACGAATTGAAATTTATAGATTACATAGATGAGACAATTCTTCGTTCAAAAACTTGTCAAAAATTTAAGACAGCTGAAATCATGTAGAAATAATTTTGATTTTTTGTGCATTTAGGCGGAAAAGTGCTTTTTGACTATTTTATGACGAATTTACTATTTAAATTAACAAATAATACTTTGCTTAGGTACTTTATGATTTATATTTTTTGTGACCTACTTAGAGATATTTCTAACCATTATCTAAATATGAGTCGACTTATGGATGATATAGAACTGTGTGAATACAAGGAACAAATAATTGGTTATATAGCAGGTTGCGTAGTCAGATGTATTGTATACGCAGATGAATGAAAGTGCATTGCCTGCATCGAATACATGAAATCAAATGAATAATTAAGGTTCCACAAATTGGTCGATTTGCGGGATGAAGGTCTAATTTATGCCTCACATGATGTCTGCAGAAGCGCTGAAGTAGTCATAATTTTTTTTTTTAAAAAGACCACGAATATCTTCAACGACATATCAAAAAATCCTGTCAAAAATAATGAGCAATTTTGTTGGCTGTAGGGTGATCTACTTCCAATCCCAGGTAACAGCTGATCATGAATGCGGTCTTCTACATCAAGTGCACCTAATAAGGCTGGAGGTGGAAAAATATTTATAAAATATTATGAAATTAGAGAACATGGAAAATGATGTAACGTCAAAACGAAAGTTATTGGTCCAGCCGCACTGCGCGGACGACAACCATTATATATGTTGTCTTCTCAAACGTGTCATATCATATAATGAGGTAATGAAAAAACAAATACAAAGAGAAGGCCATTAACTGTTTTGCTGGACTTCTTGGCGGGAAAGTGAAGCGTCATGTCTGCGGTTTTGTTTTATTTTCTAAAATTTGTGTTAAGTCGAATGTTAATGTGAAAAAATGGTGGATTATTAACCGTTAAGTGTTCGTGAGTGTGCATGAGTGTTGGCAAATGAAACAAACCGTGCAACGTCACTTTTCAAATTCTCTCAAGAAGTACGCCCGAGGACTTAGTAAAGCCCCACATCTTTACTGAGACTGAGATACTCTAGGGATTATATACCCCCCGTATATCATTTCTCACTTCTCATTTCTGTTATCATTCATCATCATCATACAAGAAGGAAATATTGTTTATTTAGTATTACTTGTAAGAAAAATTACTTTGACACTGGCTAAATGTGATAATCGCACGAAGCTATCGCCTAAAAAAAACTGTTTTGCTTATAATTAAAAAAACTAATTTTAAAAAACGATTATGATTATTAAATGTAAATCATCCTGCCTGTCGTTCCTCTTTCAACCCTATATATACTATACAAACATATCACAAGCACGCAGGCTTCCATTAACGCATAATTTTATTGTACTCGCTCTCGCTTTCAATCATCCATCAATTCTAAACACACCAGCTACTTTGATGCGTTATACCTACAAATACCTGATTTAAAAGTTATGTTATGTTATGAATTATGATGAATAATTTGCTGAGTTGAGTTGGTACATACTTTCCTAGTAGTTGTCGGTAACAATTACCAACTCGAAACACCGTAAACACAAATAAAATCTATCAACGAAGCCATTTTAAAACTACTATTTTAATTTTAAAATTGTATTGTGCCATTAGTTGTTCTGTGATTGTGCATAAATATTTTTCCCTACTTTATCGGGAATTACGTATTCACTGGCAACCTTTCGCGCACACTGACACCCGTTCAGCGCTAGTGTCATACGCGGCTGTCACGCACACTTCGAAACAAAAACTGGCCGCTTTGAGCGAAGCGTTTGTACCGCGACGCTCCGTCTAGACATGTATATAGTCAAAGACCAAACGTATATTATTTTTTGTAACTGACTTTAGTCAGTGCGTTTTTCATCTGTCAGTTGTGCGTTACTCCGCAATTATGTCGTAATTACTCTTTTAACGTTACATAAAGGTTATAGTGTAATATATCAACATGTTCCTTAGGATTTACCCGTGTCAGTGATGTATAACAACTAAGGTAAAACATAATTTTGTTTGCGCCATAATTAAAAATAAATAATGACGAAATAGGTGAAAAAAATGCCTATTTTTTATTTTCTTAATTTGTTTTGAGTATTTAGGGCTGGGTTTAATGCATATACTTTAAAATAATTATATTGTGTATCTAATAGGCAAAACAGTGATATTTTTAGTTTTGATCAAGTTCTTATAATTATTTTTTGACAATTTTTTTTATCGGAAGAGATAAATAAATAAAAAATAATTTCGGGCGCGAAATATGACACTTTTGCCGCGTGACGTAAGCGTGCATTGACAGGTGTGTCCCTGGACGCGAGAGTGGATAGGTACTTATTACAATATTTTTCCATTTTGAACTCTTGTAAGCTTTCCAACCACCTTATCATCAATTAAAATCAGATGAGACGAGGCCAAGTGATCACTCGTAAGTAAAATCATATTGCGATACGGTAAATCATTACAAAGTATTGATATGATTACGAGGAGTATTTAAGTAACACTAATTAGGCATAACCCTAGCACTTAGTTAAAAAATAACAACGCATGATTATAATAATTTAAATTATGATTATGACTATCTTAAGATTGCCTATATAACATCAATAATACATTTTATGTTATAATTCATATATATGCATATATCCCACAAACAAAGATATGGACGCAATTACATTTTTTTTCAGACGCAAAATTAGTTCCTGAATGAAAAAATGGGAATAAATAAAAATAAAAAATTGGTGGACGGAATTTTGTTCCACATGTGAAAGTTTAGTACAAGTTTAATAAACGTGCGTCCGCCGCCGTTTATATTTATTTCATTCATTCGTTTCAATATTCATTTGACCAAAATGTATGGAACAGCTGAATTTTATTTTCGATTTAGGGAGTTTTTCAGAGAGAAGAGAAAAGACCAGGTCCCAAACTCAGAAATGAAACGACGATTGCAGTGATATCTTCGGATTTCATTCAATAAGAATTTACACGCTACTCAAGATGTCCGTTCCGTTCAACAGCTCGATGGAAAAAAGTGCCGTTTTCGCTCAGAACAATAACTGAACTAACGTATATCTGTCAATGTCACTCACTACCTCAAGACCAAGGAATAAAGCCATAGAGCCATAAATCGCTAATACAATATTAGCTCCGAAATGTGATCGTTGACAGATACTCGTCACTATATCCAATCGTTACATTCTAAATGCTATTTGATAGTGATAATCTTACAACTCGGCCATCCTATATTGAGTGAGTCCTCTCACAAATTTATTTTACAAACAACAAATATTCAACAAAATAAATTGAAAAAAAAAAAAAAAAAAAAAATTATTATCATTTCATTGGTAGCTATATAAATAATACAAAAAATTAACTATCCTGCACAATCTGTCACGATCTGCAATCATCTGTGCGGTACCAATCCTTGATATCATTCATTTTCTGCACTGACTGCTTGTAACTTATGCTCATACAAATATCTTGCATAATCTGTCACAATCTGCAATCATCTGTGCGATATCAATAACTTGATACCATTCATTGTAATGTAATGTAATTATTTTTATATATTTCTGTTTAGATAATTGAATAGTAACCTTATTTAGTGTGAGCACAAAATACGAGCAATCAGTGCAGTCACACTAAATAAGGTTACTATTCAATTATCTAAACAGAAATATATAAAAATAATTACATTTTAAGTACAGTAAACCATAAAAACGAAAGAAATGTTATTCTAATTTATTACAAATCTACACTCTATGATCATCTGTGCGAAACAACAGTTCCATTCACTATCTGCACTGATCACTTGCAGTTTAGTTGTATCACTTAGTTATCTCATCTCAAAATTTTCAATTCATAATCAATATCAATTATCAAGTCTATAACATACTCTACAACAATCTACGATCATCTATGCAACCTTGAATTACTTATCAATGCTAGTCAATTCTGCACTGATCGCTTGTTGCAGAATTCTCTTACTATCAAATAAAAATATTTAAATTACAATACAAAGCATATAGGTACATATTATAAAGGTAATTACTTAATCAATCTTAAACTCATTTTCCCTTATTGACTTCATTATCACTATCGCTACATTCATTGTCGCCTTCACTGGCCTCAGTGGAATAGTCATTAAAATTGAGCCACGGCTAAACTCTGTCAATTGCAATTACATTTTCATACTTTTTATTTCCTTTCCTAGTGAGTGGCGTGTCTTCCACTAAAAATCGATCGTTTGGAAGAACCTTTACAATTCGGTACGGGCCTTGAAACTTTGGTACAAGCTTTTTAGATTTTCCTAAATGATCTTTATCAATTACTGTTCTCTCTACCCTAACAAGACCCCCTACCCTACTTCATAAGACTTTGCACACTTTCTATTCCTGTCAAATCTTCTCTTGGCCTTTTCTTGTTCTTTATCTATATTAGCTTTAGCATTAGACCTCAGCTGCATCAACTCACTCCCACTTACCAACTGAGAAGTTTCAGTTATTACATCACCTAACATATTTTCAGATGAAGTGACTAATTTGCACCCGAACAGTAACTCGGAGGGGCTTTTCCCCGTTGTTTTATTTACAGTCGTGTTAATACCTAACTGGATACCACCAACGTACTCATCCCATGTATTTTCGCTTTTGTCATGACATTTAGTACTTAGAGCGTTCAATATAGTGCGATTAAATCGCTCGACCTGTCCGTTCGCTCTAGGAGTTGCGTCTGCATTAAGAATATGTTTTATATTAAGTTTGTCCGTGAACTCTTTAAATTTTGCACTTGTAAAGCACGAACCCCGGTCTGTTATCAACCTCGACGGGGTGCCGAAATAACTAAAGTACTCTTTAAATACTTTCATTGCAGATGAAGTTTTTGTATCCTTAACAGCGCGTATGTTAACGAATTTGGTAAATGCATCAACAATGACTAAAAGATATACGTTTCCTTTCTTAGAGCGAACGAACGGACCGAGATGATCCGCGTGCAATGTGTGAAATGGCATTTCTATTTTAGGAATCGGGTGTATGAAACCCTCTTTTTGTCCCGATGGTGCTTTATGGTGTGCGCATTGCAGACATGCCGAGACATATTTCTTAGTGAAACGACGCATTTTGGGGAACCAAAACGTCCCCTTTAACCTGCTTAAAGTTTTCTCGAAGCCAAAGTGGCCTACGTCATCATGATTCATGCGTAGTATTTGCCACCTTACACCTCTCGGCACCACCCAACGCACACCATCATCTAGTATACGATACACATGGTCACCTTTAATTTGATAATTATTTCGTACATCAGCAACAAATTTCGTGTCGTCATCTAATAAAATATTTCTAATTCGTCTAACCTCTTCGTCATTACTTTGAACTGTCGCAATCCAATCCTTAATTTCTACCTGTAGTACGTCAATCACGTGTGTATCAGTTCTAGTGGCGAGCTCAGCTACCGGAGCACGACTGAGCCATACGAGTACCTGCCCTATATTCAATACTACAGTCGTACTCCTGCAGCTGAACCCACCAGCGAGCAATTCTGGGAATAAGATCTCTCTTGGTCAATGTCGTCCGCAAGGCGTTGCAATCTGTCACTATCTTAAACTTTAACCCAAGTAAATATACTCTGAAACGATTCAACGAGGCAATGACGGCCAAAGTCTCTAGTTCAAATGTGTTGCGGAAACCCACAACACACACTTAAAATTACACATTAAAATTAACAAAGTCCACTCACAGTTCAATGCTGCTCCCGCCGTCCTGAACGGGATCCATATGATCCGATGGGGCCCGAATCCGGCTCCGGGTCTTCTAGGGTCCCTAAACACACCCAAACTACCCCAAAGTGCACTTCCCCCTGAAAATACCTGTTTACTTCAACAGCGGTGACGCCGAATCCAGGCTAATTGTTTTCCCGAAACAATTAGTTTACGACGCACACACAATTTGCACAATCCACTTAAGTAGAATAATACGGCTCCAAATGCCCTTATTACTACACAAAACTATTTAATTATCACCACACGATAACCTATCAATCCAGCCATATTTGCTTTCCAGAGACAAGAGAATAAAAAAAGAACAACTAGTGATGGGGCCATTATGCCACCAAACAAAATTGAATCTCGATAATCGATTCGTCCATAATACAAATCAAAGTTTTATTTCCAATAAAAATAAATGCCTGTTTATTTGCAACATCCCGCCACCCAAAGCGGACGTACCGCTTTCTAGCCTGAAATCTTAAACTAGTCAACCGGTAATCGAGCTAAGGTCGCGACCGCGCGATTTAGCACCGATCCATCAACCAACACTTGCGCCACACGCGGAGTCCCGTCCGCGCCCCAGATTAACTTTAAAATGCGACCTCGTCTCCAAAATAACGATGGCAAATTAGCCTCTTTTAATAAAACCAGATCCCCCTCCGAAGGGGGCGACGTCCGGTCTGTCCACTTTACACGCTGCTGCAATAAATGCAGATACTCCAGTGACCAACGACGCCACAAGTCCTGACTCATTTGTTGTATCATTTGAAAACGAGACATCCGGTGTCTGCGTTCATCCTTCCAGGGATACTCAGGCAGGGCAGTCAGTGGCTGACCGACCAAAAAATGACCAGGGGTCAGGACTTCCATGTCATTTGCGTCAGAGGAGAGTGGACAAAGCGGACGCGAGTTGAGAACCGCCTCAACCTTACAAAACACAGTTGTAAGTTCCTCATACGTGAGGGTAGTTTCCCCGACTACCCGGCGCAAGTGGGTTTTTGCCGATTTTACCGCGGCTTCAAATATCCCGCCCCAGTGGGGACAGGCTGGCACACTAAATCGCCATGTGATTCCCCGCTGTGCGAGAGCTTGACTTATGCTATTACAATTTTTATCCAGAAAATCGTTCACATCTTTTAAGTAGTTGGCAGTGCCTCGGTAGTTGGTACCGTTGTCGGACCGAATGAGAGAAGGTAAACCCCGTCGCGAAACAAAACGATCCAGCGTGGCGACAAAGGCTTCCGTAGACAGAGCCGAAACCACTTCCAGGTGGACGGCCTTAGTGGCCAGGCAGACAAAAACGCACAGGTATGCTTTCGTGACCCTAGTGTTACGATAGGCTGTGGTTTTTACCAGAAACGGTCCAGCAAAATCCGTACCGACCCCGTCGAACGGCCTAGTAGTCTGACAAACCCGGTCAGAAGGGCTACATACCCGGTCATAGGGCCGGCACTATGCAGCCACAGATGGGGGATCTCCCCATCTGTGGCTGCATAGTGGAGGCCTTCACCCGATAACAAGCCACGCACTTAAATAACACACTGCGAACCACTCTCCGAGAGGACAAAATCCAGAACTCCCTCTGTAATATCGCCAGTAACGCATTACACCCCGCGTGAGCGTTTTTCAGGTGTCTATCCGAGACCACCAGTTCTACCAAAGGTCCTCCTTTGGGGAGTAGCAGAGGACGACGGCTACCGAAGGGCAGGTCGGCATTTTTGAGGCGACCTCCAACGCGTAACAGTCCATCCGCATCCAGAAATGGGTTGAGCCGAGAAATCGCTCCCTTGAGCTTTGCGCGACCGACGCGCAAAATCTTCAGTTCGTCCTCGAACCGGTCAGCTTGAACCAGCCGTATCAGGGCCAACAGTGAACTCCTGCGTTCCTCAGCACCCGCCACGGGTGATAACTGCCTCTTGTCTGGATGGCGGCAGTTATGTAGAAATCTCCGGATCCAGCAAGTTACTCCTAGCAATTTGTCCAGTTTGCTGTATCGAGCCGTCAACCAGTTCGGATCTGGCCTTGACTCGTTTGTTGTCACCAAAACTTTTATTCCAGGGAGCATCCCTAGAGAGCCATCGATCATGGTGACCGGCCATGATGACTCACCCTCCTTTAACCACTCTGGACCCCACCAGAGGGCATGCTGCACCAATTCCGGCGCGGTGCAGCCCCGAGAGGCACAATCGGCAGGATTCCAGGGGCCGGGAACGTGCCTCCAACAAATTTCGATGCCCGAGTTCTGTACCTGAGATACCCGATTGGCCACAAACGTTTCCAATACGTGGGGTGCCCCGCGTAGCCATGCCAGAGCTACCTGACTGTCAGACCAGGCGTAGACATTCCGAATGTCCACCGTAGACGTCAGTTCCTTGTGCACGTGGCACAACAGTTTGGCCAATAGATGCGCCCCGCAAAGCTCCAGCTTCGGGATTGTCAGCCTAGTTTTGAGGGGAGCCACCTTGCTTTTAGCCAGAAGCAAGGAGACGGCGACTCGACCTTTCGAGTCCACCGTTCGCAGATACACCACTGCGGCATACCCTCGTTCTGACGCATCGCAGAAGCCATGTAGGCTTGCCCTGTATTTGCCCCGCGGCAAGATCCGCCGCGGCAACGCCACCTGATTGATCGCCTCGATCGTAGAGATCAGAGCGAGCCAAGTGTCGAGTGAGAGCCCTACCAGTGGCTCATCCCACGAGACTCCGAGTGTCCACAGTGTTTGCAATAAACACTTCGCCATAAAAATGCACGGGCTGATCCATCCATTTGGATCAAACATCCGAGCGATGGTGGAAAGGACCGTCCTTTTCGACCAAACTCTTGTAGTTTCCAGTTCTACCCGGAATGTGAAAATATCGTGAACCGGCTGATATTTAATTCCCAAAACGGCGATAGAGTTCGGGTCTCCTGCGTCCTCGAATAGCTGAGGATTCTGTTGGTGATCTTCCGGAATCCCAACCAGAAGCTGTGGCTCGTTGGATAGCCATTTTCTCAACTCATAACCACCAGCCGCGAGGAGTCCGATAAGTTCATTCCTGATTATGAGCGCCTCCTCCAGAGAGGCTGCCCCTGTGCAGATATCATCTACGAACACGTCACGTGTCAGTACAGCGGCTGCCCGGGGAAAGCGAGCCCGTTCCTGCTCCGCCAGTTCCAGCAGTGACCGGATGGCAATGAAGGGACTCGACTTCAGGCCGTACGTGTTGGTGTTGAGCTCGTAGACGGTGATGGGATCCTCCGAATGCTCCCTCCAGAGTATTAACTGAAACCTCCTGTCCGCAGGATGTATTACTGTTTGGCGGAACATCATCCGGATGTCCGCACCGAACACCACCTGGTGTCTTCGGAAATTTAAAATGATGTCGACAATGTCCCGATGTAACTTCGGACCAGAATGGAGACATTGGTTCAGTGAAACTCCAGTCGACGACGGTGCCGATCCGTCAAAAACAGTCCGTAGTTTTCCAGATGATGCCTTCAACACCGCGTGGTGAGGCAAGAAAAAATGATCTGTCGTTGTCCAGTCGACAGTCGCCCGCGACATATGCCCCAAGGCCTCGTATTCTCGCATGAACTCGATATACTTTTCCCGAAGTACCGGATCGCGAGACATACGACGCTCCATGGACAAGAGTCGTTTCTCTGCCAACGCCCTCGATTTTCCCAAGAGAGGGGGACAGTCGATAAAGGGCAGTCGAGTTTCGATCCTACCCGACGCCATCCGGCGTGTGTGATCCTTATAAAAGGTTTCGCACTCCACATGCTCGGATCCAGACGGGAGACCATGGGAGGCTCTTCCAGTTCCCAGAATTTTTGCATCGTCCTAGCGATGGAGGTAGTAGCGACGACAGGTGAGACATCCCGCGTCTCCTGGTCGAAAACCGGTCCCATTAAAACGTGTCCAAAGATGGTAGGTATAGCTACCAACGAAGAGCGGCCCAGACTCCGCTGAGGCCCTAAAAGGATCCAGCCCAGTACATCCGCTCCCAATATGAGGTCCACCGGAGCCGGCTCCTCGAAATGAGGGTCTGCCAGCATGAGACCTGATGTGTCAGGCATTGCGTCCCGCGGAATGTCTGTCGGTGGATGCCAACCCAGCAGATTGTCGAGTACGATCGCGGCCGCCGCAATCCGTATCGAAGCGGAATGCACAGGAGAGAAGGAAATGTGGGTCTGACCGGACAGACCCCCCACTTCTGTATCTCCGACTCCCCGAATCGGAACTGAGGGAGGCGCGCACTCCAGACGTAGGCGCCTCGCTACCCTCGTAGTAATTAAGCAGCCCTGTGCCCCAGTGTCTAGGAGGGCTCGTATCCGGACGAAGTCCCCCCTAGGTCCCCAAACGCGTACCTGCGCGATGGGCAAAAGAACCGTCCTCGGTTCCGACGTAGCCCGACCACAGGCTAGTCACGCGTCAGAGCCAGCGGCCGACCCTGTCGAACCGTGATGACTCGGCCAGTAAGTCGGACGCGTGCAGGCCACCATCCGGGGTGGTGCGTATCCAGGTGCCCTACCATACCGGTGATAGGGTGGGTGGTATTCCAACCTAGGGTACTCGTTTAGTACCGGTGAGAACTGTTGACGGTTCTCACGTCGTTGTTGTTCCGGTAACGGCGGCGGAGGATACGCGTACGAGTATCCGGGTGTTGGGTCCGGAGGTGGGGCTCCCTGTACCCAGTGGCCCTTAGAGGCACCAACTCCTGGTGTTGGTCGCGCCGGGTGCCGGGTTGTAGCCAGAACCCGGCTCCGCTCCGGCGGTCCCCAACTCACCTGAGCCGGGGTGTACGAGGGGTTGTAGTGTGGCGGCCGTGGCGGACTCCGTCTTTCCGGAGGCGGAGTTGACCCCGGCCCCAAACCGCCACCCGTGGGAGATCCCCTCTCCCGAACCGGTGCTGAGCCCTCAGCACTACGGGTGCACAGTAAGCGATGGTGCGGTCCGCCGCACACATCGCAAGGCCTCGCCTGGGGACACTCATTGTACCTATGTCCTCCCAGGCAGGCATAACACAATCCTCGTGTCCGAACGAGGTTTCGGTGCTCTTTTGTGGGCAGCCCGAGAATTGCTGGACATAGCTGCTCCAAGTGCTGCTGTCCGCAAATCCGGCATCCAGAGCCGGGGTTGATGGCGGCCGCAGCCACCAGCCTGCCGCGACCCTTCCCTGGGTTGCGTGGCGGCTGGGCGCCGTAGACTCCGGAAGTGCGGGCCGGCGCACTTGTCGGAGCCTCCTGGGAGGCTAGCTGGTTTTCCAGCAGGCCAGCCTCCTCTTCCAGGAACTCCAGAAGTTC
This sequence comes from Eudonia lacustrata, assembly GCA_947562085.1. Taxonomy (NCBI): domain Eukaryota; kingdom Metazoa; phylum Arthropoda; class Insecta; order Lepidoptera; family Crambidae; genus Eudonia; species Eudonia lacustrata. Next base: position 24,236,090 of record OX387317.1, read on the forward strand.
CCCTATCGAGGGCAGAACGCTGCCGAGATCCTTGTGGACCAGTCGATTCCGCTCGAACTTGTCCCTCATCTCCTGCGACAACTTGGCCAGAACTATGTGCAGAAGAAGGAAGGACCACTGGTCGACGGGCAGTCCGAGCGTCCTTAACCCGTTTAAGGACACTGTGAGCGGGGTGATCAGCTGCGTCCTCAGCTGAGCCCTATGGTTGACCCTCGGCAATCCCAGCAGATGGGTCACGTGCGCGTCCGCCTGAAGACGCGGCTTTTCGTACCGCTTCTCCAGCAGCTGCATGGCGGTGTCGTAGCTCGCATCCTGCAGCTCCAGATGCTGTACGAGCTGTCTGGGTTCTCCGTCTAGGAAGGAACGGAGATATGCCAGCTTTTCGGCCTTGGTGAAATCCTTCCGAGTATCCACCAAGGCCAAAAACATGTTCCGGAATCCAGCCCAGTCCCGCATACATCCGGTGAAATGCGGGACCTCCAGGGCACCCAATCTTCCCATGGCGCTGGGTCCAGAGGTGTGGAGCGAAGCGGGGCGCGCAACAGGCTTCCCCTCCCGCAGTCGCTCGATGTCCTTCACCCGCTGAAGGACCTCGTCGTAAATGTCTTGGATGTGCTCCAGATCCTTGACATATTGGGCGTGGAGGGCCAGCTCCTTCTCCCCGACCGGGTCGGTTGACAATAGGGCGGTTACCGACCGCTCGGCCAACAAGAAACGAGCCTGCATTTCCCTCGAACGCGTCTCCAAGGCGTCCTCCCGGTTAGGCCGATCTACTAATGCAAGCAACCCGGTGAACCACCGGAGCTGCTGAGCCAACTCCTGCCGTGACGCTGTCATTATAAATAATTTAACCTAAATAAACCTAAACACAAAATTAAAACGAGTCAATGAAAACACGGAATCGATTATCCGAATCGACTCGATGCTTTCAATTGAACGAAATTAAATTAAATTAACGTTCTGAGAAATGTCCCAGCCCAAATGAATGAATGAACGAACGAAAACAACGGTACTACCAACCTTACAATTTAACCGCACCTGTCCCGGAAGTGCGATTTTACACAAAATGAGCTTAACCTATTACGAACTAACAAAAAATACACAAAATTACACCGATTAACCTAGAGGTCCGGTATTAACCACGCTCTGCTACCAAAATGATGCGGAAACCCACAACACACACTTAAAATTACACATTAAAATTAACAAAGTCCACTCACAGTTCAATGCTGCTCCCGCCGTCCTGAACGGGATCCATATGATCCGATGGGGCCCGAATCCGGCTCCGGGTCTTCTAGGGTCCCTAAACACACCCAAACTACCCCAAAGTGCACTTCCCCCTGAAAATACCTGTTTACTTCAACAGCGGTGACGCCGAATCCAGGCTAATTGTTTTCCCGAAACAATTAGTTTACGACGCACACACAATTTGCACAATCCACTTAAGTAGAATAATACGGCTCCAAATGCCCTTATTACTACACAAAACTATTTAATTATCACCACACGATAACCTATCAATCCAGCCATATTTGCTTTCCAGAGACAAGAGAATAAAAAAAGAACAACTAGTGATGGGGCCATTATGCCACCAAACAAAATTGAATCTCGATAATCGATTCGTCCATAATACAAATCAAAGTTTTATTTCCAATAAAAATAAATGCCTGTTTATTTGCAACAAAATGAATGAATTTTCTGCTCATCGACTGAGGTCTTTCGGCTAAAATAAGCTACTGGACGGAAATGGCCATCCTTAATTGCCTCGCTGCATAAGTATACCTGCTATACCGATTTTCGACGCATCTGTGTGCAACTCAGTTTCAAAACTAGCATCAAATAGAGCCAATACAGGTCGTTCTATAAGTTTTTCTTTTAAAATGTTAAACGCTTTTGTATGATCCTCAGTCCAGTTCCACTCAAATTAAGCTTTAAGTAAATTAGTCAAAGGGCAAGCCAACAGAGCAAAGTCCTTCACAAACCTGCGAAAGAAACTAGCCAACCCTATGAAGCGTCTGACGTCGTGTACATTTTTAGGTACAGGAAAATTTGAGATAGCGAGTGTTTTACGGGAGCCCGGTTGAATCCCATCTCCAGACACATGAAAACCTAAAAAGTCTCATTCCTTTTGAAAGAAATAACATTTCTTTAATTTTAATGTCAATCCAGCTTCAGATAGTAATTTAAATACCTCTTCCAAGCGTAAAAGACCCTCATTAATAGAACACGCAGGTATCAAAATATCATCCATATAAATTACTACGTACCTAAGCTTGGAGAAGACTCTATTCATGGCCCTCTGAAAAATAGAGGGTGCATTGGCTAACCCGAAAGGCACTCTTTTAAATTGATATTGCCCGTCAGGTGTCACAAACGAAGTTAACTGTTGCGAGTTCTCATTAATCGGTATTTGATAATATCCGGAGGAGAGGTCAAGACTAATAAACAAAGAATTACCGGCTAATCTATCTAACTGATCATCGATCAATGGTAAAGGATAATGTTCCTTGCGAGTTTTATTATTTAAGGCCCAGTAATCGACGCAAAGTCTTTTGTCACCCGTTTTCTTCTTAACTAAAATAATAGGACTAGCATAAGGTGAATTAGATTCACAAACAATGTCAGCATCAATCATTTCCTGTACCATTGATCGTACTAATTCGCGTTCTGGATATGACAGTCTGTATGGACGGTAAACCACTGGTTGGCTATCTGTCAACTGTATTTCCATTTGCACTACATTCGTGTAGCCAAGATCATGCAAACTAGATGAAAAACAATGTTCAAATCTTTTGAGTAGATCTCTGAGTATAACAATTTCACCGTTTGACAAGTGTTCACCAAAATTTAAATCGGAATCTGTATCTGGATCACTAAAATTTACTAAATTCACATCTAAACTCTGTAAACTGCTGTAAACGCGAGTAAGCAGTGAGTCTTTGATTAACGTTATTATATTGTCGCTAAAATTATGAACTAATAAAACTCCGACACCGCTATTTAAAATGTATTTACCGGGCATCAAATAGGATTCGTTTGTAGGTAAACCCCTGACCGACCCTCTAACATATTATTATACCGATCCAGAATAGTTATGGTTTGCAAATATAGAACTGTCGTCATTTGCTTTGGTTGGACCTTAAAATCCTCTTTTAGGAAAAGATGCAATTTCACAATGTTTTCCTTTTTAATCATCAAAGAATCGGAAGTTTTAATAATAATTATGCCAGGTTTTTCTGTAAGACTATGCCCAACTAACACTGGGTATTTAATAACAATGTCCTCAACTATATACACAGCAATAACCTCTTTAGTATTTTGTATTTCTATTTCTACGGACGTTGAACCTATAGGACTAACTATATTATTTCCTAAGCCCCTCATTACTGGCATTTCATCTACAGACCAAGTGATTCCCATTCGCAGCGCCTCACTATATTGTATCAACGTACATTGACTGCCAAAGTCTATGTATCCCTCTGTTGGTGATACCATTTACTTTAATTGAAACGAAATATTTGTTATTACTAGAATTTTCTACATCAATTTGCATCACGGACTTATCAGCGGGTTTGTCATTGCTTTTATTCGTTTCATTTGGTAATCGTGGACAATTTGTGGTCGAATGTCCTAATCTATTACAGACATTACATTTTAAAATCTTTTTCGGACATTTAAAACTAAAATGACCCGTTTCACTACAATTATAACAAGTGACTGATGTACTAACTTGTGGCTTAATCTTAGTGTCATTACCTGGAAAGTGTTTATAATTTGTATTGACATTACTTGTGTGAACACGTTTTTCTTGCCCAATTATCCTTGCTCTATCAGTTTCTCGGTTTTGTTGTTTAATTGATTAGAAATAATTTAACACCTCTTCGGGCTCCTGACATTTAGCTGCCTTTGCACCTAACCTTAAGGATCGGTCCTCAATTCCGTAAAGTAAGCAATCAACGGCCCGTTTTCCAAAAATTTCGCAACGATTTAACAAGTTAATCTTTTCATAATAATACAGTTCTAATGATTCATTATATTTAACCCGCTTTGATAACATATCGGTCAATAATTCCGCGTAGTCGTCACTACTAGGAAAAGAATCCATCAATTTAACCCTCCACTCAGACCAGGAAAACGACATCGTAGGCAGGGCTAGGTACCATGTACGTGCAACTCCCACTAGACGTGGTAAAGCATAATGTATAATCTGGTCGTTGCCCCAACTATACAAACTTGCGCACTCATCAACCTTTTTAAGCCACATGTGTATAGTTTGACCCTTGACCATGGGGTCGAACTCGGGGATAACATTGCCTAACATCGGAAACTTATTGCCCTCTGGCCTAGAATGACTTAACGACTTAATTAATTGGTTCAAAAATAATTGAGTTTCATTATTAATAAATAAGGAGTTTTTAGAGTTCTTACTTGGTGTCGTCGTACCACTTACGACGCTATCTGATATGCTGCTACCACGATCAGTTGAAACACGTCTGCGCCTGGAGTGCCGTTTCTTGTTACGCTTCATTTCCATGCTACGATTCGGTCGATGCTCGTGCCTTCGCCTGCGGCTGTGCTCTCGGGTCCGCTTTCTTCCAGTGCGTGAAGTTGATCGACTTTTCCGCTCACCAGCATCGCTCGATTCACCGCAAGTTTTTTCACGATGTCTACGGCGCTTCATCTTGCTTGATTTTTCCACACTCTTTGTTTTATTACGCCGACGTTTACGTCTAGAATCCATAATGTCTGGAGTATAGCGGGAACGACTCTTCCGAGAATGATTTTCATCTTCATCAACACGATTCATAATTCAAAGTGGTTCTTGTAAGTAGCTTTCACTATCAATAAATCCGTTGAGAAAAAAAAAATCTTCCAAGTTTTATTTCCAATAAATAGTGGGTGTGGCGTATCAATCCCACTTCTGAGTTAAAAGACCAGGTCCCAAACTCAGAAATGAAACTACGATTGCAGTGATATCTTCGGATTTCATTCAATAAGAATTTATGTCCGTTCCGTTCAACAGCTCGATGGAAAAAAGTGCCGTTTTCGCTCAGAACAATAACTGTTTTTTTTTTTTTTGTGTAGTTCGTTCCCTGAGGAACCGGCTAAGGTCGTAGACCATGCTGCCATGTCATTAGTTTCTTATTTTCATTAGTATTAAAATCCAGTTAAAGTCTTCAGTATTATTTTTTGTCTTAATTCAATAATTTTTGTTTTCATTTCAATAGTTTCGTTCGGGTTTAAAGAAAAATTACATTGTTTTGTTTGTAAAGTCAAGATTTGTAAGTTAAGAACCATAACTTTTTGTAGTCAGCACGTCATTGTCATATTGAACAGTATGTTCACGTTCAAATACAAATAAGTGCCCACGTGGGGTCAACTGATCACACTGAGGTCCATCAAAAACCAATTAAATAATGAAAACAAACTATGCAAATATTGTCTATAAAAGGATATTTACAACTATTTACAAATTAAACACTTATGTAACCCTAAACTAAATTTTTCCCACTGTATTTATTATATATTTATACAAAGATAAATATGTCAAATTATTTACAAGAATAGCCTGGATGGAGCGCGGCACCAAATCAGGATCATTATTATATATATCTAACAGCTCATCCATAAGCACAAGGCGCTGAATGCAAAAGGATGAACAATCGAAGAATATTGTGCGAAAGAGATTGCTCTACTTGAAGGCTACAGTGGTCACAATGTGAACTTTGCACCATTTTTAAGCGGAAGAGATGGTAATTTAGACGACAGTGTCCAAAACGAAGTCTTAAAATAGTTGTGTAAAATCTTCTATTTATATACGAATTGCTATTGCAGAACCAGGGTATGGATCCAATGGGAACATTATAGGTAGCGTACCACATACCTTTGTTTTCAATTTGGACTGTGTAGTTCCAATGTCTTTTCCAGATATCAGTGAACCTTTTTTTTAAGAGAGGGACTATATCTGTACAGGGTATTAAAATATTGAGATTACTAGTTGAATCAGGTACAATAGCTGAAGAGTTTGTTATAGTTCTAGCTAAGAAGTCAGCACTTTCATTTCCAACCACACCAACATGAGACGGAACCCACATAAATACAATTTTCATATGATGAACACTGGTCAGATCCATCCAGGACGCTTTGATTAATGGAACAAAGTAATTTGTGTTAGCATTGAACTTATGATTATTAATATTTTTGAGAACACTCATACTATCAGTAACTATAACCCATTTGTGATATCCATCATTTTTATGTTTTATATGTTTTAAAGCAGCAAGAATAGCCACAGCTTCAGCTGTGAATATACTTACATTTGAATTTATTTTATAACCAGTACCAGACTTTAATAACCCATCAAAAACAGCAAACGAGACTGCAGATTCAGTTTTAGACCCATCAGTACATAGAAATCTATAATCAGTAAACTCAGAAAATTTACAATATACATCTTCTTTTGAGGATAAATCATAATCAATAATAATGTTTATTGCAGGAAATTTACTATTATAATCTCCTTGATAACTTGGAAGAAGAGATGATCTATGAATTTGGAGAGTTTCAAGAAAATTTACATATTCCGAAAAACCTTTTAATACATAAGATGGATTATGGATAGATGGTGGAGGAGATTGTTTTAAATTTAAAAACAGGTGATTATTATTTTTACTATAAAGTTTTAATAAAAACCTTTCTTTCAAATATGAGAATCTTATACTTAAAAGAGAAAGATTACATTCAACCTGCATTGAATTGATGGGAGTACTTTTAAAGGCTCCAGTAATGAGTCTCAAGCTTTTATTTTGTATTTTGTCTAAGATGTCTACCAACTTAGTGTCACTAGCATAACAAAGAAAGCCATATTCAAAGTGACTACGAATTAAAGATTTGTACAAAAGCAGCAATATTTTGGGATCAGCTCCCCATGACGTTCTACACAGTGATTTTAAAACATTGAAAGCTTTATTGGCTCTAGCAGTTATTAAGTCAACATATTTTTTCCAAAAGACATTATACGTCAAAGTCACCCCTAAAAACTTAGCTTCACGAAAAATCGGAATTGAAACTTTATTAAAATACACCAGAGGAACAAAGTTGCTAGCTTTACCAAATACAACCAATTTTGATTTTGATGCATTTATATCAAGATTCAAATAAGTAAAATATGTACACAATGCCTCTAAAGCCTTATTTATAATGTTTGTAATTGTTGCTAAATTTTTTCCAGAGACACAAACAACCAAATCATCAGCGAATTGAAGATTTTTTATTTCTGGGCCCAAAATCAAATTTAAACGACGTATATAAAGTATGAAAATTAATGGAGAAAGAATTCCTCCTTGACAAACTCCGACAGAAGCGTATCTGGGACCATATAAATTACCATTATACTTAGTATAAACTTCCCTTTCAGTCAAAAACTTGTAAACCCAATGAACTATTTTGTTTGGAATTCCAATAGAAAGCAATTCAGAGCAAAGCACATCAATATTGACACTATTAAAAGCGCCAGCAACATCAAAGAAAACTGACATTAAGAAATTCTTATTATTTAAACTGTTTTGAATATCAAGCTGTAACTGACAGATGCTTTCACGAGCAGATGTTCCCCTTCGAAAACCAAATTGATTGATTGATTCGGCATTAATGGCGCCAAAACGTCGTCGTCACCTGACACTGCGCTGTTGCCGCTCTTATCAAAGGTCAGTCACCTAACATTTTTAAATGGTGTTCTATTTTGCTTGCGTTTTTGTGCTATTTAGTTTGAAAAATCAAAAAAATATATTTCAGCGCTAAGATTTATTTGATAGTTTCAAATTATTTCTATGAACTAGTATAGCCAATATTTTAATTTATTGTCGTAGTGTCATATCCAGGTTGTATATGTTCATGTTAATGCTTTACATGTTTATGTAGTTATATAACTATGTATTAAGTACAATCGCAAGTGCTTTACGATTCAATAAGTCGTTTTGCAATAAAAGGCTACCGTCATGTATGTGGGGCTGATTTCTATATTATTTTTATAAAGTTAAAGAAAATAACAATACTGAAACTGTTAAAGTATTGTTTTCTAAAGTTTACGCGAATACTACACAATTAATTTAAACAACTTTTACGGATCTACTTGCGTTTATTTTACACATTGTTTTATACTATTTTTCCTGACGTTTCGAACCCTTTGCAGAGTCCGCGATCACAAGGAGACTGAGGTGTTGGTCGTCTCTTAATAACTATTAGTATCTTGCATTGCATAAGTACCCTCATTTCAATTTTATCAATACTAACATCAAGTGGATCCGTTAAAGTTGTTTAATTGAAAATTGCTTAGATAAAAGTTACGTGTCGTGTACACGAAACTAAAACCAATGCGGAACCAAGTTCTAATTCGCGTTCATTAATCTGCTGTTTGTTTTGGTCATAAACATGCTTCCAGTGTTGAAAGAGTGTTTTATATAGGTACCTGTTACGGACAAACTACGCTTAGCCCTAAGTAAATAGATAGTTAGGTATTTTTAATAAAGAATCATTTTTAGCGTAGGAATAGATAAGCACATTATTATTATATTGTTTCGTAACTTAGCGTTTAAATGTAGTTATAAGTTTATATTACATTTTTATTAATTGGAATCTTATTGGAATGAATCATGTATGTACTATGTCATGTAAACCATTGTTGCTAAGACACAAGTGTCGCAATTATTACAGGTGGGTCACATTTCGTGTCGCCACATCAATAAGTATTAATGTATGTATGTGCGGGTATTGTAATTAGACGCGTAACGTCGCGTATATATATTGTATGCTATGTAAGGCAATTTCGACATTATTTTAAATGATAAATTAATCGATCTTCTCTGAGGAATGCTAATTATTCTGTTCACTTCATAAATGTCACTGTTTACTAAGGAAATTGTTATTTCTATGATCAAAAAATTATTGACAACTCTGGCGAATACACTCAATAATTTGTATAATTGTCTCTTATCGCATTAACACTTACGGGCAACCCGCTATACACTACTTTAAAGTTTATACTGACACCCCCTACCAACCTTCCGGTTACAAAGTAGGTGTCAGAATAACCTTGCGCAAGCACAAGGGACCATCTACGTCAGGTCATAACGCCAGATCAGAACACGCCGGTACGCATCCTTCATCCAGTACTTTTAAGACTAGTGTCTCAAGCTAGTCGCCCCGTGGACACGTATAGTCCACTACCTAATATCCAGATAGGTCACCGGAGCTGTAAGCTCGCTCACTTCTCGTTGCACTAAGAGCACAACTCACAGTGTACCACTGCTTGGGCCGTCAGCTCTAAAGCCAACTACCAAATGTCCTCTTTGGTGGCGGAGTTGTAAGCACACTCACTTCTCGGTACCCATCCAGGCACCTGATCAATTCCAAATTCCTACGCGGCTGATTAAACCGGAGGCCTTTGCATCTAGCGGGCACCTCTACTAGTTCTCCAGACTAGTACCGGAGATGTTGGAGTAACTACTCAGTGAAAACCACCGAGCACCACACCAACTAAGGGTAACTCACATACCCCGCAGATCTTTTCGCTTCAGGCCCCCACCGGACCGCTACTAAGACCCGCTCGCTATGCACGAAATGGAAGCCTGGCCAGACCAACCAGGCAGATGAACATTCCCACTTCTATAGCCACATGCCACCACGAGTCCAACCCATGTCCGGGGCCTACCGGAGACGCCCGCGAAGGCATAACCGGCAGGGGGCCTAGGATCCGGAACTCCCGTGGTACCCTTGAAAAGACAGCCGGACCCGTAGTTCCAGCTGCCATACCCTACCTATCAGGTTCAGTAGATAGGGACAACACTTACGGGCAAACTTAAATCACCCTGTAGGTAGCGTGATATCAGATTTATTTGTTCGTTCAATTGTTCTGGTGTAATCAGATGCGTATCAATGCGCCCGTGACTTATGTCAGTCACAGTGTCCAATAGGTTTTGCTGAATTTTCCTAAAATGAGATAAAATGATGCTAGCCGTCAGTGCCGATGATGTTATGTAGAGACCATTTTTATTATCAAAAGTAACTTGATCCATCTCCATTGATATATTATTTAGTCGTTGTTTTATGAATGTAAACTGCTTGTTCATATTATTCTCGTTGCGTTTAAGTACATTGTATTCTGCCTCAAGGACTAATGTTTGATTGCGGATTAAGTTTTTTAGATAATTTTCGTTTTGTGTAATTTTTATGATGTCTTTTTCATACTTTTCCGCGAATCTTTCATCTAAAACGCCGAAAAGAGAGTTCGCTAAGTAACCCACGCCATTGATTAGGCCCCTTCTACAGAGAAGGGGCCACACAGCCCAGAGAGGGGGAACAGACAGCTGTTTAGTGATTTATGCTGCAGTAATGATAAAGTAATTGATAAAGAATGCTTTTATACTGGAGGTCCGATCCGGCAACTTCCTTAAGGTGAGTGATGAAATGCTCCATATCTGCTAGCCCTTGCCAGTAGGTGGACATGTTATAGTAAACTATGAGCTTCCACTCATCTCTTATATGCTCAAGGTTAGTTATTTTATCAAAATACAGTGCTTGGTTGTCGTTTTGCAGATCTGTTACATTGATGACGGATGATGACGATATTTGATAAACTTGGTGTAAATAGGCAAAATACTGATAGAAATAAGGTAAATGCCGAGAACTTGTTTTTGGGGTACGAGTGCGCTTTGATGATGATGATGAGGCGTCGCTCGTTGATGGTTTGTTGGTATCTTGCTTTTCAGAGCTGTGTGCCTGAGGTTGCTCTTTTGTTTCTTCCTGATCATGTACCGGAAGTAAGCACAGTTTTGTTATAGGACGCTTGATTATGCCACATTTTGTCTTTAATGTGACGACGCGGACGTGGCCGTCCAGAATGGACATCGACCACCCGCGCTAGGCACCACCTTGTTGCTGGCAGATTCTCGTCTTTGATCAGTACGAAGTTATTGATTTTGATGTCTGCTTTAACGGTTTGCCACTTGCTTCGCGTCTGCAGAGTTTGTAAATACTCATGCGACCATTTCTTCCAAAATCCTCTAGTCATGGTCTGGACAAGTTGCCATCTCATTGGAAGGGTGATGTTGCTTGATTCTGATTCTGGACTAGATAACAAGGGACCGCTGACTAAAAAGTAACCGGGACTCAAAACATCAAGGTCCTCTACATTTGCAGTTACTGAGCACAGCGGCCTCGAGTTAAGGCAAGCCTCAATCTGCGACAGGAGGGTTGTAAATTCTTCATATGTAAGTTTTTGTGTGCCAATAACGCGACGCAGGTGATACTTCATGCTGCGGACCGCTGACTCCCACAGACCTCCAGCGCTCGGCCACGCAGGCGCGTTGAAGTGCCAGTTAATGCCAAGGTCACTGATACTGTTTATAAAATCCGTGTTGATACATTGAACTATTTGATGATATTCTTTTTTGAGGTGTTTAGCTGCTCCAATAAAGTTTGTGCCGTTATCGCTGTACATCTCTTTAGGTGTTCCACGCCTGGCGCATAGTCTTCTAAACACGGCAAGAAATGATCTGTGCTGAGATCGGAGACATAACCTTTTGTTGTTCTTATACCGCGACCCTTATTCGCCTTTAGCTCTACATGGCCTGTGAAATCCACCCCACAGTGGGTGAAGGGTTGCGAAGGCGTGACTCTAGGTGCTGGCAGATCAGCCATGATTTGATTAAGTTTTTGATGGCTAAAGCGACGACATGTGACACACCGTCTTAACTGCCTTTTAACGGTGCGCATACCGCTAAGTACCCTATATTTGTCTCTGATATAAGATAGCGTTAGTCTAGGACCACCGTGAAGAGTGGCAGCGTGCGCCTGATTGATGATCAACTCGGTGAGGCAGTTTTGATTTGATAAAATTATGGGATTTTTCCCTGGTATAGAGTTTGATAATCGTCCCCCGACTTTCTTCTTCTTTATCTATAAACGGATTGAAATTTGATATTCTGCTATTTATTTGCACCTTATTTTTAATTTCAATTTTTTTATGTCGTCTTTAAAATCAAGTGACTGAATATGTTTAATGATCGTGTAAAGTGCATTATTTACTTCCGATGAAGACAATGTACTTATCGATTCAGCATTCTGCTGACCCCGAGCGCGCGCAATGAAACGAGATATCCAAGCCATTGTTTTCGCCGCCCGGGTAATTGAATTGTATCTGTCTAATAACTCTGATATAATTGTTGGTTCTTTTTGATATAAGGCTGTGCACACACTGGCCTTTTTTGCCTCCAAAGTCGGCTGTTGATATTTTACAGCTGGGATGTCCGTGGGATCGAAAGTGGCCAACCATTTGCGACCTTCCCACCACAACGAATGATGGATGAGCTGATTACATGATAACCAGTGATCGGAGCAGGTAGAGCTATTTTATGTACTTGCCATATGATAGAATAGTATGGATATTCCCTGAATGAATGTAAAAGCATACACTTCCTATAAGTATAAGGACGAGTTTAAGGATAGTAAACCCATGCAATTCAAACAACTGATCTGTATTGCCGAAATGCCTTGGAATGATAATGTTTTCTATGCTATGCAGGTCAGGTCGTAACTTTTGCCATTCGTTTTGGATGTCAGTTGGTAACTCGTCGTCCCACGCTTTCTGAAATAATAACTTTGATCTGATTGTTAGAGGTGATAGCCAGCCTATGGGGCAAAGACCTTTGAAATGTGTGAGAGTAGCTGCCGTTTTGTACGAATGTTTTCGCTGGCGCAATGATGATGTTTGTCATTGAATGTGAAAGGGTCTGTTGTTGCATTCCAGCGTAAACCTAAAGCCTTGGTGCTTTCGGCGTCCTGGAAGTCGATTGCTGCTGCATTAATTTGATCTATAGAGAGTGTGTCGGCTGCCGGGAAGGCAATGCCGATACAGCGACGGGAGCTGAGGGGGACGTGGATATGGAAACTATGGAGGACTTACCGGAGATGTGTCTCTGGTGCTGGATGGATCGGGCGGTGATGTGGTGTCTCGCCGGTCAAGGCGTGAGCTGATTGTAGCACGTTTAACGCACTATGCCAATTTGATTGGTTCGCGACGTACGTTTCGCTTCCGGTGGTGCGCGCGCGCGGTTGTGCAGACGACGTCACGGGCGACCGTTCAATTCGCTACGTCATAGACGACTGGGATGTAGTGCTAATGTGTGCGTGTCATATCCCAATTCTATTAGAATATAACGCGCGGGCGCTGCGCTTCGTTCATTCGTTGATCGTCACGTCTTGGCGTGAACATCCTCCGGGGCCCAGGGTGTGGTCATCCAATGGGAGCCTGGCTATCTTGAAGACAGGTCTCCGTAAGTGTCCATTTGCGGTGTCCAACTCCACCACCCGAACGACGCCATCCTTTCCCGGTAGTGTGCGGGTAATACGCCCCATTCTCCACTGGAGGGCGGGAAGGTTGTTCTCCTTGACGAGCACAAGTTCTCCAATTCGGGGAGAGGAGGAAAGGGACAGCCATTTGGAGCGGGTTTGGAGGGTGTGGAGGTAGGATTGGGTCCACAACGTCCAAAAGCGTTGTGAAAGGGCCTGTATGAGCTGAAACCGTTTAAAAGCGGTTACCGGCCTATCTTCTAGGGATAGTTCGGGTAGGGCCGTTAGTGGGCGGCCTATGATGAAATGTCCGGCAGAGAGCGGCTCGAAGTCTGAAGGATCAGACGAAAGTGGGCAGAGAGGTCTGGAGTTAAGTACAGCCTCAATTCGCGTCAGAAGCGTAGAGAATTCCTCGAATTTAAGGTGTTGCTCACCAATTACACGATAGAGCAGTTGCTTTGTTGATTTTATGTTGATTTCATGTAACGCGCCGAACCATGGTCCCTTAGGAACATTTAGTAACCACGTAATGTGCTGACCAGCGAGCTTGTGCGCAATCATATCATTATTTGAGGCGAGAAAATTTTGTACTTCAATGAGCTGATTCCTAGCACCTACATAATTTGTACCGCAGTCTGAGCGGATGAGAACTGGGGCACCACGGCGTGCGATAAAACGTTGTAATGCAGCGAGGAACGCTTCTGTGCTGAGGGCCGAGACAGGCTCTAAATGAACTGCCTTAGTTGAGAGGCAAACGAATATACAAAAGTAAGCTTTTAGAAGTTTAGCGTTACGTAGAGTACTAGATTTAACGAGAAATGGGCCGGCAAAGTCGGTTGAGACTTGACTAAATACGGGCTGAGGCGTGACTCTATCGGCTGGCAAGTCGGTCATGAGGGGGGCTTGCGGTTGAGCTCGGCATCGAAAGCACCTAATACATTTAAATACTCGGTGTCTAATAATACGGCGCGCGGACAATATCCAAAATTGTTGGCGTAGAATAGCGTGTAAAGTGTCAGCGCCTGGGTGGCAGTGTATTTTGTGGTAGTGGTCGACGATGAGGTCCACAAGTGGGCTAGAGCTGGGAAGTATGAGTGGATGCTGAGCGTCATATCTGATAGACGCATGGGAAAGGCGTCCACCAACTCTCAGGAGCTTGTCTATGATGAAAGGTGGAAGCCGCTGGAGTCTGACGGAGCAAGTTTTGTTAGTTTGAAGGCGATGAATATCCTCTGCAAACTCATTGTGCTGAACACTGCGTTCCAGTAAAGTAAGGCCTCTCTCCGTTCACTGACGGACAAGGGGCCTGAGCGCCGTGAGTCTGGGTTGTGTGTACAATTATATATAAATCGCCTTATGCAAGCTGTCACTCCGACGAGCTTATCAAGTGAGCTGAATCGAGTGAGCAGATCAAAATCCAGACCGGGTATCGTTATTAGTGACGGAATGTGTTTAGGCTTAAGGCCTGGCAGGGTATGATGGCCCAGGGCTGAGGGCATCGTAGGCCATGTTTCACAAGGCTGTTCGAGCCACGTAGGAGACCACCAAAGGTCGTGAGTGGACAGGGATTGCGCAGACATTCCTCTGCTTGCGCAGTCTGCTGGGTTGAGTTCTGAAGGTTTATGTCGCCAGGTACATGTGGGTGAGCTTGAGCTGATTTTAACCACCCTGTTGGCTTCAAAGGGTTGAAGACGGTGAGGCGATGTATTTAGCCAGGCAAGGACTATCGTACTGTCTGACCAACATGTATGTTGTTGTATATTGATATGAGCTGATAATTGAGCTGAGACACAGGTCATGAGCTGAGAGAGTAGGGCGGCGGCCGACAACTCTAATTTGGGGATAGTGAGGCGATTTTTGATTGGTGCGACTCGCGACTTGGCGACAATCAAGTGTACGTTAGTATCTCCGTTAACATCGAGCTCATGGAGATAAACAACTGCGGCAAACCCGGATTCAGAGGCGTCTGCGAACCCGTGAAGCGAGTATTTAGACGAGCCTTTGTTTGTGCAAATGTGCCGAGGGAAACGAATGTTTGATAATTGCAGTAGGTCCTCTGCGATGAGATGCCACTCTGTATGTACTTCAGTGGGAGCAGGCTTATCCCACTCCAGTTTCAGTAGCCACAACTTCTGAAGAAGAAGCTTTGCGCGGAAGATAACGGGAGAGACCCAGCCGTTGGGGTCATAAAGTAAGGCCACTGTGCTTAAAAGAACGTGAAATATAAATTGTAATTCAATGTTGGCTCATTTAATTTTAAAAGTTACGCAAAGTTGCAGATTGACGTTTTAGTGGCAACACTTTTTGATTGACAATATTTTTCCGGTTTTTTGCAAATTTAGTGCTTTATTCAACAATAATAAGACAAAATAATACTTACAGATGGAAAGTAACGTTATCCTTTTGTACACTCGACTTTTCTGATCGCTCTTTACACGAAAACACGCTGCAATTCGACATTTTTTGCTTACGTCCTAACACGTGCACCGTGATTTGTAAATGACGCCGGAACACGCGAGAACTAGTTTTATATAAGTAATCGATATGACCGCGGGTCATATAATTTTGGCAGAGGGGAACGCCTGTCAGTGGCGTCTCCGGTTGGTTTAATACTCTAATATTAGTAGTAATCGATTTGTGGTCATTTATGTAGTATGTTCATGAAAACATACATTTGAGTAAAACAGGTCAATTTTAGTCATACACACGCGCATGAGTCATGTATCGAGAATACGATGATTGTTTTTTGTGCAAAAGATCAAAATCTCCAACGACCGACGGCACACATTATATTAAAATTATGCGTATTTATGGAACCAGACTTTAACGATATTTTATAAAGTAGTGTATCGAACACTGGTAACAAAACAGTAAATCAAGTAAGTATATGGGATCTTAGTAGAACAAATACAAATAAATAAATACAAATAAATACAAATACAAATAAAATGTATTTTTACTAGAGAATTAACATTAAGTGAAGTAATATATCTAGTGCATACAGTAAGTATATTGTTCTACTGCAAAAGAAAGGCAGGCATAATCGCAACAATGAGGATCAGGAAGGTTTTTTTTTTTGAATGTAGTATTAAAGTCCATGAAAAATGCTAAACATTGGTGTAATTAGTTTTGTTATACGACAAATAATGAGCGAGTAATAATCAAATGAATGCGCTTCACGTAAAGTTGCCGCCCCACGACGTGATGACGTCACTGGAACGTCATCACGAGTTTTGAAACACACTTTGTCTGACCTGGGAATTGATCCCGGGAACTCCGGCTATCCGACCAAACACTTTACCACTCGACCACCGAATCTATATATATAAAAATGAATCACTGAAATGTATGTACGCGCATAACTTCCGATCGACTGCACAAAATTGGATAATTCCTTCACGTAAAGTTGCCGCCCCACGACGTGATGACGTCACTGGGACGGATCGAAACCGCCCGCGACATTTAGCCGTTTGCCGCGATAGAGCGTCCAGTGTTTCTTAGGTTTTTAACATGTTTTAAAACCAACTACGAAAATAATTAAGAGTTCGCTTTGGATTTTTAACATGTATAAGTATTCTATAGTGCCTAAATGTACAAATACGTCTGTTAAAACGCCAGACAAACTATTTTTTAAAGGCCCAAAGACCAGAGACTGCTTTAAAAATGGTGTTCGGTATTAAAAAGAGACGATACGACTCCACTGTCGTCTCAGGCTACAAGACATTGTTATGAAGATCATTTTGATGTAAGTATTAACCTTTTAGTTTAGTTTAGCTTAGAATATAAATATATTTAAGATATTTCATAAACTTAACCAAACTATCGAATATGAGGCACGCACGGCTAAATTCATACAAGTGTTAAAAAGTATATTATTATGCTCGGAAACACGCACATATTGTACAAAATGGAATAATAGATAGTAAAAACACAAAAATGCTAAAGCTCATTTGGATTACGCGAACTTGGTTTCTGGTATACGTACCAAATTTTATAATTTATTTAAGCCAGCTGAAAATAGTCAAATACAGGGTGTTTGACTATTTTATTGAGCTTTATGGAGAATGGATACCTACGTATTCTTCATATTCAAAGTACAAAACAATAACGCAGGGTCGTAGGTACTCAGGGATAAAACAAATAACTTTTAAGTAAGTATAGGTAATAGTTATAATATTTTTTTCATTGCGGTACACATACGATTACGTACGTCGGTATCTATCTCAACTAGGCATTATTATAATATTACAAGAAATATTAATGTAGGTAGGTACCTATGTAGACATATTTTTCTGTTTCAGTTAGAAGAAGCCATGGAAAATTACGTTACATTTAAGTTGGTTAGAGGAAGACTCAAAACTGAAGATTCCGTCCGCCTCATAAAATTAAATGTCAACAGCCCCTAAAAAAAAATCTTCCTGTACTTATTATATCTTTTTTATTTTTTATAACCTTAAAACTACTTAATGAAATATATTTTATGTCTAAGCAAGTTTCGGAAACACTGATCTTTTTCCAAAAATACGTAGATTTTTCATTCAAACAATAACTTTCATCATAATCTTCTTCAAATATATCTACATTCTTCTTGGTTTCAAAGTTTTTATGTATCTCATCATCATAAATATTTTTTTTTATCAAATAAAAATGTACAACCAATAAGCTTCAATTTTGCCGCTCCTCTTCCATTTTTGAAATTTCTGAAAAGAGTAGATGCGTGTGTGTCAAAAACATGGTAGTGTGTGTAATGTTTGTTTAATTGATTTAGATAGATAGATAAATTCTTTATTACTCACACACAAATGGAAACAAAAGGAAAACAACAGTTAAACATAAACTTAAAGCTAGTATATGGGCAAAGGCGGTCTTATCGCTACAAGCGATCTCTTCCAGACAACCTTTGGTTAGAGAATCCAAGAAAGAGATAGAGGAAGTGCACGAACATTAAATAAATAAGTACAAATAATACCCTTCATACACAAACATACATACTTAAATAAAATATATATATTTATATCGATGGGTCCTGTGGGCCGCTGGTATAAAATGAAACCCCACAAGTGTTCTTTTCTTGACAATGGCTCACACACACAATATAGTACATCAAAAGGAAGTGACGACATTACGTCGCCGTGTTACCAATACAAAAATCTTACTGTTTAGTGGCTAAACATAGTTGGGGCCTCAGCCGAAATATGCAAACATTTTTGCTGAAAAGGGTATTATAATAATAATATATAAAGACAGAAATGTTATGTACTTACTCATGTAAACAAACTTAATTAAATAACACAAATACAGCATCTTAATTATCGATGGGAAGTACGCATACCTTAGCTATAGTAGTTTTCATTACAAAACCATTCTTAGTTTTAATATCTATAGCTCGCACCTTGCCATCAGCTCCCGGGCGCACCGCGACTACCCTGGCTATCGGCCAGCTGAGAGGACTAATATTGTTGTCTCTAACAATCACCATTGTGCCAACCTGCAGATTGGGGGTGGCATTCCGCCACTTAGGACGACTTTGAAGATTGACAAGATATTGCTTGTGCCACTGACGCAAAAAGGCTTGCTGAATTTGGGTACATTGCTCCCAAAATTTCAATCTGTTAGTTGGAACATTAATGATGTCAGGCTCTGGAAAGGAACACAATGGAGCGCCTGTGAGAAAATGGCCTGGTGTGAGATAATTCATATCATTAATATCTAATAACAGTTTAGGAGTTAAAGTCCTTGAATTAACGATACCTTCAACTTGTACCAATACAGTATACAATTCTTCAAAAGTTAAACAGTTTTTCACCTATTGCGCGCTTTAAATGATGCTTGACGTTTTTGATTTCGGCCTCCCAGATACCAGCCCAATGGGGAGAGTAACTAGGAACAAACTGAAACTAAAATTCCTACTGAAGAGGTGAAATCTTGTATCATAGAATTATCTTTTCTACTCTGAATCAACTCATAGAGTCTCTTTAATTGGTTGTTTGCCCCGCCGAAGGTCGCAGCATTATCACAGTTTATAGTAGATGATACATTGCGTTTAGCTATAAATCTTTTTAGGCATGCCAAGAAATTTTCAGTGGTCATGTCTGAGGCGAGTTCAACATGAATAGCTTTAGTGGCAAAACAAATAAATAATAGAACATACCCCTTTGAAATTAATACTTTTCTAGCCCGTGACTGTTTTATCTGAAATGGACCCCCATAATCTATGCCCACGACTTCAAAGGGACGAGCTGCTGTGACTCTCCGCTCAGGCAAAGAACCCATTAACTGTGATGCTTGGTTAGCCTTTAGCCTGAAACACATAATGCATTTGTGTGTTACATGTTTTATTTCTCTAGTTCCATTAATAAGCCAATATTTTTGATTTAAATAACTCAAAATAATCGCATCGCATCACGTATTACCAATTGCGTAATATGTGAGCTCTTGAATAAATTAGGTGAGCCTTTATAGTAAGGCTAGGTACAAAATTTTCATGTTTTCTTTGACTGTGTGACATTTTACAATTATTATAAAATCTTAGAATAAATGCAACTACTCTTTGAGTTTTTGCAAGAGAACTAAATTTATATAAATCCTGTTCTACCTTTGTACAAGGCAAGGACACCTTTTTAATTTCTGGAATATTAAGGCTGTCAGTATTCATACATTGTTTATTATTTAAATTACCATGCTCATAGTCAGATTGCAATAAAAATTGTGGACCTTTCCACCAAAGTGAGTTTTCCTTTAAAGAGCATGGCTTAACTCCTCTAGAAAGACAGTCAGCTGGATTGCAAGATGTATTGACATAATGCCAGTGAAAGGAAGCAGTATTTTGTATAATAACCTTAACTCTATTGGCCACATAAGCATTTAAGCGTAGCGGATCAATCTTTAACCATGCTAAAACAATTTGTGCATCAAGATATAAATGTATACATCAATGTTCCTTGCATCAATTTTAATTGACAATGTATTATAGAGTCTGTGAACAAGCCTTGAAAGCAAGAGTGCACTATTAAGCTCCAGCCTGGGCATGGTTAACTTTGAGCTAAGTGGATTAAGCCTAGACTTAGAACACAATAGATCCGTCAACACCAAACCATCTGACTTTACAACACGGAGGTATAAGCAGCAACCGTAGGCCCTGTTAGAAGCATCTGCGAACCCTAACAACTCAAGTTTATTGAAAACTGAAATATCAATATTTCTATTTATAGAAATAGTAGGCATGTTTACTAAACCTAAAGCAAACCTTTGCCATCTTTCACTGAAACTATCTTGTAAGGGATAATCCCAATCAATGCTGGCCTTCCAAAGATCCTGTAGAAATAGCTTGGCAGTAACCAAAATTGGACCGACCAGCCCTAAGGGGTCAAAGAACTTGCTGACAAAACTGAGAACCTCTCTTTTTGTATAGACAGCATTCAATGTTTTTTCTGGACAGCTGACATTAATAGTGTCAGATTGAACATTATAGTGCAACCCTAAAGTTTTAATTGATATTTCGTGGATATTTTCTCTCCAAGGAAGTGAAAACAGAACCAGGGAAGTGAACTTTTACTTAGTATAATTATGCAGGTTATTTCATAAGCTTCTTTCTTTCTTTATTTACATAATGCTTTTTAAAATAAATTCTACTTAAAAGAAAAGGCAAAGAAATTTAGTCCATACAACTTTGTCTAAAAAAAATGTAATTTAAATAATATGTAGTGTTAATTCCGCTAACTCACTCGTTTATACAGCTTGGATGCAGTACACATGCACCGCCCTCCCGCCCGCAAAAAGTATGCACATGCAGGAGAAACAATGCGTGCAAGCGAAAATGCACACCAACCCGACACCCGACACGTGTTTCGCCCCTCCACGGGGCATCATCAGGAGCTGTTGACTGGTCGAGAGCTGCGCACCGACTGTATTGTATATTGTGTTTATTTATTTTTTTTATTTTTTTTTGTACTATGGATTTTCGCAAAATAACGCCTGATTCCATTAATTAACTTTGTCTAATGTTTATTTGTGTTTTAGTACCTGTTTGGTGCCGAGGTACGTATACTGCCTTTTACGCAAGAGGTCGCGGCTTCGATCCCCACACATGCCAAATATTTATGTGAATAAACATGTCTATTTGTTTTGGTGTGTTCATCTGGGCATTTCTATAATAAGTACATATTTACAAAAAAAATATGTAGGTATTTATGTATGTCAATTCGTTATCATACATAACACAATTATTAATGATACTTAGCTTGTTACGTGTAGCTGCGCCCTCAATATCGCCGATCAGCATTTACCTACTTATTGCGTTCTATTAGTCTAAGCTCCCGTTGCATGAAACCCTACCTCACAAGGTGGCAGAGCAGAAATGTAATGTAGTGATAGATATCACTTAGGAACACTGGATTTTAGTAGGTTGCCATCGCATATCCTGGAAGAACTCTTATTTTTTTACGTCATCGTATCGCTATTTTGATCGAAATTTACATCATAAGGTGGCAGATTGAAACGTTTCCTCATCGAAAGAGACACATTTAGAGATAACAACCCGCATAGGTTGCCAGGCCAAACCCTGGCAGGTTTCAAGATCAGCCATGTTTTATGAGCCCCAAAAATGGGGTCAATTACCTCATCAGGTGGCACGATGAAACTGATGCAGATCGATTGCCCTAGACGTGCCGTTCATGAATATATAGGGTTGCCTGCCTTCAGCTTGGCAGTTTTTCTGATCAGCCACCTCGAACAATATATTTCAAAATCTTGGAATAAAGAGAAATTCTTGTATAGATGCAGGAATTCAGGGTATAATTTAATAGAAATCGTGATATTAAATTAAAGTTGACGTACTTACAGACTTGCGTCTTATGGTGTTGAAATAATAGGGTAAATGTACCAGTTTTGGTCATTGCTCATTGGTATTATCTTCAAATATTGAAAAAGTGATGTTGCTTTTACGTTCAACGTGATATAGTTTGACGGGCATTTTTGTGCTACATCACAATATTTATTATGTAGAAATAATATGAAATAATGAAACAAGATTTAAAAAATCCTATTGTACCTATTTACGGTCTAAGTCTAAAAAGAAAAAGTTTTGTTTGTTTTGCTGACTTGTGAGAAGCGTGACGTAAATTTTGAGTGATTGATCTCAATTTGTCTACAAAATAATAATGTGTAAATTGTTATTTTTGTAGGATAAAGTATCACATTTAAACTAACAAAATGATTGTGTATTTTTTATGCAAAAAGGAAGAAAAACTTATGACATTTTGTTATAAAAAGTTTCAAAAGTGTACAAAGGCACTCTCAAAGGTACTCGCAATAGTCAAGGCATGAAGTACGGTGATTTATTATTGACAAAAGGTAACAAAAGTAATAATAATAATGATAATCACCAGCGTTCACTGACATGAACCGCGAAGCACATCCGTCTGTGAGTACTCGGATTCTACGCTCATGTAGGAAGCCAGCGACCCAGTTGCAGAACTGAGCAGGCAGAGGACAGAACGGCTTTATGCCAGACCCGATCAAAAGCCTTGGCTATATCAAGGCCAACAGTCACCGACTCGCCACGCTTATCAGTAGCCTCACCCCAGAGATGTGTAATGAACGCTAGAAGATCACCCGTTGACCGTTTCGGTCGAAACCCGTATTGGCGATCGTGAATTAAGGGGTGTTCTTCTAGGTAGCGGATAAGCTGTTTGTTTAGATTCCGCTCCATGACTTTACACAAAACTGAAGTAACGGCTATTGGGCGGTAATTAGTCGGATCTGACCGATCTCCTTTTTTCGGAACCGGTTGCACATTAGCATCTCTCCAAGATTCCGGCACACAACCTGAAGAAAGCGAGAGACGGTAAAGACGAGTTAAAACGGGGACAACTCCGCTGCACACATTTTTAAAACTATTGCTGGGATGCCATCAGGGCCATTAGCTTTCCGAACATCGATTGACTGCAGCTCCGCACGTACATCACACTGTCTGATTTTAATATCAGGCATTGTGTGGCCACAGTGAGGAATTATTGGTGGCTGTGCATTGCAGTCATCGATTCGGGAGTTAGCCGCAAAAAGTCCGGCCAAGAGAGGCCTTCTCCTGCGGCTTGTGAGCTAAATTTATAATAATTATACAAAAAATATTATGTAAATGTTATGCATTTTTATACAAAAACATTTAATATTTCAACCTGAATCCAAAGTTGGTAATTATAATAGGAAACATTCACCAAATTACAAATTGTTTACAAATTTGGGTATATAATACCCACCTTCAATCAGCTTATAGCTGTACCGAATTAGCGCATAAGTTGGGACCTGAGATGTGCAAAGCCTTACCAGCTGCACACGCCTACACAGGTTGTGATTACACATCCTCCTTCAAAGGGAAAGGAAAAATTAATGCTTTTGATTTCATCGAGGCCGACCATGATTTTAGAAATGTTTTTGCATCTTTAAATAGTCCAGAGGACATTGAAAACAAAGAAAAGATACAAATAATTCAAAAGTTTACATGCAAGTTATATTCTTCGCCAAAAAGTGACGTGAATCAGGCTCGTTTCGAAATGTTGACAAAACAATATGGGAATATAACGCAAATATCAAAATTTATGAAAAAAAATACAAATTTCGATGCTGCAACTCTACCGCCATGTTGGAAAAGTTTAAAACAACATTTACTAAGGACACTGCTTGTGAGCTCAATGTGGCGCAATGCTACAAAAACATCTTGTTTATTATATGATCCCATTGAATGCGGATGGGCTCTAACAACTATGATATTTGTGGTATGAAGGAGATCCCACTCCACTACACGTCAACGACATAATTTGTATTAATAAAAATGAATCAGATAAATCTGATATAAATGGTAATTCATTTTCTGATGAAGAATAACTTTGTAAAATAAAATCTACTTATAAAAATCACAGGTGATTAATGATTCATTATTTCATATTATTCCTACATAATAAATATTGTGATGCAGCACAAAAATGCCCGTCAAACTATATCACGTTGAACGTAAAAGCAACATCACTTTTTTCAATATTTGAAGATAATACCAATGAGCAATGACCAAAACTGGTACATTTACCCTATTATTTCAACACCATAAGACGCAAGTCTGTTAGTACGTCGACTTTAATTTAATATCACGATTTTTAGTAAATTATACCCTGAATTCCTGCATCTATACAAGAATTTCTCTTTATTCCAAGATTTTGAAATACATTGTTCGAGGTGGCTGATCAGAAAAACTGCCAAGCTGAAGGCAGGCAACCCTATATATTCATGAACGGCACGTCTAGGGCAATCGATCTGCATCAGTTTCATCGTGCCACCTGATGAGGTAATTGACCCCATTTTTGGGGCTCATAAAACATGGCTGATCTTGAAACCTGCCAGGGTTTGGCCTGGCAACCTATGCGGGTTGTTATCTCCAAATGTGTCTCTTTCGATGAGGAAACGTTTCAATCTGCCACCTTATGATGTAAATTTCAATCAAAATAGCGATACGATGACGTAAAAAAATAAGAGTTCTTCCAGGATATGCGATGGCAACCTACTAAAATCCAGTGTTCCTAAGTGATATCTATCACTACATTACATTTCTGCTCTGCCACCTTGTGAGGTAGGGTTTCATGCAACGGGAGCTTAGACTATATGGAAACTGCCCGACACGAGGCGCTGACCCAGCGCAACGTGATGCCCCGGACGCCGAGCTACGCGTCACCAAGTTTCAACACTTTTGTTTCTGACATCGATCATTCGTCACGCTATAATTACTTTATAATTTTACATTGTAATTTTCTTATTAAATATATTTCATTAAATTTTGTATTTTTTTGCATCCTCCGGTTGTAGCCTTCGTAATTGGCGCAGTCGGTAGGATAGTCGTAAAGTAGAGTCAGTGAATCGATCACGGCATCCGGCTATCCCGAACCTACAAGAGCTACATTCCAGAGGAGTATCCAGAAATCGATACAGGCAGAGAAACGAATAATGCAAATGTATGTACCTAGATCTAATTAGAGTTGCTTTCCTTTTTTTTCCATTGTTCCTATAAGTGTTCCAAGATTTTCCATCTGCGGCAATCACGGTCTCCTAGGTTAGGTATTAATCGTAGATTGTTAGAGTTAGATTCACATAGAAATTTAGATATTGTTAACGAGAACGAGGTAACACTATCCAATATGTCTGACGCAATTGTGGACCAAATCTATAAGGCCCTTCAGCTGGTCCCCGAATTCGACGGCAATTCAAACGTCTTAACGCGATTTATAAATTTATGCGATCAGTTGGTAATGCAATACATGCATAATGAACAGGGTTACGAACTAAGTAATCTTGCTCTCATTAACGGTATATTGAACACCCAACCCCAAACGCCATAGTGGCCCAACTCGTACCCAGCAGATGTTCGCGGCGCCTCCGCCGAATTATAGACCTCAGAGTAATGTTTTTAGAACACCTCAGAGGAACACGGGATTACAATTTAATAAAAACGCGAGTAACGCGCCTCAACCTATGAGCGGCGTCAGTCACTACGTAGCAAACTCTCCACCTTCAAATTATTTTAAAACTAGAGAAGTAAATTTTAATGAATCTTTTGAGCCACAGTTTTCTTATGAGCCGACTGACTATTACAGTGATAACTACCAACAAGACTACTATGATTACCCCGACTTTGCTTACGGTAATTTATACGAGCAACAATCTTATTATCCGGAGTATGTTCCCGTATCCGTAGAGGAAGCCCAAGACGAGGTCCCTTTGGCCGATAATGAGGATTTTCAGAAAACCTCCAAATCAGAAAAACTAAGATAGAAATTAACTTACAGACGCAACGTCAATTGCCATATATACAGATTTTAAATCCACCTCTTAAATTACTTATTGATACAGGTGCGAATCAGCCTTTTATCAGCCCAGAGGCTGTAGAAAGATTTTTCTCAGACTTACCATGCAACTATGACCCTTTTGAAGTAACAAATATTCACGCTACCACGCGAAACGATTACTCGATTACCTTACCCTTTTTCCCGGAATTTAATGAAAAAAACCACATAACGTTATTTATATATAAATTTCACGATTACTTTGACGGTTTGATTGGTTATGATTTATTAGAAAAATTAGAATCTAGTATTGATTTATAAAATAAAGTTTTAGTTACACGGCAATCTCAAATACCTTTACTAATGTACGACTCTCGTAACTGTAACCTATATGAAGAAATTATACCGGCTAACACTTCTAAGTTAGTACGGATTCCAGTAAATTATCATGATGGTGATGCGTTCATATCTGAACAAGTTATCTCTAACTGCTATATAAAAGATTGTGTGACCACAGTAACAAATAACCGCGAACATGAAAAGGAATACTCCCCTGACCAACAAGTATTTGTTCGAAACCCTTTGGCCAGTAGACAAAAGCTAGCCCCCAGATTTACACAAGACACGGTTCTCACTGACCTTCCCATACACATTTATACGAAAAAGAAGCGCGGCCCCGTCGCCAAATCACGACTGAAACGAAGCCCTAAAGATCCTACCTTGTTGCAGGATACTTCTACTAACGTCACTGCTCCAACTGACTCGAGGTCAAGATGTAACGATTGACACCTTGGACGACGGACCAGGTTTACTTCCCTTTAAACTAGGACCTACTAAAATTGTAGCTCACTACCATTCCTTTCTTAACTATATAGACCTTGATAATATTCAAACACAAGTTGAATTAGTTAAATCGCAACTTCTCGAGTTTAGACCCCAACTAAACAACAAAATGTTATCTCTTTATGACCCTCATATTGAACACCTTAGCAGCAAGCTTAGTAAAATTTCTGATCAATTGCATACGTTTGAACCAAATCGTAATAAAAGAGGTCTCATTGACGGACTCGGTTCGGTAATTAAAAGTATTTCTGGCAATTTAGACTATAAAGACGCTATAAAATATAATAAAGCATTAAAAAATCTACAGAGCAATGAATTAAAATTAGAAACAGAGATAAACGATCATATAACCTTAAATAAAGAATGGATCTCACACAGTTCGAAAGTTTTAAATGACATAGTAAATAATCAAAATAAAATCAGTACAGTCTTAAATGTAATTATGGAAAGTGATAGTAAGAGAGAAACGGATTTAATAAAATATGCCCATCTGGCACAACACTTGATTATCTTAGGAGATAACATCGAAGATTTATCTCAAGAGTTATTTAAGTTAGAAAATACGTTAGCATTTATTCGTGCATCGAGCACTCCCCATTTCGTACTTAGTGTAGACGATCTTAAGGACATACTTAGTAAGATAAGGATTATGTATTCACGAGATGAAATCCTCGACGTAGATTATAGAGATTTTTATGACATAATTAGGTTAGGGTATTTTTATACAGATAAACGCATTACTGTAGTAATTAAAGTGCCGATTGCCTATCCCTTACCTTATGACCTTTATAAGCTTTCTGTTGTCCCGAATAAAAACCATATGATACTTATACCTACATCACCCTACATTGCAATTTCTGGTAAAGATTATTTGTACATAGAGACAGAATGTCCGAAGATCAACTCATGGTTTCTCTGCCGGACTACATCTAACTATAGAATACGAGATGATCCTGACTGTATACAACATCTGATCATCAAGCAAGAACTTTGTAAATCCTGTAAGCCGTCTACGGTCGTCCTGATGAAAGAAGCCCTCGAACAACTCGACGATAGGCACTACACCCTGTCATTCCCAAGGCCAACCAAAGTAAAGATAACCTGCGGACAAGAACAATATAGAACCCTGCAAGGAAGCTACCTGATCGTTATCCCGTTTAACTGTCATCTTAAAACGCCTGAGTTCACCATAGTCAATACGAACGAGCACATAAAAGGTCACGTCGTAAAGATAATGGAAATGCCTCAGTATAATGAAACGGAGCACCCAGTACATTCATCTGTCGTATTACATTCTATTAATCTGGAAAATCTGCATGCTGTGAACACGAAGATATCCCTGGAGACACCAGTTCATCTTAATTCATCTGCCGAGCAATCTGTATACCACACTACAATTCCAGTCTACGTAATATTGCTATCCCTCGTAGCACTTATAACCGCCGTAGCAAGCTACCGACTACGAACGCGCTGCCTACGAAAGAAAAATGTCGTCATAGAATGTAGTACTGATGTGCCTCAGGGCATCTATGCTATTCCGGAGATGAGATCTACCAACCCCAGCAAGATAGAAAGTAGACCACAGGAACATCTCAGGAACTATCTCCAACAGAGTTCTCAAATAGTTGCCGAACTGCGGGGGGAGGTGTTACGTGTAGCTGCGCCCTCAATATCGCCGATCAGCATTTACCTACTTATTGCGTTCTATGGAAACTGCCCGACACGAGGCGCTGACCCAGCGCAACGTGATGCCCCGGACGCCGAGCTACGCGTCACCAAGTTTCAACACTTTTGTTTCTGACATCGATCAATCGTCACGCTATAATTACTTTATAATTTTACATTGTAATTTTCTTATTAAATATATTTCATTAAATTTTGTACTTTTTTGCATCCTCCGGTTGTAGCCTTCGTAATTAGCTTGGGCTAGATATTTATTATTATTATTATTATTATTTTGACAGGCAAGTAGTTGCCACAACTGATAGTGCCTGTATCCTGATCGTCGAATGTACTGTAGTATAATTTAATTATTTTTTTTTAAATATCTGTTGAGTCTGTTTTTAAATTGGTTGATGTTAGAAGCTAAGACAACATCATCTGGGAGCTTATTCCACTCTTTTACCACTCTGTGACATATAAAATGTTTATAGGGATTGCTGTTAGCAACACGGGTACGTAATTTGAAACTGTGACCTCTGAGATGTCTGTTTTCATTTCTTTCGAAGATCATGTGTATGTCATTGAGGTCGTAATGCCCATTTAGTATTTTATAGATCTCAATCAAGTCTCCGCGGCTCCTGCGGTCTTGCAAGGTTGTAAGGCTAAGCGCATCCAACCGTTCCTCATATGTGCGTCGTTTCAGCGATCTGGGTATTTTGGTAAAGCTTCGCTGCACTTTTTCTAATTGCTCAATGTCTTACTGTCTAATGTCTTAATGTGTTATTGTCATTTGATGTGAATGTAAGAAAATGATATATATATATTTTTTATTATTTCATAGATGGCGAGAAATAAAAGACCAAAGACAGCTGAAGAAATTCGCAAACAAAAAAGAGAATGAGAATTTTTATGTTTTTGATTTCTATAGCATTACTTACATTTAACATTATATAAGTAATTTTATTAGTTATGTTTAACTACGAAAGTATTTTTGAACCTTTATCATCTCAGCCAAAAGACGTCCACTGCCGGACAAAGGTCTCCCCCACGGATCTCCACAACGACCGGTTTTGTGCTACTCGCATCCAGCGGCTTCCCGCGACCTTCACCAGATCTTCGGTCCACCTTGTTGGAGTCCTGCCCACACTGTGTTTTCCGGTACGCGGTCGCCACTCCAGGACTATCCCGCCCCAAAGGCCATCAGTCCTGCGAGCAATGTGCCCTGCCCACTGCCACTTGAGCTTAGCAACTCTTCGGGCTACGTCGGTTACCTTTGTTCTTATGCGGATCTCCTCATTTCTGATTAGATCACGCAGAGAAACCCCGAGCATAGCCCTCTCCTTTGCTCTTTGAGTGACCTTGAGCCTTTTTATGGGGCCCATAGTAAGCGACCACGTCTCAGTCCCGTATGTCATCATCACTGGCAACACACACTGGTGAAAGACTTTCGTCTTGAGACACTGTGGTATATCGGACGAGAAGATATTTCGTAGCTTACCGAACGCTGCCCAGCCTAATTGGATTCGACGATTGACCTTTTTGCTGAAGTTGGACCTACCTAGCTGGACCGTTTGTCCCAGGTAAACATAATCGTCCACAACTTCAAGGGCAGAGTCCCCAACCTTCAGAGGAGTGGGTACGACACGTGAGTTCGGCATAACTTTCGTCTTCTCCATGTTCATTTTAAGACCCACTTGTTGAGAGACTCTGTTGAGGTCACCGAGCATTTCGCCGAGGTCTTCCAGGGTCTCAGCCATGACCACTATATCGTCAGCAAATCGAAGGTGAGTGATGTATACGCCGTTGACGTTGATGCCGAGTCCTTTCCAGTCCAGAAGCTTGAAAACATCTTCCAGTGCAGCAGTGAACAGTTTCGGAGATATCACATCTCCCTGTCTCCGAATCCCCTGTCTGCGAATTTTTGAACCTTTATCCTAAGTTAAAGTTTGATTGAAAGCAATTAAAAGTGATTTTCTAAACGTTTACTTCTTTTTTTTAAATAAATCCTATAATATTAGTGGTAAATGCATTATTTTTAAATTATAGTAATATGAAATGTCACTTCTATGGTTTGTTGTTATTTCCATGGACAAAAAACTATATGGAAAGTCACTTCCCTGGTTTCAATGTCACTACCATGGAGGAGCGGATTTTTGAAGACGTATTTCTAGCGAAACTAAGAAGTTTTTAGCTCGGTACATGTTTTAGTATAGTTCATGATCTAAAAAATTAATATGTACAGTTATTTCTAGTAAAATAAACCTACATGTTTTTTTTTACTTTTGTCACCAGAAGTAAAAAACACCCATCTGTATTTATATTATTTATTATTTTATGTGTATTATCTGTATTTGATTTAATGTATTTTTTATTGATTTTTTATGTATAAATGCGCAATTTTCGTAAAAAGGGGTAGGTACAAAGTTTTTGCTTCACAAACTTTGTACCCCTTTTTACAAAATGGCGCGGACGGAGGAGTATGAAATTTTGCACAATTAAGTATAGAGGAGCGAAGGAGTACAGAATGTTAATATTTTTAAAAAAATATGCATAAAAAATACATTAAATCAATAAAACAAACATTACACACACTACCATGTATTTGACACACACGCTTAAATACTCTTTCCAATAATTTTAAAAATGGAAGAGGAGCGGCTGTAATCTGTCAATGACAATCCAAACTCACATTCCATCTTTTTAATTTTTCATTGCGATACAATCCGTGCAGCCTTAGTAAAATTACATTCGAATTTCGACCACTGGGCGACCACTAGTATAGATAAAATAGGAAGTCTCCCTTTTAACATAAAATATATGTAAAAAATGTGAGTTACGTCTAGTGTTACGTCTGTGGAGAAAAGCCTATCCTTAATTTGTTCTGAGTGATACTGAGTGCGACTTTTATTTGCCATTCAAGCACGTTCACGGAAACGAGAACCGGGGGGTGATTTTTTAAACTCACCGTTGATCTCGTAATTAAATGTGACATGAAATACACCATGTAATATTGTTACAAATCAAAAATCAAACGCGCGCGGGCGCGTTCGACGTACGGGGAGTCCGCCTTGAGATATCGGCGCGATCGATCGGTGACAATCTCACGAGCAGGAGTTTCGGTGGCCTAAGTAGGGCCCCCTGCATCGGTGTTGTGTTTCGCCTTAATTTAGTGCGTGATGTGAACGTGTTGGTGTTCACAAAAACCCAGCAGACCAGGCCCAAAGCTGGGCCTTCTCCGGCGTGTTTGTTATAGGGGAGCGCTCTCCTCGCCGCTGTTGTCCAGAAGCCAACATAAAGTTTGTAAGTTATTTTTTATAATTCTAGTGTTGGTAGTATAGGCAAAGTGCCTTGTCAGTGCCGCGAACTCGCGGACATAAGTACGCCCCGTCCTGGTGATCAGAGTTTGAGCGAAGGATTTTACCGCTCAACGCCAAGGCGGCTGCGTATTATACAAATATCATAATTTTGCATTATTTACAATTTGATTTCAAAGATACATATCGTTTGATCGGTGTCAAAAATCGCCCAACAGTCTTTGACTATATACATGTCTAGACGGAGCGTCGCGGTACAAACGCTTCGCTCAAAGCGGCCAGTTTATGTTTCGAAGTGTGCGTGACAGCCGCGTATGACACTAGCGCTGAACGGGTGTCAGTGTGCGCGAAAGGTTGCCAGTGAATACGTAATTCCCGATAATGTAGGGAAAAAATATTTATGCACAATCACAGAACAACTAATGGCACAATACAATTTTAAAATGAAAATAGTAGTTTTTAAATGGCTTCGTTGATAGATTTTATTTGTGTTTACGGTGTTTGGAGTTGGTAATTGTTACCGACAACTACTAGGAAAGTATGTACATACCAACTCAACACAGCAAATTATTCATCATAATTCATAACATAACATAACTTTTAAATTAGGTATTTGTAGGTATAACGCATCAAAGTAGCTGGTGTGTTTCGAATTGATGGATGATTGAAAGCCAGAGCGAGTACAATAAAATTATGCGTTAATGGAAGCCTGCGTGCTTGTGATATGTTTGTATAGTATATATAGGGTTGAAAGAGGAACGACAGGCAGGATGATTTACATTTAATAATCAAAATCCTTTTTTAAATATTTTTTTTTAATCATAAGCAAAACAATTAATGGCCTTCTCTTTGTATTTGTTTTTTAAATAACTGTCGTTTTGACGTTACATCATTTTCCATGTTCTCTAATTTCATAATATTTTATAAATATTTTTCCACCACCAGCCTTATTAGGTGCACTTGATGTAGAAGACCGCATTCATGATCAGCTGGTACCTCGGATTGGAAGTAGATCACCCTACAGCCAACAAAATTGCTCATTATTTTTGACAGGATTTTTTGGTATGTCGTTAAAGATATTCGCGGTCTATTTAAAAAAAATTATGACTACTTCAGCGCTTCTGCAGACTGAATACACATCATGAGAGGCATAAATTAGACCTTCATCCCGCAAATCGGCCAATTTGTGGAACCTTAATTATTCATTTGATTTCATGGATTCGATGCAGGCAATGCACTTTCATTCGTCTGCGTATACAATACATCTGACTACGCAACCTGCTATGTAACCAATTATTTGTTCCTTGTATTCACAGTTCTATCTCATTCATAAGTCTACTCATATTTAGATAATGGTTAGAAATATCTCTAAGTAGGTCACAAAAAATATAAATCATAAAGTACGCATCGTATTATTTGTTAATTTAAATAGTAAATTCGTCATAAAATAGTCAAAAATGACTTTTCCGCTTAAATGCACAAAAAATCAAAATTATTTCTACATGATTTCAACTGTCTTAAATTTTTGACAAGTTTTTGAATGAAGAATTGTCTCATCTTTGTAATCTATAAATGTTAATACGTCAAAATCGTATGTATTGTGATTATTCAAAAATATTTTTATGAAGACTAGAAAACTGTATGTTTCCTCACAAAATTAATATGTGCAATAGAATCTCTGTTTTTTTTTACAATAACGTAGCCACCTCGTTTTATACACATTCGCGCATAAATACTCTAAATCCAAGCCCACATACATAATACCTTCTTACATAAATACTTACGTACAATCGAACCAACTGAATCCTGACCCACCATAAGCTTATTTTGCTAAACCCCTTAAATGTAAGTAGGTCGAAATTCGCTTGAAGAATTATTTCCTTGGTAACGAACTTGTTATCATTTGATTAGACACTGACATTTACTGAGTGCACTGTTAAATAAATCGGACAATATCGACTAAGCTCGTACCTATATGAAAAAGAAGAGATGATGTTACTGTCTTTATCTGTATTACGTAGGTAAGTATAGGAAGTTTTCTACGAACGTAATGGTGCCACTTCACTTGGCCGTATTAAATTTGCTCAACTATTAGTCGCATTTATTTCTCTAGAATATAAAATCAAAAATAATGCAGTCATGTTTGGGCAAATACGGCCAAGTGAAGTACCAGCATAAACTTTAGATTACAGGTTTCAATCACGTCATTCCTATAAGTATTTTAAGGACAGAAACATGCCATTCTTGGTCTTTCAAGCTATATAAGTAAAAAGAGTAATAAAATTTGTGAAATGAAAAAAAACTTTATTTAATCTTTAACAAAACTAATTTAAATTATAAGATTCAGTATCTAAAACCTAGTGTGTGCACCATGGTTATCGATAACGGCTTGTAATCGGTCACGCATTGACCCTATTAGACGACTGCAAATGTCGCTGTCTCTCAAGTAATCCCAAATTTCGTTACAATGTTGCTCAATTGCTTCCTTTGTTCTCTCGTTTCTGTTATCCCACATTTGGACCATCAAACCCCACAAATTTTCTATTGGGTTGAGGTCTGGGGATCTACTCGGCCATGGAATCAAAGTAACTTCATCATTATGCAGATCAAACCAATTTGAGACTACCCTGGCAGTATGCACTCGACAGTTGTCATGAACGTAGGAAAATACTGGCACATCTTCACGCGGGTAAACTGTTCGCACTGTCGGTAACATAGATTCTTCTAATAGATCGACATACTTCATTGCGTTTTGCCGAGAAGAAATATGGACAAGCTCACCTACTCCTCCGATACCCATCCACGCCCACATATTCGCTGAAATTCGACCGGATAACTGATTAGGCACGACGTGATCTTCTGTGTACCGCGTGTTATCGTAACGCCACAAAGTTAAGCGACCGTGTTGAGAAGATCGAAATGTTTTTTCGTCTGTAAATATAGTGTTAGTCCAGTCGTAGTCTAAATAAGCGTTTGCAAAATTCCTTCTCGCTGTTTTATGATCATCCGTTAAGGCTACTTTCTCAGCATAATGTCTGTAATGCAGTCCAGTGCCGTGCAAATAATTTCTAATAGTTTGTAGACAGACGTCATGTTGTGCCGCAAAATATCGGGTGGGAGTAAAAGGATGTTCTTCGTAATGGTGTTGCATGTCCACTCTTTGTTCGTTCGTGAGTCGGCGAACGCCGTGGTTATGACGTCGTCTGTCCTCGAGGATGCCCTCTTCGGCGTGCCGTCTAATCCAGGTCCTCACTGTATTCCGAGAAATATTCAATTCGCGGGATATTTCCCGTATGCCATAGCCTTCCTCACTTAAGACTACAATCCGAGCTCTTTGTTCTTCTAAATTAGCCATTATTAAAAATTATTAAGCATTTTACTATTTAATTTCTATTTTTTCACATTGACTGACAACTTGACATAATATGACACACTTGTAGAACACCCCATTTTTTAAATTTATTTTTTCCATCATCAAAAAGTTTAGGTTAAATAAGCGAGAACCAGCTCGATATTCAAACAATGACTGTATATGTGTGAAATGTGGTTTTAAGGCAATGATAACAAAGGTTAAAATTGCATAGGTCTGCGACCTGTATTGACGTAATTTTATTAGTACCTAAAACGTCGTAAGTGCATTATACGCGATAGATCTTACAAGTTTGAAAGTTTCAAACGAATTATCAGGCAAGTGGGTCATGATTCGGTTGGTTCGATTGTACATTAAATTCAAACAAAAATATTATTTTACTCATTTCGAATATCGATACCATACCACAATAACAGTTAATATTAATAATATTATAAAATATAACAGTATTATATTTTTATATTCTTTTATATTTTTTAGCCACCACTAATGGGATTGGGAATTCTACATTCCGACACTAGCAACATGGCCGCTTTGCTTACTTAGTGAAATCAATTATTGTTAAAATTTATCTATAAGTACAGATGGAACGTGACTTTCCTTTTCGAAAAGATCTTTCCTTTGTAGTTTCAACAAAATTTCTTTGAGGAAACGGTAATTTTGTGAACAAATTCACTAAAAAGCGAGACTATCACTGCTTGACGGCACAAATGACACTGACCGCCGGAGGAACGCGTCAAGCCAATACTGGCCCATTAATTTTTGTACGTTTTCTGACGGCCAGGCTCTATCTAGACAGGTATATAATCAAAGCCAACAGTATGGCAAAACCTCGTTTGTCTTAAGGTGCAGCGTCGCTTCAATGCGATATGATACAAATTCTCGTTTTGAAGAATTAAACTCACACTCAACTAGTGTTGCCAGATGTCCCGCTTCTGGCGAGACGTCCCGTTTTTTGGCCCTCTCAGGACGCGTCCCGCCAGACCCCTGAGCAGGACGCCCAAATTCCCGCTTTTTCATTATAGTATTGATAGTAGCCAATTCAGCACGGTAGGTAGGTAGCTTTGTATTTTTGTATGTTTGTAACGAATAAACTCAAAAACTAATGGACCGATTTAAAAAATCTTTCACCATTAGAATGCTACATTAGCGCTTAGTAAAGTAACATAGGTTATATTTAAAAAAAAGAAAAAAAAAAGTTCACCTGCGCAAAGCCGCTAGTAAAGTATAAGTAGATACTTACGATTTTTATTTCTGTCCCGATTTTTTCGTCTCATTCCCGCTTTATTACGGATCTAGCAACACTACAGTCAACTGTACCTACTTAGCTCGTCACCACCGCACAAGACTTTTGTATTTGGAGAGTTTGCTGCTTGCCTCAACCTCATGAGACATTTCAGCGTCACCAGCCTTTTTTGGGGGCGGCGAGAAACATAAAGGGTTCCTCAAGCCGTGTGAAACGAAACACCGACAGGGGTTTTCTAAAGGGAACAGCATTACGCAATAGTGCGTGCCCCCCATTCCCTACTAGATTCTCCGAGGGGTTCGGTTTGGATCAGGCCCGCAGAAAACTAAGTCAATAATAACTTACCTTTTTATTCGTTTCCTTGAAGACATAAGGCCCCATCTGCGCGAAACTCGGCTTGTAGGTATTGCCTCTCAAGACTTCATTTACGTTAGTTATGTTGAACATGAAGCAATCCATGTACATAGGGATCTGCTGCTCCCGCCAGAAGGCAAACGAAGTGGAGTTCGGGGACAGGATTATCGTCTGGAAGCAACGGAAGGTTAGCCTCACAGTTTTTGTACTACCTATGTTGATTTGTGAATTTAGTGATTGAATTTCTTAATATTTTTATTATATTAGTTCCTGCATTCACAATGCTATATGTAAGTAAGTAAACAGCCTTACTGTCCCACTGCTGGGCAAGGGCCTCCATCATTGAAATCAAGTCATCGCTACAATTGATGGGTAATGGCTTAATCACCACGCTTGCCAAATGCGGGTTGGTGATCACAAACCCGGGCTATGCATCGAAAAATCCGAAATACATTTTGCCCGACCTGGGAATTGAACCCGTTAATATAAAAAAAGCATTTCTCAATATTAATGACGCTATAAAATAAAGGAGGAACCGAGATGTGATGATTTTTTTTTTCTGTAGCAGCTGTTTTTAAGCTAAGCATTGACGTTGATTAGTGCAGAGTGTTTCTGACTATATAAACTATCTGCGTGGATGGCATCATAGTTTGCTTTGTGTTTTTTTCTTTTCGCTTTGCTTTTTTCTCGCTTTTTAATAGCATTACACGAGATGTCACTGCCTGTATCTAAATAGGGATCTTGAGCTGCTTGTTTGAAGCCAATTGAAAAGAGCTTATTTTTGAAATGCTGTTTATGCACGAAGCATAACGACATTGGATGTGTGAATGTAACCGAGAAGCGATTCTACAACGCTATGACCGCGGATTACAACAGCAAGTGGCAATGTCAGGAATGTAAGAATAAGATACCTAAAACTGATAATACTGATACTCCAGTCAAGCAAACTGATTCGAATAATGTTACATTGCGAAACCGATCTGGTGCAAAGCTTCCATCCACTCTTCCGCCAACACCGCCGCCAGTAGCTTTTACAAAGGAACCGTCATCGACAACCGAGTTGATTCTCGAGATGCGACTTTTACGGGAGGAGATGAAAGCTGCTAGGACCGAAATGCAGGAATTTCGTTCAATCATATCTAACCTTACCGCCACAGTCGAAGTAT
This sequence comes from Eudonia lacustrata, assembly GCA_947562085.1. Classification (NCBI taxonomy): domain Eukaryota; kingdom Metazoa; phylum Arthropoda; class Insecta; order Lepidoptera; family Crambidae; genus Eudonia; species Eudonia lacustrata. The sequence continues at coordinate 24,274,216 of OX387317.1, forward strand.
GCAACAAACGTATTGACGATCTGTCTACTCGCATGGAGGCCATCGAATATCATCAGCGCGAGGATCCCACCGATAAAACCGCGGCCCTGGAGCAGACGATCGCCGAGCTTAGGGAAGATTTAAACGACCGCTACCAGGACCTTCTATGTAACGATGTCGAAATTGCAGGTATACCGGAAGAATCAAACGAACGTTCTGCGCATTTAGTACTCGCTGTTGCGCAAAAGCTGGGGGTGACACTCGAGGAACGTGATATAGTGAGAGTGGAGCGTGCAGGTGGCCTGCGCCGTGGCGCTGCGTCGCCGCCGCTGGAGGGCGCGCCCGCCCCGCGGCCACGACCGCTGCTGGTGCTCGTGGCACGTCGCGCACTGCGTGACCAGCTACTAGCCGCTGCGCGAGTGAGGCGCGGCGCAACCACCGCTGGCATGGGTCTCGCTTCCTCCGCCGCTCAACCGTTTTACGTCAACGAAAGAATGACTAAGGCGAATCGCCACCTCTTCTATAAGGCGCGAGCGGAGTCTGCACGCGCCCAGTGGAAGAACGTGTGGACGCGAGATGGGAAAATCTTCGCGCGGAGGGAGCATGGCTCAACGAGACATCGGCTGCGCTCCGAGATGGACATTCGTAAAGTTTTTGGTTGTGCTTAATGTTTGCTCATTTGCTATTTGGTCGCATTTTGAATGTGTTTGACTTGAGTTCCTGTGCTATGTTTTTATGGAAGATATTTTTGTTAATTTTTAGAGAATTAATTTTTTGCTTTTTATTGTCTTTTTTAAACTATATTACGTTCTTTTTTAAGTTGTGCTTTATGTTTTTAAATTATTATGCTCAACGTGTCTCTATTCGCTTGCTTGCAAAATGTCGGAAGCACTTTGCAGTTCTACGACGACGGCTCTTGTTATCTAGTATGTTCATAGCGATTCTTTTTATGGTGATCTCTTTTATCTATTACTATGAGTGCGTGTTTGGATATTGTTATCATTACATTCGATATTTTTTAATATTTTTGTGTCTTCAAGTGTATGTTACGGTTTTGCAACCATGTTTTCTAATTAACACCTACCGTCGCGGAAAATATATATATGTATTTTGGTTTCATAAATTTCGTCGATCCTGTTACAATTTATTTACTATTATTTATACATCACAGTTACGCGTAAGTATTTCAAAGCTTATTAGAGCAATATTATGCTGTTGTTTAAAGTGTTTAGGAAAAAACTTCCTCGGCGCTGTCTTTATTATATGCTTCAGTAACGTATCTCGTAAACCACTTATATTTATTATTGTAAATTAGCGTCATTCAACTGTGCTTATACTCCTTTGTTTTTCAGTATATCAAAAGGAAGCTACTAACTATCGGCGTTCTTAATGTTTCAGTTGATCGTATTCCAACTCGTGACTATAATAATATTATCTGGATTTCGTTTTGCTTTTTTATGCAGATTATCTCTATACATCTCAGAAGTCCAGGTGTAATCCAGAGCTTTTTAATGCTTTTAAGGCGAGATGTCTTTATTATCTTAGTATTGTCCTGAATAGCACTTTTAAGAATATAATTAAGAATATTGAAGCAACAATGGGGTCGGAAATTTCTAATGGTTCAAGGTTCAGATTTTTTATCGATGTATCAAGTCTGGAGTAATCGATCTGTGAATGTTGTTTTGAAGGAGGTGGAGTTTCTCCTACTAACATTAAATGAAGTGCAACACTATCATGGTCTGTTACAAATGATTGAATTACGAAACAGCTTGCCTTTGAAGATAATTTGACCATAACATGGTCTAAACAAGTTCGACCGTGTGTAGGAATGGTGTGCCCAGGATGAATACTGAAGGTTGCCAAGAGGTCAAGGTAATCCCAAGAACGTGTGTCCTTAGTGTTTGGTACTATATCGATGTTAATATCACCAATCAATATTATATTTTTATAATTGGAAAGCTGTGAGACTACGGAATTGAGAGAATTTTGAAAAAATTGCATATCTTTATATCCTGGAGGGCGATATAAAGCAATAACAACAGTCGAACTGTTAATTTTTAAAATCAAACAATTTGCATTTCTGAAATGTGGTTCCTCTATAGAAGGGCTTAGATGTTTTTTTATAATAAACTACAACTCCCTCATTTTGCGTCAAGTTAGTATTTGTAGTGACACTGTTTTAGCTATTCAACTGCGGAATGAATTTCGTCGAAGGTAACCAACATTCAGTTAGAACAAGTAAATCCCAGTCTATTTTGGTCCTGGACAAAAGCGTGGCAAAATTGTCAAAGTTGCATGAAATGCTTCTAATATTTTGAGACAGTATGTTAAATGAGTTTACTGCAACAGGTACAATACCCTGGCACTGCTCTGGGTCACAAGAATAGGCCGGAGTCGTTTTAAACGCATCCAAATGTGAGTTGAGTAGATTACAGTCGGGCTTAAGATTATCCTATTTTGTTGTTAAAGATCAACAAATAATGTAGGTGCAGTTCACTGGGTGACTTAGTTAGGTACATGACTCCGTAGAATACTGTACCACTATGAGATTTAAAAAGAACCACAATTATTACCGAAGGTGATCCCTTGAAAATAATATAAATTTTAAATTTAGAAAACAGGCACAAACTGCGTTCTTTAAATACAGAAAATATATAAGCATTAAATAACGTACTACGAGTAAAAGCTGAGCTAACTTCATATAATATGTTGTGTTTGTCGATGTATGTGGTATTAATTGCATTAGGTATATTAAAATACAAAATTAAAGCTAGCAGACAAGCAAACCCATGACATTGAATGTAATGATGATTGTGTGTTAATAATAGTAAATTGGTAGAGTTATGAGTACTATAAAAGTGTTCAAAACTTATATGATAAATGTTGACAACATGCAAAGAGTAATAACAAATTAATTTATGAACTAGTAATTTTAAAATTTGTCATTCTTCAAGTAGTTTTTCAGGTCTTCCTCACTTTCGATGCCAACCAAAGGTAAGTTTTCTTTTTTCCTCATGTAGACTTTGCCATAGTTTGTCCAGCAAAACATGTAATTAATGTTTCTAGCAAAATCTCTTGCAGTTGCATAAAGTTTCCGACATTTGAAGATGAGGCTATCAGTGACAAATATTGGTACAGCGGGACCATCGCCGTTCAAATTGTTATAGTTTAACTTGTTGTTCTTGTGAGTGCTATTATATTTCCTCTCTGATTTTATGACATTGTCTCGTAACAGAACACTTGTAAGCTTAGTTACGATAGGTGAATTCTCGGAAGTTTTTGTTTTAACTCGATATACGTCCCGAATATCAGCAGATTGCATAGGAACGCTCACCGTTTTACCCATATTTTGGACGATTGATACTAGGTCTTCTCTCGTTTCATTTAACTTTTTCGGGACATTTCTCAGCTCGAAACACGAAGATCGTATTTTGCGATCAAACTGTTCAAGTCTATCTTCCAAGCTTTGTATATTTATTCGTAGACTTCCGCTCAGCTTCAAGCTCATCAATTCTCTTCATAGCCTGATCGTATTTTTCTGACATAAAATCCATTGACTTTCGAATTTCTACATTTTGTACTTTAACTTCTTCAACAGTCGACAGAATGATGGCAAGCTCCTTATCTTGTTCCTCCTTAGCGATCAAAAATAATTCCATAAAATCATTCTGTAGGACCTCGCGCTTTCGTTTACGCATAGCAATATTTATGGTTGAAGACGACTCGTTCTCAAATTCTAAACTTAGGTTCGGTTCTGATTCACTATGCGGCAGCGGCGAAGCGGGCGCAGATGCATGAGGTGGCGTGCGCTTAAGTGGCATCGTAATAAGGTTGAGGTTTGTCCACACAGTATCAAATAACCAATAGCTCTGGTGGACGTAACTACACTTGAATGTCTCGTAGAGTCATAGTGCAGCGATTGTTCCGTAGCTGACCCGTAGCAGTCGTAGTCTACAGCAAGAGTTCGTAGCACGCAGTTAAAGCGGTGACTAATTTTGCAGCGACGCGTTAACGCTTCGGTAGCTGAGACAAGATATGGATAGACTCACAATCCACCAAACACAGGTTCAAATCCTCGGGCACATATTTTATTTTTCACTTTTATTTATTTAATTATTAAACAAACACAGTCGCTTCCACACACGGCCATTCACAGTGGCGTCCGAGGGGGGAGAGGAATTTATACATAGTTGTAATAAACCTTCATTTTGCAAGCGCGTTGTTTCTCTAGTCTCTCGCAGACATTTTGGCGCCCCCGGGTGGGCACGATTCGTCATTTAACTTTAAAGTAAAATCACGTCGATCGCGCCGCCGCCATTACGCGTCACGCACCACGCACCACGCACAAGTACATCATCTCCAACCTCGAGATATCAGCTGACAACTACCATGAGGCTTGGGGACTTTTGTGCGAAAGATATAACAATAAACGTCAACTAATAACTAACCATCATAAGGCCCCTATTACATTTTGATTATGATTTTTGCGTAAAATGGCCATTTTTGGCGTTCTCGATCTCAGAAACGAAAATACATTAACAATTTTGACTTATTAAATAGTGTGGAATAGCTATTGGCATAGTTTGTAGCGGCCTCGCTTTTTGTAAATTTTGCTTAACTTTTTAATGAAACCCAAAATAGCAGAGAAAGATTTTCATAAAATGCGCGAAGGCATTTTTTTGAGCTCCTAGATTGAACTACTGTTCTAAACAAATGAAATAAAAAAAATAGAATGTTATTTCTTTTATAGTCGAATAGTTTGTAGCGGCCTCGGAATTTTTAGATATCATTGATTTTACATAGAAAAAAAATCTTATTCTAAACCAAAAAACTTCGAAAATCGCTTTAAGATCGCTGTGAATTTCTCCTATCTATGATAATATTATTGAGCAAAATTTATACCAGAATAATTGTTACTTCATGAGGAATAAATATTTTATAATTAATAAATTATCCTATTTCGATAAAAACGATAAATACAATTGCAAAATTTATATAAAATGCGATGCGCCGGCCGTCCGAACTCAGCTTTTTCTCGCAGAGTGGAAATTTGAAATACTAAGCATGAATTTATTATCCTATTTCGATAAAAACGATAAATACATCTGGAAAATTACTACAAAATGTGAAAATGGGCATTTTACGCAAAAATCACAGTTGAGATGTAATAGGCCTCTTAATTCCTTGCTTAGCCTAGATATTCAGCGTGATCGTGTTTCTGATAAGTCGCTGCGCTTCCTAAGTGATCACATCAACAAGAATTTACGAGCTTTACGAGTGTACCTACACTTGGTTTGCCTTTTGACAAGTGGGACGCTATCATCTATACTAATATTATAAAGCTGAAGAGTTTGTTTGTTTGTTTGTTTGTTTGTTTGTTTGTTTGTTTGAACGCGCTAATCTCAGGAACTACTGGTTCGAATTGAATAATTCTTTTTGTGTTGGATAGTCCATTTATCGAGGAAGGCTTTAGGCTATATAACATCACGCTGCGACCAATAGGAGCGAAGCATCAGTGAAAAATGTTGCAAAAACGGGAAAAGAGCCTAAAAAATTAAAAATGCTGCCGAAAGTCACTATTCCACGCGGACGAAGTCGCGAGCACAGCTAGTTATACATATATTTACTTCTAAATTAGATAATGTCACAAAAATGAAGTTGGAAGAGCATAGGGGCACATTAAGTGACCTCCCCACTCTTAATGAATTTATGTCATTCTTAAAACTACGCGCAGATGTTTTAGAAACTTTATTTCGTTCCAAAATGGATTCTAAGCCCGACAAAACTTTCCAAGGTCAATTCAGACCTCATACAAAGGCCTTTGTAATTTCAGTTAACGATGCCACACTGCGGTCGTGCGTCGTGTGCCAGGGAAGGCACCGAATCTTCGACTGCAGTGCCTTCAAGGCCCTGTCTACCGATGAGAAGTGGACCAGAGCGACACAGCTCAAGCTCTGCCGCAACTGATTGCGGCCAGACCACGACACACGTAGTTGCCGGCTGGGCGGCTGTCGCGTGTAGAGGCATCACAACACTCTGTTGCACAAACACAACACAAACCCATCTACACATCCTGTTTCTTCTAACCGTGCTGACGGCCATGAAGGGCGCGTTGAACCCGCACCCTATACGTCTTCTTCTGCTACCGTTATGGCTGTAGCAACCACCTCCGAGGTGTTATTAGCCACGGCATTAGTCGACATCGTAAATCCAAGCACGAATAAGTTTGAAACTGTAAGGGCATTGCTTGATAGCGGGAGCCAGTCTTCTTTTATTACTTACGACTTAAGGTCGCGTCTTCAACTGGTTTCTCATGCTTCCAATGCTACCAGCATCTTAGGTATTGGTGATACCTCGCTTGACGTCATACCACAGCACTGCTGTGCACTCATTAAATCTAAACATAGTACATTCACACATTTACAAGACTTCTTAGTACTACCGCACATCACTCACATGCTTCCTAAATCGCATGTAAACATTACCTAATCATTTTAAAATACCATTATCTATCATTTTAGCAGATCCTACTTTCAACAAACCATCACGGATCGATGTCCTTCTAGGAGCTGACATATTTTGGTCTATTATAGGTTCAGAACTGGGTTGGTTGGTGGCAGGGTCTGTTTCTTTAGCTTGTTATAAAAAGCCTAAGCCTATTCAATGTAACTTTGTAACTCAAGATTATCACAACTTAAATTCACAGCTTGCTAAGTTCTGGGATTATGAAGATTTTCCCGATCCACGTCATAATAAATTTAGCATCGCAACGAGAAGTGAAAAACATTTTATAAAAAACACATTCCGTCAGGCAGATGGAATGTTCTGTGTTAGACTTCCTTTAGTAGATTCTCCGGATTGTCTTGGGGACTCTTACTACATAGCCAAAGGCCAGTTTCTTAGTCTTGAAAAACGTTTTCGCTCAAATCCTGAGCTTAAGCGTATGTATTCAGAGTTTATTAAAGAATATAGGAAACTAGGACATCTATCTAACTCAATCATACAAAAACCTCACACGTCATACTTTTTACCACACCATGCTGTCATAAAAGAAAATAGTGAGTCAACTAAACTTCGCGTTGTTTTTAACGCCTCTTCTCGAACTTCGTCAGGTTTCTCATTAACAACTTACAAATGGTTGGTCTTAATATACAGGATTCGCTCTTTAATATTTTACTTCGTTTTCGTAATCATAAATATGCACTGACAGGTGACATAGAAAAACAATTTCGTCAAATTATTGTAAATAAGCTTGATAGAGACCTACAAATGATTTTATGGCGAGAGGAGGAGCATCTTCCTATAGAGTCACTTAGGCTTGGCACAGTAACATATGGTTTTGCTAGTGCCAGCTTCTTGGCCGCTAGGTGTCCGTGGCAGTTAGGAGAGGAATTGCCTGACCCTACAATTAAGGATAGCATACAAAATAATTTCTATTGTGACGATTTACTCTATACGTCCAATAAGGAATCTGACCTACTTTATGTCAAACAATCGATTTCAAAATCACTTTTATCAGGCGGATTCAACTTAAGAAAATTTCGATCTAACTCCCAGACCCTTATAAATACTGAACTTCATAATCTCGAGAGCAATAATTTAGCCTTGAGTCAGTCGTATCACACACTCGGCTTAGGATGGAACCCTAGCCAAGACATTCTTCATTTTGACATTAGCTTAGAAACTAGTTCATCGTCATCTACCAATACAACAAAACACTCTATTTTATCCATGACGTTCAAAATATTTGATCCTTTGGGTCTTCTCACTTGTGCACCATCAAGCCTGTGAGGGATGGTAGGTCGCTTCTTGAGAAGGAGTTAAAAGTGGCAAATAAAACGACGATTACGTGACGAAAAAATTGGCAGAGTGCGGGAGCGCGCGGCACGGGTGTCACTCTGAGAGGCGTTAGTGCGACACGCTCGGCCGAGGTGGGGCCGGCGAAATGACCTTGGTGCGCGCAGGCACCGAACGAATAGAAAATGTAGGTATCTCGACACCAAAGGTTTTAAGACCACCTCGCGCTCTCGGACCGCTGAATATTATTATATTAAATAAACAAAACATACGTTTACAAATTGGTAAAACTTAGGGACTATTGCCATCATCAACATGTTTAAAAGTTCCATAGAACTTGAGACATCACTACAAACACTAGTTAAACTTTCACAACAACATTCATTTATTTATTGACTCTCAGGGAATCCTAAGAGTGGGGGGGAGGTTGGATAAGTCCAACTACGATTTTTCTGTAAAGCACCCCATACTTCTTTGCTCAAAGCACACATTCACAAAACTCATCTTCATACACAAACACAAGAGCCTCCTACACGCGGTACCGCAACTCATGCTTAGCTCAGTTCGCGAGCGGTTCTGGCCCATCGGTGGCAGGGACCTGGCCCGGCGCACAGCCCGCCAGTGTGTCAAATGTAGGCGGCACTACGGCAAAGCTATTACTAACATCATGGGCAACTTGCCGGTCCAGCGTTTGATTCCCGACTTTCCTTTCATTACTGGAGCCATAGACCTCGCTGGCCCGTTTTTTATTGCGAACCGACGCGGATGCGGTTGTAAGGTCACGAAGTGCTATTTATGTATTTTTATATGCCTTAGATATAAATGTGTTCACTTGGAATCTGTAGGTGAACTATTAAAGGATACCTTTTTGTTATGCTAGTGTGCCCTGTCGTAACGGGCTCCGTAAATATTATTCGTTTAAAAATAAATTACCATCTTTACAATATATTTCACAGTATAATCAAAAAGTTTGTAATCCAATAGTTGTGTGTGAGTGATATCTGTGCCGTCAGCACAATATTCATAGCACGTAATGTTCGTGATATTTAATAGAGATAATTAATAACGTGATTTAATATAGAGACATTTTATGTAAATTAAGCAAAACTTATTAGTTCCTGTTTCGTGACTTTCTACAGTCAACTAATCTCCCCCGCCAATTTCTTTGTTTATAAATTAATATATATACTTGTATTTTTAGTTATTAAAACTAGTCAGAAATTATACTCCGATACATTAACCAGTGTGTTATTATTTAACCACGGAGCCCTGCAAAAATTGGTGACCCCGACAAAAGCCTGGAAGAATCGCCCAACGACAGCCACGCCCGGAAGAATCGCCCGACATAGTCACGCCCGGAAGAAGAACAACTACATCACACTGGTACGAATTAAATAACATTTCTGGCTCATTTTTTTACAATGGCTCCCACACTACCAACGGGCATCAGGAGCAGTCTTCTCACAGAGACACCGGAGATAGCAGCAATTTCCATTGGTGACCGCATTCCCGATTTTTGGACAGACTCACCACGGCTATGGTTCACCCAGTTTGAAGCGATCGTCGCACCTCAGAAACAAGGCGACGATTACAAATACAACTTGGTCATCGCGAAATTGGGGAAAAACGAGATACAGCAAGTTAGCGATTTACTCATTAATCCACCGGCAGAACAAAAGTACGATGGCATTAAACAACGCCTAATAAATTGTTACGAAGAAACAGAGCAGAGGCAATTCCAGAAGCTTCTTGCCGAAATGGATCTCGGCGACCAACGGCCGTCTCAGTTGTTACGCCGAATGAAGCAAATAAGCAGCGGGAAAATGAATGACGACACAATTCGACTGTTTTGGTTACGTCAATTACCTTCGTCAGTAACCACGGTGTTAGCCGTCACAGAAAACCTTTCACTGGATAAGATGAGCGAGATGGCTGACAAAATTTTAGAGAACTCCAGGCTTAACTCAAGTTCAAGGTCGTCACAAGTAGACATCGTTACGCAATTAACTTGAAATTGCAAGTTTGCGTAGCGAGCACAGCCGACGTAGCTCATTTCAGCGTAGACGCTACGACCGACCGCGATCTAGGTCAAGAGGCCAGTCATTGTCAAGGTCCGCATCGAATGAAGTATGTTTTATCATCGGCATTTTAAAAACCGCGCGCATAAGTGCATACAACCGTGCGCCTGGGAAGCTGGCAAGCAGTCGGAAAACTAACTACAGTACGGACACCGGCGGAAATCTGTACTGTTAATCCTTCAAACCGCCTTACCGTCTGAGATACTGATAATGACATAAGGTTTTTGGTTGATACAGGAGCAAATATTTCGGTTATCAAGAGACCACATAATATTACAGAGCAAGTTGACAGTTATAATTTATACGCAGCTAATGGCACCCCTATCAAGACATACGGTGAAAAGACGCTTTCACTCAACATAGGGTTACGACGCCCCTACCGCTGGACTTTTATTATCGCAGACGTAAATATGTCAATATTGGGCGCAGATTTTTTGGAACATCACAAACTTTTGGTAGATATTCATGGCATGAAATTGATTGATAAACTAACACAATTATCAACTCCAGCCACTGTTTCTCGAGCGGAAGGATATAGCAGCGTCACTACTATTAACTTCCGCCTTCCGGATAGCGTTAGGCGGATCATTGAGAAGTACGCAGACGTGACCCGCCCGACAGCATTTAAGTGCAAACCAAAGCATGGAGTGCAACATCATATTGTAACGGAAGGCCCTCCAGTATATGCTCGTGCGCGACCTCTACCCCCGGATAAATACCGGGTGGCCAAGAAAGAATTTCAAACAATGATGGAGATGGGAATATGTAGACCATCCAATAGCCCCTGGGCCAGTCCTCTGCATATAGTAAAGAAAAAGAATGGCGACTGGCGACCGTGCGGTGATTATCGCATGCTTAATAAAGCCACAGTTCCAGACAGATATCCATTGCCAAGGTTAACAGATTTCACGTACGTCGCACAAGGAAAGTGTTTATTTAGCAAAATTGATATCAAAAAAGCTTTCCATTGCATTGAGGTTGCAGACGTAGAAAAAACAGCGATAATTACTCCATTTGGACTATTTGAGTTTCCCAGAATGCCGTTTGGTCTATGTAATGCTGCACAGACATTTCAAAGGTTTATGAATTCAATATTTGGCGACTTAGACTTCGTGTTTGCTTACGTAGATGATTTACTGATCTGTTCTACAGAATCAACGCATGAGGAACACTTGGAGATTATATTTAAGCGACTTCAAGAGAACAGCATTACAATAAACTTGGAAAAGTGCGAATTTTGGAAGAAAGAATTAGATTTTTTGGGCTACCACGTTTCAAGCAATGGTATCAGCCCCACAAGTGAGAAAGTGCAGGCGATCAAAGATTTTCCTAAACCTAAAACCATTAAGGAGCTTAGAAGATTTTTGGGCATGGTCAATTTTTATCGAGGAAGCCTACGTTTAGCTGCCCAACATCAAGTTCCTCTCAACAACTATTTAAAGCAAACAAAGAAAAATGACAATTCTATTATTCAATGGACGAAGGAAGCGGAATCGGCATTTTCGAGTTGCAAACAAAACATTCTGGATGCCGCAGTTTTGACGCACCCTTCTCCAACTGCTGAACTTGCCTTATTGACTGATGCGAGTTTAAAATATATGGGCGCCGTGCTCCATCAAAAATGTAAACAAGGTTGGAAGCCGCTAGGATTTTACTCAAAAGCATTTACTACAGCTCAGATGAAGTATTCAACCTACGACCGGGAGCTGCTAGGAATTTTTGCAGCAGTCCGATATTTTCAACGACTACTAGAAGGTCGGCAATTTATTATTTACACGGATCATAAACCGTTGGTTCATTCATTTTCAAAAAAGCCGTCACTAAATGACACACCACGTAGAGTGAGATACTTGGAATACATTTCGCAATTCTCTACCGATATACGTCACATTAGCGGTCACGACAACGTAGTACTAACTAATCTCCCCCGCCAATTTCTTTGTTTATAGATTAATATATATACTTGTATTTTTAGTTATTAAAACTAGTCAGAAATTATACTCCGTTGTAGTAGTATTGTTGCAGGGCTCCGTGGTTAAATAATAACACACTGGTTAATGTATCGGAGTATAATTTCTGACTAGTTTTAATAACTAAAAATACAAGTATATATATTAATCTATAAACAAAGAAATTGGCGGGGGAGATTAGTTGACTGTAGAAAGTCACGAAACAGGAACTAATAAGTTTTGCTTAATTTACATAAAATGTCTCTATATTAAATCACGTTATTAATTATCTCTATTAAATATCACGAACATTACGTGCTATGAATATTGTGCTGACGGCACATTACTTCCCCCTTTAGAAAAATAATAATAATAATAATAATAATAAATTACAAAATAACATTAATAAAAACAATGCAAAGAACCCTAATTAAAATTACGAACAATAACTTAGTGGTATAGTAATAGTAATTGCAACCTTGCAGACTGCGCGTAAATGAATAATGCTGATTCCGCGTCTTGTTCTGTCTGCTAGCGCCGATAATACTTCTTTATTCTGAACGCAAATGTGTGACATAATATGATAGGTGCGACTTATAACACTCTCGAGAACGTGATTATAAAGCGAATCTTACAGGCTGTCGAGAGATACGACCAGCTCGTGTGACAACGTTCTTATCTGGTCATGTGCTTACTATCTGCTTTGTCAGTGGTTCTTGATCGGCTTTCAGTACGAACGCTGGTTTGATTCTGTCTATAGAGATTCTTACGCGTTTGTCGCCTTGCAATATTACGAAATTTTTATCACTTCTGTCAATGACTTGATACGGACCATCGTATGGAGGACTGAGACTAGGACGCAAACGATCACATCTCACGTACACATGTGAACATTTTGACAAGTGAGGATGAACGAAAGTATTGTTATTCGAGCTCTCTCTTTTGGGAATAGATATTGCTTTTGTAATATTTTCTCTCAGATTGGTAACGAAATCGTTAAACGTTTCCTGTTGTTCGCAACCGAAAAATTCTCCTGGTAGTTTAATCGTGGCGCCATATACCAATTCGGCGGCACTGAAACCAGTATCTTGACGAAAACAAGCACGAAGTCCCAATAAAACGGTTGGTAACTCTTCCATCCAGTTGGTTGTATTGCCTCTTGCGATCAATGCTGTCTTTAGCGTTCGATGTAAACGTTCCACCATGCCATTCGCCTTGGGATTATATGGAGTAGTCCGTATCTTATGAATACCCATTAGCTTGGCTAATTCTTTGAAAAGGTTTGACTCAAACTGTCTCCCCTGATCGGTTGTGATCATCTCAGGACATCCAAATCGCGATATCCATCCTCCGTAAACGTGGCGTGCGACTGATTCGGCTGTAATGTCTTCAACTGGAAAAACTTCGGGCCATGAAGTGCATCGGTCAATCATCGTGATTAAATATCTTTTATTCTGAGATACAGATAACGGTCCTACAATGTCTAAATGAACGTGAGCAAAACGTTGAGCAGGCATAAACTTTCCGAGTGGCGAATTTGTATGTCTAAGCACCTTTGAGCGTTGACATTGTAAACATGACTCACACCATTTGTTTATATCCGTATTCATGTTAGGCCAAATGAACTTTGTATTAATCATTTTTCTCGATGTATTTTTTCCGGGATGGTTTAAACAATGTATGCCCTCAAATGCGGTCTTTCTGAATTCCTGAGGTAAGAACGGTCTTGTTTTTCCCGTAGAAACGTCGCAATACACCGGTATTCCGTGTTTATTTGATGTGGCCAAAATCATTTTTAATCTCGGATTTTTAATAAGTTCTTGGAGTTCGGGATCTAACTTTTGTTTAATAGACAACTCTTTGTAATCTATGTTGGACGGTATAGTTATTTCATCAACTGTCCTTGAGAGTGCATCTGCAACTACGTTGTCGTGACCGCTAATGTGACGTATATCGGTAGAGAATTGCGAAATGTATTCCAAGTATCTCACTCTACGTGGTGTGTCATTTAGTGACGGCTTTTTTGAAAATGAATGAACCAACGGTTTATGATCCGTGTAAATAATAAATTGCCGACCTTCTAGTAGTCGTTGAAAATATCGGACTGCTGCAAAAATTCCTAGCAGCTCCCGGTCGTAGGTTGAATACTTCATCTGAGCTGTAGTAAATGCTTTTGAGTAAAATCCTAGCGGCTTCCAACCTTGTTTACATTTTTGATGGAGCACGGCGCCCATACATTTTAAACTCGCATCAGTCAATAAGGCAACTTCAGCTGTTGGAGAAGGGTGCGTCAAAATTGCGGCATCCAGAATGTTTTGTTTGCAACTCGAAAATGCCGATTCCGCTTCCTTCGTCCATTGAATAATAGAATTGTCATTTTTCTTTGTTTGCTTTAAATAGTTGTTGAGAGGAACTTGATGTTGGGCAGCTAAACGTAGGCTTCCTCGATAAAAATTGACCATGCCCAAAAATCTTCTAAGCTCCTTAATGGTTTTAGGTTTAGGAAAATCTTTGATCGTCTGCACTTTCTCACTTGTGGGGCTGATACCATTGCTTGAAATGTGGTAGCCCAAAAAATCCAATTCTTTCTTCCAAAATTCGCACTTTTCCAAGTTTATTGTAATGCTGTTCTCTTGAAGTCGCTTAAATATAATCTCCAAGTGTTCCTCATGCGTTGATTATGTAGAACAGATCAGTAAATCATCTACGTAAGCAAACACGAAGTCTAAGTCGCCAAATATTGAATTCATAAACCTTTGAAATGTCTGTGCAGCATTACATAGACCAAACGGCATTCTGGGAAACTCAAATAGTCCAAATGGAGTAATTATCGCTGTTTTTTCTACGTCTGCAATCTCAATGCAATGGAAAGCTTTTTTGATATCAATTTTGCTAAATAGAGACTTTCCTTGTGCGACGTACGTGAAATCTGTTAACCTTGGCAATGGATATCTGTCTGGAACTGTGGCTGCCCTGCCCTGCAACAATATCCATTGCCCAAGAGCAGTGAAAGTGAAAAAATCTGGCGAAAAGTACTGTGTCAAACATCATAACAAAAGCAATCTTTCAAGTCGTTATTGATGACCCAAGTGTTGGCAGTATAAAAACAGATATGAGTTCGACTGTATTGGACTATCAGAAAAATTGTACCGAATTATGTCTAAAGAGAGGAAACAAAATTAGAAATGTCAAACTTGCAACAAACAGAAGAAAACAGACACGCCTAGTAATAACGACCAAAGCAATATTACCCTACGGAAAAAAGTTCCTATTAAACCTCATTCGAACGTTACTGTATCATCTAATAATAAGGCGGAAACGCCAAAAAATCCTCTTGACTCTCCGCCCTCATCGTCTTCACCATTACCTATATCATCTGTATGCACTCCAGAGAAATATTATGACTCACATATTCTAACGGAACAGGAAATATCGAATGACTCCTACTCCGTAACGGAAAGACTTTCCAGAAGTGTGGAGCATGGACCGCTTAACGATATAAATAATGAATATGAACTGAGAGAAGAAATAGACATACTGAAAACGAAACTTTTATCTACAGAAACTGAGTTAGAGAATCAAATACTCGAAAACAATAATTTAAATTAACATATATCGAAACTTAATAAAGAATTGCACTTATTGAAAAATCTGTGTGGAAAATTCTCTGCGAAAACTATCATGGCAAACAAAACACATTCCTTACAGCCACATTCTTTCTTTACTCCGCCAAGAGTTCACTCAGCAGAACACAATACTGAGCGATCGAACAATTTTACACACCTCATAACAAAAATTTCTGACTTGAAACAGTCGCTTCTAGACGCTCAATTGGAAATAGACAACCTTAAGAAACAAATTATTGACTTGGAACAAAAATTACTCAAGGCATAGAAAAGTACAGTATGCGGAGACACACTCAATAACTCGACAAAACTGAAAATAACACCAAAACAAGACGCAGCCAATAAAGAAGATCTCAAACGGATATTCATCCTAGGCACACAGCAATGTGTAGGTCTCGCCTCTGCTCTGTTATCTTCAAGAGACACTTCTTCATATGAGAAATATATGGTAACGGCAGAAACAAAATAATTTGCGCTAAGTGCTGAAGTGTTAAAAAATTACCATAAAATTAATCTGAGAGCTGGAGATAAATTGATTTTAGGAGTCGGTGAAAACGACATAGATCTAAAAGAACTGATTTTATTGTTACGATATATTTTTGAACGATTTTATTGTGTGATATTTTCATAATTAATGTATTCAAAAATGTTAGTGTTGGCAAAAATCATATTAATAACACTCTCTACAATTTATGTAATGAATTCAAAAATTGTCACTTTGTATACTGTAATAATTATAATTTAGCTGACATGTGCTATTACATTAATTACCATATTGACTGTGTAGACTACAAAAATAAATATTTAGATGTAACAATACTAAAAAAATTTATACTAAGAAACGAATCTAGATCCGTCAAAGTTAACAAATGCGAGTTGACATCTCCTAAAAAGGGCACAATACCGTTCTATTTTAAAAAAATATATCACAAAGGACAGAATGAACAAATCAACGAATATTTTGACAAAATAAACAAAAATAATTTTTTTCGTGAATAAAACTAAATCAAATCATGTCTTGTTTAAAATTATGCACCAAAATATTGCCAGTATCCTATCTAAATAAGAAATCGTAGAGTTAACTTTAGAAGAACTTAATAAACTACAATGCAAGCCGGACGTCATTTGTCTATCGGAGACTTTTTTGCCTCTAGGTAATGAGAAATACTTAGATGTTTCTAACTTTGATTTAGCAACGTTCTTTTGTAGGGACAAACAGAGAGGAGGAACATGTATTCTTGTTAGACAAAACCTGGTTTACAAATAACTAATGAACATAAAAAAACATTTTGCACCGGAAGAAACATTTGAGGCTTGTGGGATCGAAATCCCATCACATAAATTAATTATAATTTGTCTCTACAGGACACCTGCATCAAATCCGAATATTTTCTTGGACAAATTAAATAAACTCTAGTTTGACTTGTCAAAAAAACATAACTCTAACACTAAAGTAGTTTTGACGGGCGACTTTAATATCAACACGCTGAAAAAAGGCAATACCACAACCTTTTAACGTGATCTGTGCTATAACTATAACATGCATATACATATTAATGTTCCAACTCGGAAGGACGCCTGTATCGACCATATAATAAGCAACATTAAGAATGCTACTGCAACTGTGCTTCCTCTTTACTTATCGGATCATGAGACAGCTCAATTTGTAACTTTTCCAATGCATCAAAACAACATTCCAAAATCTTTTTTCATTTACAAAAAGGATTATAGCGATGATAACATTATAAAATTCAGGAAGTGCTTAAAGAGTCTTTCCTGGGGAGATATATATGCAGAGAAAGATTTAAATAAATCATTCAGTAGATTTCATGAAATGTTATGTCTTCTGTATAAACTATCTTTCCCCTTAAGAAAAATAAAATAAATAATACAAATCAAGCTAAAAGAAATTGGATAAGCAAGGGTCTTAAAAAAAGTTGTAAAACGAAAAGATATTTACGATTTAAATACTACAAAGATAAAACCGTAATTAATAAAAAAAATATTTACATTATTCTAAAATATTAAAAAATTGTATACACGACTCTAAAAGGAACTCTAACATAAAATTCATTCGCCAGAGTAAAAATAAATGTAAAGCTGCTTGGTTTATAGTCAAAAATGAATTGTATGCACAAAAATACGCAGATGATTTGTCAGACATAAAAATAAATAATGACTGTTTGACTGACCCAAGTGAAATAGCAGCTGCTTTTAATAAATATTTTATAGAATTAACCAAAGATATAAGCTCTAAGTCTGACAACTTGCAATACGAACTAAATACTAACACAATGTTTTTATACCCTGTATCGGAAGAAGAAGTAAAGAGGGTCATCTTAACTCTTAACAATACTAGCTCTGAGGGTTACGACGGCATCAACACTAAAATAATTAAAGCATGTGTGTCCGAACTAGTGCCTGCCTTAACGTATCTTATCAACTTGTCATTTTCATCTGGAGTTTTTCCAGAAGTACTTAAATTATCAATTGTCAAACCCTTACGCAAAAAAGGTGACAAATCTGATGTCGATAATCATCGACCAATCACTCTAATACCCAGCTTAATAATTAATAGCTTTTGTGACAAATTTAATTTAATTATAGACGATCAATTTGGCTTTCGGAAAAACCGGTCAACGACGTTGGCTATGTTTACACTTTTAAATACTATATTAACAAGACTAAATAACAACTTCTTAACTACGGCTTTATTCTTCGACCTATCCAAGGCTTTCGACCTCGTCTCACATGGATTATTATTAAAAAAACTTGACTCTATAGGAATTAGAGGACCCGCACTTCAATGGATATCATCATACTTGTCGACAAACTGTAACGGTGAACAGAATAACAAAAAATTAGCTTATTTCACATTCATCTAGCTTTATAAATAATAATAAAAGTGGTGTTCCCCAAGGAAGTGTATTGGGCCCAATACTATTCGTGCTCTATATTAATGATATAATCAAAGCAACCAACAACAAGTGTATTCTATTTGCTGACGACACATCTATAATTGTTACAACTGATAAGACCAAAGACTCGATCCGTGAACATGAAATTGCAATAAATGATACCATTGACAAAATTATTAAATGGCTAGAGGATAATTATTTAAAGATTAACTTAGATAAATCGGATTTTATTCAGTTTAATCAATGCAAGAAAAATAAATTTAATTTTAAATTAAATATAGATAAGATAAAAGAAGTCTCGCAAACTAAATTTTTAGGAGTCAATATAGATCAAAATTTAAACTGGCAGTGCCATATAGATACCCTATGTAAAAGAATTAATCAATTTATTTACGCGCTTTACAAAGTTAGAAATGTGACCAATAGGGAAACGGCTATTACAACCTACCATGCATACGTAGAATCAATACTACGCTATGGCTTAATATTGTGGGGTAACAGCACTGGAAAAAATAAGGTTTTCATCGCACAAAAGAAATGCGTAAGAGCTATCTGTGGAATCCCACCAGACCAGTCTTGCAAACCTTTATTTAGAGACCTTGGCTTACTAACACTACCATCATTGTATATTTTAGAAACTTGCACTTTTGTAAAAAATAATATAAAACTATTTAAGAAAGCATGTGATGTAAACTCTAGATTAAAGAGGAATTCTAATAGGTTGGTTCTTAATGATGTTCCCAAATCTGATAAATATAACAAAAGTTGTCTTGTTATGTGTGTTAGAATCTACAATAAGATTCCAGATGACATTAAGCAATTAAATTTCACTTTATTTAAAAATAAATTGTATAAATGGTTATTAGAAAACAACTTTTATAATGTGAGAGAACTAGTAGAAAGATAAGTTAATTTACACAATAAAAAATTGCATGCAATTTTATATCGCTAGACATGAGGATTATTTTATTGTTAACCATCTCTGTGTACCATGTTTTATGCAAATAAAGATTTATTTATTTATTTATTTTATCGTTACGTCGTTTTATATCACGTAGGGGCCAGCCTAACGAAATATTTTGCGATAACGGCAGGAACTTTGTTGCCGCCGCAAAGGAAATAAATTATCTTTTTAAACAACATTCAGACACTATTGTCGAGTTTGCATCGAATCAAAATATTAAATTAATTTTTTCGCCGGCTTACGCTCCTAACTTCAACGGCTATGCAGAGGCGGGCATTAAGTCCGCAAAATTTCATTTAAAGCGCATCTTAGGCAATACTCATCTAACATTTGAGGAGTTGTCAACCCTGTTTGCGCAGATTGAGGCTATACTAAACAGTCGCCCCCTCTTACCTCTCTCATCCTCCCCTAATGATCTCGCAGCGCTCACACCGAGACACTTTCTCCTTGGCAGGTCACTGACGTCGCTACCCACGCCGCCGCTACTGGGCATCGAAACGAACAAACTCAACCGATATAGACTGCTAGAGGAAATCGTTGGTCCAGATGAATAGGGTATTATCTCAAAAACAGTGATTTTTCAGGAGAGCATTTTTTAAGTTTCCTCTAGGAATATTTTAGCCACTATTATTATTTGGCTGACATGACCAATATATATTTAAACCCTACACATTTCACAATATTTTTTTATACTTTTTACTTATATTTAGTTAAGTGGTTTTGAGAAAATCCTGAAATTAATCAGAGAGGTGTATAATAATACCATTTTTAACATAAAATATTTGTAAAACAAAGTTTTAACTCAAAACTATTTATCTCTATCAAATCTAATTCTGGGGTTCCATTATTACTATTATTATTTATTTTTTGTGAAATTAGTTGTAACTGGTAATTATTTTAGCGTTAGTATTTTTTTTCACATTAATAAGTTATTTATTAAGTTTAAAAAAAACAAAATCTATAATATTACCTTGTTCCTAAAATTTTTAGTACTAGTTGGAAGATAATACCGATTGAAAACCAAAATATTGTCATAAAAAGTCTTTATTTCTTCGTACAAATTATATAATTCTTTGTGGTAATCATTAAAATCATTACAACAACCAAATTTCTTGGCACATGTCTTTTGTTTTAATAATATATTTGTCATTTTTGACAATGATAGAGTACCTAATAGGAATCAGTTGAACAATATTATTCTTATATAACAACGAATAATATACCCCGTGTGGTGCCGGGGATAAAGAATTGCACCACCCCATCTCTTCCCGTGGGTGTCGTAAAAGCCGACTAAGGGACCATTCCAGAGGATGGGAAGCAGCATCTCTCTGAGGTTACCCTTAACCTACTGCGATCGCCAACCCGCCTGCCAAGCGTGGCGATTACGGCAAATACCCCTCATATCCTTGGGGGAGGCCTTTGTCCATCAGTGGACGTCTTTTGGCTGAGATGAAGTGAACAACGAATATCAAAACTAAGAAAAGAAAACTACATAATAATGTAGTTATTATAAAATAAACTCTTGTCATCATTGCCTTAGTATGTACCTAGAGTAACAGTAATCAGTACAATATGCTTGGCATCATTAATCTTAATTTAAAATAACGAATATCAAACAAAGAAAACAAAACTATTACCAAATAAAATAATTATTATAAACTCAACATTATGTAACTCTTCATAATCACAAAAAACGCTTTTAACAGTTTTTTTATTGTAGATATATTTATTATCTTTAAAATTAGCTTATGCGATAGGATTCAGTACAAAATATTTGGCAATATTATTTTAGTCTTTTATCGAATATTATAAAAATAACATTTAAAAATAAACCCGTCTAACCATAAAATGGCTTTGTTACTTCTTAGATTTATCTATTACTTATCTGGTCAGACATAGCTTTAATGACAAAAAAAGAGTTAAATGACAATTCGTTTAAGACGAAGGGCTTGCCACTTACGTTTTCTATAAAATTTTGAGTAACATACTAGTATCTAGTTTAATTCCGTCGTACTAGGGGGCAGAACGCCCAAGACGTGGCACGAAGGTATGGTGGTACAGTTCTTCAAAAAGGGCGACAAAACCCTGCTGAAGAACTACAGGCCCATCTTACTTCTAAGCCACGTCTACAAGCTCAGAGTCTTTTCGAGAGTCATAACGAATCGTCTCGCTCGCAGGTTTGATGACTTCCAGCCTATCGAACTAGCCGATTTCCGAAAAGGCTTCAGCACCATAGACCACATACATACGCTGCGGCAGGTTACACAGAAGACATAACCAGCCTGTATGCTTAGCGTTTGTGGACTATGAAAAAGCCTTCGATTCGATTGAAACATGGGCCGTGCTACAATCTCTCCAGCGCGGTGCCAAACTGACTATAGGTACATCGAAGTGTTGAGGTGTTTGTATGAAAGCGCCACTATGTCAGTCCGTCTTCAGGACCAGAGCTCGAAACCTATCCAGTTGCAGCGAGGAATGAGACAGGGAGATGTGATTTCTCCGAAACTGTTCACTGCTGCACTGGAAGATGGTTTCAAGCTTCTGGACTGGAAAGGACTCGGCATCAACGTTAACGGCGTATACATCACTCACCTTCGGTTTGCTGACGATATAGTGGTCATGGCTGAGACCCTGGAAGACCTCGGCGCAATGCTCGGTGACCTCAACAGAGTTTCTCAAGAAGTGGGTCTTAAAATGAACATGGAGAAGACGAAAGTTATGTCGAACTCACGTGCCGTACCCACTCCTCTGAAGGTTGGGGACTCTGCCCCTGAAGTTGTGGACGATTATGTTTACTTGGGACAAACGGTCCAGCTAGGTAGGTCCAATTTCAGCAAATAGGTAAATCGTCGAATCCAATTAGGCTGGGCAGCGTTCGGTAAGCTACGAAATATCTTCTCGTCCGATATAACGCAGTGTCTCAAGACGAAAGTCTTTGACCAGTGTGTGTTGCCAGTGATGACATACGGGACTGCGACGTGGTCGCTTACTATGGGCCTCATAAAAAGGCCAAAGGTCACTCAAAGAGCAATGGAGAGGGCTATGCTCGGGGTTTCTCTGCGTGATCGAATCAGAAATGAGGAGATCCGCAGAAGAACAAAGGTAACCGACATAGCCCGAAGAGTTGCTAAGCTCAAGTGGCAGTGGGCAGGGCACATTGCTCGCAGGACTGATAGCCGCTGGGGCGGGATAGTCCTGGAGTGGCGACCGCGTACCGGAAAGCGCAGTGTGGGCAGGCCTCCAACAAGGTAGACCGACGATCTGGTGAAGGTCGCGGGAAGCCGCTGGATACGAGCAGCACAAAACCGGTCGTTGTGGAGATCATTGGGGGAGGCCTTTGTCCAGCAGTGGACGTCTTTTGGCTGAGGTGACGATGATGATGATGACTAGTATCTCAAATAAGTACCATAACAATTCAATTAAAACTATCGTAAAAAAATATTATCTTGAAGTTCGCCTTTGTTTTAGAAATAAATAACAACTAATTCGATAGAACTTTGAGCATCATAATAGTATATCAAATAAGTACCCTATACTGTATAAAAACCAATAATATTTAAATTAAAAATCATCGTAAGGAAGGTATTATCTCCAAATTCGCCTTTGTTTTAGAAATTAATAACAACTAATTCGATAAAACTTTGAGCAACATAATAAGTATCTGAAATAAGTACCATAAACTGTATAATAACCATAACAATTTAATTAAAAACTATCGTAAAGAAGGTAATTATTTCAAAGTTCACCTTTGTTTTAGAAATAAATATTTTTAAAATAAACTTACCTTTTAATGAACACAGCACTTTTTGAATTTAATACAGTGTTCACGAAACGAACGGTGACCTTTGACTCTAGCTTTACGCGTAAGACTGAACAAGACTGTCTTGGTCAAAGCTTAGGGTCTAAACGCGCGAAAAGGACGGAGATACTACCATGCCCCCCGCGCCATTTTACCCCCGATCGTTGTAAAACCTTGTTCGTTAGAAAGAACTCGATTTTATGATTATAACTGCATATAAAAGTCAAAATTCGAAATTTTTGAGTTAATAATACCCTGTTCATCCAAGCCAACGAAATGAGGCAACACTTTTGGAAACGATGGCAGGCAGAGTACGTGCTAGAGCTGCAAGGGCGATCCAAATGGAAAACACGAGCTAGAGACCTACAACAAGGAGAGCTGGTCATCATCAAGGAGGACGGACTACCTCCCCTGCTGTGGCGCCTAGGACGCGTCGCCGCGCTCTTCCCTGGCAAGGACGGAGTGCCGAGGGTGGCGGACATAAGTACTTCAAAGGGCATCGTTCGACGAGCTCTCAACCGATTATGCCTTCTTCAAGAATCTTGAAAGCCAGGGCTTTCAAGGGCCCCCAGCATGTCTACGCGCAGCACTACGAAATCGGCGCATCACTACGCCGCACGCGCCAGGCCGGGGCGCCAGCCGCGCGGCGGCTCGGCCACTTCGCCCAGCGACGGGCAACCAGCAATACGCGTCATCATCCGCTATTTTCTATCGCGCGCCGCGCTCAATTTACATTGTCAAAATGAAATTATTATACTCATTTATACATAGTTGTAATAAACCTTCATTTTGCAAGCGCGTTGTTTCTCTGTCTCTCGCAGACAACATACCTTCTTATTATATTAAAATTATGTACCATGGATGTGATTGTGTGTGGGTATAAGTATGTATATTATGTATTTAGGTGTATGTATGTATGTGCCCACACATAGTTCATATATTTATATTTCATTTGTGCTTCAAAGAAACGATATTTCATATGTTTAATTTGAGTCCCCATTGTTTTTAGTTTTATATATAAAATGTAACCATTGCCGTTGAGTTTACGTTAAGTAATAAACTGTACTAATATTTAAGTTTACCATAAGCTACATTGTAAACTTGTTTGTGGTTCCATAAATAAAAATTTAATAAAAAACTGTACCTAATTGAACTCAAATTAACTTCTCGACAACAACGCTAATAAACAGGCAATAATGAAATGTTTATTGCTATTCGATCTTATTCCAATTGCATAAGGTTCAACATAACTGTAATTGCCTTCAGTGGTTAAAATAGTAGTAGTGCTTTATGTTACATACCTTCCGCAATTCTGCCGTGATTGCGGGTACCCAATGAAGCGTCATCTCATACCCGAAGATCACCAGGGTGACACCGACGATGATGCTCAAAAACAAGAGACATATGTTCATCTTGATTGTTTTATTTAACTAAAAAGTAAGTAAAAAAATTATAAAAGAAAGTTGAATAGTCTATTGACTATTCAAAATCAAAAATTTTAATTAATTATTTGTATTCGAGAAGCACATCATCAATTATGGTTTGTTCTGTAATATGTATGCATATATTATGTATTATATTACATACATTGTAAGGACTTATTATCTGTCTTTGTAGCCAAAGCTATTTGAGAAAGGTTAAAAAAGTAATCAAAAAAATGTTATTTTTGTTGGTAACAAATGATAATACCTACAGAAAATGTGTTGAAATATCTTCTTACAAGTCTGACTTATAAAGTCACCATTTTTGACAATCAGGTTCAAAAGGCGAATGTTCAAGTCCTACTTGTTGAAAAACAAACAATACTTTTTGCGAATTAAGCAGAATGAATAGAAGTACCTAGTGAGTTAGTTTAAGGTACCTACTGAATACTGTTTTGAAATTATAAAATCTATTATAATAACGGTACCTTAGAATAATAACGTACTAATAAAACTGCCAAGAACAATAACTCAATAAAGTATACCAAGTATTTGCAAAGTGTAAAGTTCATAAGCAAAACATAGGAAGTAACTATCAGGGCCCTTGTTTAATTATCATTACTGCTGTCCTACCTCCAACGAAGTATTACTAGCGTTCAAACAAGAAATAAACTTTTCAGCTTTATTATATCAGTATATAAGATAGATGACTACATAATTGATTTCAATTATGGAAGTCTTTGCCCAGCTGTGGAACAGTTATTTATCTAGGCTATTTACTTGCTTATGTACCTACTTATAGTTTCAAGAAGTTTAGTTTGCGATTATACGTATAATTAGTCTGTAGATATTGATAAAATATATTCTCGCTTACTTTATTAGGTGGGCGGGGTGGGACGTATATATGCCTGGCTATCAACGTAATCTACAAAAAATCTGACTTGATTACCTACTCTCTTATTTGTTAAAAAGATTAGTTCTCAATATTTTCATAATTGGGTGGGTTTTAGTAATCATGCTGTAGATTAAATGAACGATTCGGACCGCACTCGAATCAACCGACTTCTGTTAAATTTGACAATAGACAGCTGCCGTCATCCATCTGGTTTTTTTTTCTTGGCGGGAAAGTGAAGAGTCATGTCTGCGGTTTTGTTTTATTTTCTAATATTTGTGTTATGTCGAATATTAATGTGAAATAATGGTGGATTATTAACCGTTAAGTGTTCGTGAGTGCGCATGAGTGTTGGCAAATGAAAAAACAGTGCAACGGCACTTTTCAAATTCTCTCAAGAATTCCGCATGAGGACTTAGTAAAGCCCCACATCTTTACTGAGATACTCGAGGGGTTGGGGGGTATATCATTTCTCACTTCTCATTTCTATTATCATTTATCATCATCCAATAATCTACTAATGAATTTAAGAAACTAATGACATGGCAGCATGGTCATTGACCTTAGCCGGTTCCTCAGGGAACAAACTACACTTTTTTTAAAAAAAAGTCATCCATCTGACACTCTGAGTACTGAAACATAGGGAGATGGACTTCTTGGCGGGAAAGTGAAGCGTCATGTTTGCGGTTTTGCTTTATTTTCCAAAATTTGTGTTATGTCGAATATTAATGTGAAATAATGGTGGATTATTAACCGTTAAGTGTTCGTGAGTGTGCATAAGTGTTGGCAAATGAAACAAAACAGTGCAACGTCACTTTTCAAATTCTCTCAAGAAGCTCGCGTGAGGACTTAGTAAAGCCCCACATCTTTACTGAGATACTCGAGGGGTTGGGGGGTATATCATTTCTCACTTCCCAATTCTAATATCATTCATCATCATCATCATATATGAAAATATTTTTTATTTATGTATTACTTAAACTAATGACATGGCAGCATGGTCTATGACCTTAGCCGGTTCCTCAAGGAACAAACCTCACTAAAAAAAAAAAAAACATAGGGAGATGGCATACCTACAAAAAAAACGTGTATACCTACACTTACTTGGAAACAAAAATGGTTCCTGTCCGTAGTGCTGCCCTATTGTGTAACGATATATTTATCGATACAAGTTTAATGTGACGACTTTATCAAAGCATCAACGGAATTATGCTACATAATTATTATAGTTTTAATGAAATGAAATGAAATAAAAACTTTATTACGTTGGCTTAGTAACAAGCACTTATAAATAGTCAAAATATCGATAGATATATTTTATAAAATATAATATTTACTGGAACTAAGAACAAACACATTTAGTATGTAAGTAGAATTTAAATAACATAATAAATATAATTATATATATAGGTACTTTAGGGATAAGCAGTCCAGAGCAGACCCATCCCATTTATTTATTTTTTTATTTGTGTGTAGTGTGTGGAATGCTCTGCTCTGTAAACCCGCATGTGAAATTGATAAATAAATAAGAATTAAGGTTATGGATTTTTTATGCATTTGGCTAATATTTGTGTTATGAGAGGAGAAATGGAGTCTGGAGAATGGGTCTGGGCAGTTGAGGCGCTCTGTGTAATCGCCGATGACTGCTCGTCACCGCCGCATCGGGTGCCTGGCTTCGGAGAGCAGCGGGATCCGAAGCACGGTGCCGCCGCTGGCCGACCGTAGGAAGTTGGGGGCCCAAGTAGCGGGTTAGCCACCTGTCAAAGGCTGCCCCGCCACCTCACGAAAAATCCCAGATTGCTCTACCTTGCCGGTTGGCGACCGGATGGGAGGACCAGGTAGCCATTCTGGGGGGGTTCGGGCGTCCCCGCGGTCTCCGCGTCAGGCTCCTTTCCGTGCGGCGGTGGCGAGATTGACATCTGATGGGCGGGATGCCTCCTCGCCCAACTGCCACTCTCCTCCTATTCACTCTCCCAAACAAAAATTATGTCAAAGAAATTAAGGAAAAACGTTAAACAGCGGCTGCACGTCCTCCCACTCAAAGTGCACCTCTCAAACATCCGAGGACTGCACTCAAATCTCGAACCTGTCCACCACCACCATGAGACAGAAAAACCGCAGCTGTTATTCCTTACTGAGACGCAGATCAGATGTCCAGCTGACACGACGTACCTCAGCTACCCTGGGTATTCTCTGGAGCACAGGTTTATATCTCGTGCCGGAGTCTGTGTGTATGCTCGTGATGACATCTGTATCAAGCGTCTCAAGAACCTTGAAACGTCCAGTCTCTCTGTCCTGTGGCTCCTAGTGGACACAGGCCATGAACAAATCCTATATGCCTGTGTATACCGTTCGCATAGTGGAGACCATGAGACAACTCGATTGTGTGACCACCTTAGTCAAGCGGCAGATGCGGGTCGAGAGCGTTATCCATCAGCTCAGTTAGTCATCCTAGGGGACTTTAATGCCCACCATCAAGAGTGGCTGTTCCCATACCAGCTGACCGACCATGCTGGGAGAGAGGTGCGTAAATTAGCATTGTCACTAGATCTCACTCAGCTTGTAAACTGTGCGACGAGAGTGCCAGATGTCGACTCACACACTGCCAATTGCTTGGACCTTCTGCTGACCACAGATCCAGACAGATACTCAGTAACAGTTTCTGCTCCACTGGGTACTTCTGATCATTGTCTGGTTAAATCTGTATCCGTTTATTCCCCACCTTAAAATTGCCCTTGTAGCCCAAGACGGGTGTGGCGATACAGGTCAGCAGATTGGGATGAAATGCGTCACTTTTTCTCGTCCTACCCTTGGCGGAGGGTTTGCTTCAATTCAGGAGATCCGACGAGCTGTGCTGAAGCCGTTACCGCGGTGATACGGCAGGGTATGGAGTATTTTATACCGTACTCGGACGTAACATCACATGGCAAAGCTCGCCCGTGGTTTAATGCTGACTGTCGTAGTGCTGAGGCGCTGAAATTGTCTGCTTATTCCGCATGGGCTGAAGCTCGAGCACGCAAGTCTTCGAATACTCGTTTTCTGAAGAGAGCCTTTAACCAAGCCGCCAAGTCGTGTAAAAGGACACTACGCAGAGCTCGATTCAACCACATAAGCCGGATCGGGGCTAAATTAGCCTCTTACCCCCCAGGTAGTAAGGTTTTTTGGTCCCTGGCAAAAGCGGTTGAATCCAATTTCAGTCGGCCATCCCTACCACCATTGCTGAAGCCTGACGGTTCTCTTGCCCACTCTGCGGAAGAGAAAGCAAATTTATTTGTCTCTCTTTTTGCGGAGAATTCGCGTCTGGACTCTGCTGGGAAAACTCCACCAATCTCTTCTCGTGCTGACTGCTATATGGCAGAAGTGCGCATTCACCAGAAAGAGATCCTAAAAATCCTGCAGACCCTGGACGTGAACAAGGCGAACGGACCTGATGGCATACCAGCAATAGTTCTGCGTTCATGTGCTCCCGAGTTGTCTCCACCCCTCACACGCCTGTACCGCCTCTCACTTGAAACAGGCATTGTACCGGAGTCATGGAAGCTTGCTAACGTGCAACCCGTGCCCAAAAAAGGCAGTCGAGCTGACCCTGCTAATTATCGACCCATCTCAGTCACGTCCATACTCTGTAAGATAATGGAACGTGCACTGAATAATAAACTCCTGGCTCATTTGGAAGGTAACGATCTCCTCAGCGACCGCCAATATGGATTCCGCCGAGGCCACTCAACTGGGGACCTTCTAATATATGCCACACATCTATGGAGTGAGGCCATTGAGAAATACGGAGAGGCCCTTGCGGTGTCCCTCGATATCTCAAAGGCCTTTGACAGAGTTTGGCACGCGAGCCTTATAAGCAAGCTCCCATCATTTGGTCTTCCTGCTAACTTTTGCGCTTGGATATCTGATTTCCTGAAGGGAAGATCGATACGCGTTGTCCTCGACGGCTACTCATCGGACCAAAAGGCTATCGATGCCGGTGTGCCTCAGGGATCGGTTCTATCCGCAACCCTATTCCTGCTTCATATAAACGACCTGCTTGTGCCCGGTACCTTTGGGTACGCAGACGATAGCACCGTTGCGGATAGATACATGTCGAGTGCAGGGGCTGGCAGACAAGATGTCGCCTCTTGTCGAGAGGCCATGGTTAGCCGCTTGAACGAAGCCCTCCAAGCAGTATCCGATTGGGGCGATGCCAATTTGGTCACATTCAACGCTGCCAAAACACAGGCTTGTTTGTTCTCAGCTAAGCGGAGCCCATTTCACCTGGCTCCGACTTTCCGGAATGTGACTGTAGCTATGACTGACAGCCTACAGCTCTTAGGTGTTGAGCTCTCGTCCAACCTCAACTTCGGGCAGTACATCGAGTCCAAAGCAAAGACTGCAGCTAAAAAACTGGGGGTTCTCTCTAAGGTCAGGCGGTACTTCACGCCAGAACAGCTGCTCCAACTTTATCAAGCACAAGTTCGATCATGTATGGAGTACTGCTGCCACCTTTGGGATGGATCAGCCAAATACCATCTGGCTGCTTTGGACTCGATTGAAAAACGAGCTAAGAGACTCATTGGTGACCTTGCCCTGATAGACGCCAAGCTGCAAAATCTAGAACATCGGCGTAGGGTGGCTCGTCTGTCGGTCTTCTACAGGATTCATTTCGGGGAGTGCGCGAAGGAGTTGCACGACCTAATCCCACCATCCACTTTCCGCTATCGGAGCGCGAGGCGCGAGTTCCATCCCTATGTTGTAGATATGCCACCTTGTCGCACGAGCCGATTCGGTTCAACTTTCTTAGTGCGTACAGCTAGGGAATGGAACGCGCTGCCTGCGAATGTGTTCCCTGAAAGGTATAATCTGGACCTCTTCAAGGCTAGAGTGAATAGGCTATTTCTAGGCAGGCATGTTCCATCCTCGACCGCACCGTCACTTAACATCAGGTGAGGTGTAGTCAAATGCCTGCCTATAACCAATAAAAAAAAAAAAAAATATGGGACACCTCCACTACACAACAAAACTCCTTTGTTCCCTTAGCTGACTTACTGCAGGCACGGGATGAGATGCAGCTGGATCATTCTTTTTATTTTCAGCACAGCATGGGAAAAGATATAGGTAATTAAATAAAAGAAAATGCTACATTATGCAAAAATATATTATTTTCATACAACAAGGATTTTAATGATTTTTATAAACGCTATGTTATAAATATATCAATAATGAAATGACGACAATAAAACAAGTTATTTTGATATGTTTGCCAGTAAGGATCATTATTCTAACTCGTTATTTATTTATTACTTACTGGTTATTTATTTATTCCCGATTTTAAGACACATTTTTTTTACATCGGATGAGAGTAGGAACACCTACATTTTCGATTGTAGGTACAAGTAATGCACTCAGTCTCATTCATTTACAATATAAATTACAAATACACAGACAATGCAATTTTTGTAAATCTTTGAAAATAATTGAAAAATCTACAATTTTCTTTCTTCGTCGTCTTACTTTTTCATTTGAAGCTTTAATTTTTTTCCTATAATTTTTACATTTTAAATTTAATCTCTTGATAGTTTCTAGTGTTGCATCCGGAACCTGGAAATCAAAATTATAATTATATTGAGAACAAAAATAACAATTAAGTTATTCTATGCATTTTTACATTTTTTTTGTCATTATTGAAACATTATTGAATTTTTTAATCCAATTCATACCAATTCCATGATTGTCAAGTCAATGTTCTCATTGCCTTGACAATCATGGACCAGTCATACCCACTTAATTGGCATGCATACGTATGTAAACTTCGAAAACTGACTAGATCAATTGCTAGATATTGTCAAACTATTAATTTAATTGTTGCACTTTCAAAGGCTGCTCTTATGAAACCAAAATTTTGTAAGCACATGGCTTTTTTATAACCTGGTGGGCGGAGCAAGTGGCTGTTGAGTACATCAAAAACTTTATTCATAGTATTTATGAACTATACAGTTCCGCTGCAATCATCAAACACATTTAATTTAAATAATCGCCCAAGACAAGTTAGTAAAAAGATACTTTATTTAACTGCGTCGTCGCCTTAAACATACATAAAATAAGGCAAACAAAAAATGTGTCCTCACCAAAGCAAATGTAGTATGTTGTAAGCTTGAAATTTATTTTATTTGATTTTGTTTATTGTTGACTTTAAGAGGCTGAAAATAAATAAAAGTACCATAAATGCACATATTTCGCTTGAAAACTAGAAATTGTTTCTTACTCAAATATTGCAAAGGTTCACTTTTCAGTTAGATCATAAGCACCTTATGTACAATAAGATATAATTTTAATAACATAATAGCCCCACCATTGCAGCTGATGATGATGTAGCGTCTTGTTGGTATGTTGTTCTTGGGTTTTGTTCGTCATATTTTAAACAGATTTGATTAGGCTGAAAAGAAGAAATCAACTACAACATTACAAAAGAAAATTTCAGTGAAATATGTTTTAAGCACAATTTAGGTAATAGCATCGATGAGTAAAAAAAGAAGGACTCTGCGTCACTTACTTAATATTATCTTAATTTTATAAGTTACTAATTTCGTTAAAATACCTACATAGGACGATCGGTTACAAATTAAGTTGGAAAAAGCAGCCTTTAATTATAATAACCTATAATATCAAATTATTTTTTTACCAAACAGCTTACCAGAAAATAAGATGAAGGAACTGTACCATCACGTAATCTTGTTACCTACATCAAGAGTTCTGTTGAAGCAGTTTTCGTCAATGTGCATCGAGCAAATGTGTACCACATTTTATGTCGCGGATTTATATTTTCTCGACCAATCACCTCTATCCATTTCTTCTTTAATGCTTCATTTACAGGAAATCTGCACAAAAAACACCATTGCAAAAAATATAACTATCTAAAATGTATCGATACATCAAAACATCATAGCGTATCACTAGATATTCATACTAAATCTAATCAAGCTGTAATCAATAAAATAACAACGAAAACACTATATACCACTAACATACATCTTTATTAGCTTTCACAATATTATTTTGATACATTACATTACACGATAGCCTTCTATTTTTATCAAAAATAGTGAAAATTGAATAATTACCTATGGAGAGTCAATGTAGGTTGATTTTTATTTCTTCTTGCACCACACTTGTTAACACAACACAAAGGCATGTTTTGGCTTTCCGGGACAATGTTCTGAATGCCACTAAAATCATATTTTTGAAGTTTACAACGATAAATCAACAAAAAATATTTCGAGCTATCAACCATTTAACAGGAGATGTACACCAAACATTGGAACTAAATATGGCGACGCCGGCACGCGTCAAAAAGCTCGTGACGTCACTCAAAAGAGTTGCCAAAATGAGTACAAAGCAAATATTATATGTCTCTTTTTTCATACACCACAATCGGTTAGTTAAAAAGAGATAAGTATATATCTGTAATAAATGTGTCGATTCAATGTATATTTGTCTAAGCAATTTTTTGTACAGATCAATGTGGCGTCTCCATATGTTTCAGTACTCGGAGATCTGACATCAAGCCGAGCCACTCCACTTGCTTTGCTTTCGAGGTTCTTGGCGGGAAAGTGAAGAGTAATGTCTGCAATTTTGTTTTATTTTCTAAAATTTGTGTTATGTCGAACATTAATGTGAAATAATGGTGGATTATTAACCTTGAAGTGTTCGTGAGTGTGCATGAGTGTTGGCAAATGAAACAAAATAGTGCAACGGCACTTTTCAAATTATCTCAAGAATTCCGCGTGAGGACTTAGTAAAGCCCCACATCTTTACTAAGATACTCTGGGGGGTATATCATTCTCACTTCTCATTTCTATTATCATTCATCATCATCCTATATAGTTTATTACATATTATTATAGTACTAATGAATTAAGAAACTAATGACATGGCAGCATGGTGTAAGACCTTAGCCGGTTCCTCAGGGAACAAACCTCAGAACAATAACTAAAGCTATAGAAGGATGGCTAAAATAAAAATCGTGCAACTATGTTTAGTTCCTTTCTGTCTTATGGCTAGAAAAGGAGGTTGGACTGCGACAAATGGTTGACACTTAGTTTTCAGCTAGCTTAGTTAGTGTTTCACTTAGGTCATCAGAAAATTGAGTCCCTGAGTCTCAGAATAATAACTAAAGTAATAGAAACCGGACTAAAATAGCAATACAAATTCATCAGTTCGCACTATTCTAACGAATGAACCTATGTGATATGTTGGAAAGAGATCGATTGTCCCTTTTCTTTCGTTATTTCGAATGTGTCACCAGATTTGTGACGTCATTTTTGAGGTAATGTGGTGACTTTATCGACTTTATTATCGATCTAAATAATTGAAAACAACAACATAGTATTTCTTTTGTCACTATATTTATTAAACATAAATTATGTTAATTTGACAATAAATACACAATAATACAACCCAAACCATCAATTGCACTATCAATCAGCAAACTCATTGAAAAGCAACCTACTGGCATTAAGTTTTTAATCTAATATAGTATATTTAATTATGTATACAGAAACAAGTTAAATCATCATTGGAAAAACAATTAACTGTAGCAATTACACAAAATTTGTTATTAAAAGGACTCAATTTTCTGATGACCGTTTGACATAACAATACAAAAAATAAAAACTAAGTGTCAACCATTTGTCGCACTCCAACCTCCTTTTCTAGCCATAAGATAGAACGGAACTAAACATAGTTGCACGATTTTTATTTTAGCCATCCTTCTATAGCTTTAGTTATTGTTCTGAGCCCTGAGTCCTATTGCCCGGCCAAGCCTCGGCCAAATTCAGAAGTACATTGATTTAAAAGCTGACAGTTCGTTTTAGATATATTTGACTTGTTCGCATAATTATTGTAGAAAATGTCAAACTAGTGGTCATACTCCGTTTGAATATTTACCGAATTTTCACTATTTATGTTGATAAATGACGCTATTTCATATATTTACTGTTAATTTGTGAATGTGTGGAGTGTGCGGCACAATGTCCTGCGTAATTAGGGGCTGCAGGTCCCATTCAAACAAGAAATAAAATAGTCAAGAACTATTTTGACTTTCCATCGGTAAGTTTTAACTTA
Source organism: Eudonia lacustrata (assembly GCA_947562085.1). Classification (NCBI taxonomy): domain Eukaryota; kingdom Metazoa; phylum Arthropoda; class Insecta; order Lepidoptera; family Crambidae; genus Eudonia; species Eudonia lacustrata. The sequence continues at coordinate 24,308,747 of OX387317.1, forward strand.
TTTTTTATAGAATGTGAGCTGATAAGCAAATATAATTGTAGTTGGCAAAATACATCTCAACATCAAGAGATGTGAACGCCACTAATAAAAAAATATATATATAATACAAATTAAATTTGGTAGTACCACTTTCTAGCGAAAACCAGTCGTAAAGTCTATTTTAAAAGCTGTTTTAGCGATAAATAAGAAATACTCTCAGGCATTCTTTGTCATCTTTAGTGACGTAAACAATGTGCATTCTTTTATATATCGATATTCGATACTTTTAATTTCCAGATTTCCAAAAGATGAAAGAAAAAAAAACAATTGGCTTATACGTATTGGTAGACCAACCTGGAAACCAAAACGACATAACCGCATCTGCTCAAGGCGTTTTAGCTCCGATTCCTTTGTAAGTGGAGACGCTACGAAATGGAGACGACTTCGAGAAGATGCGGTTAGTTATTATTCTGAGGAACAAACTACACTTTAAAAAAAATCCACTTGCTTTCCCGAAAGGCAAAAAATTATGTTTTTTTATATCTGTAAAAGTTTTTTGCTGAGTGGATGTAATTTTGGTTAAATTAATTTAACCAATGTTTACTGAAATCGTGTTGTATCTTTTATAAAATAATGTTAAGTTTTTATGAGGTGATAGTGGTGAAATATACTTTATACTACACCTGCTTGGAAAGTACCTTGATACTTTATCAAATTTACGGTAGAAAGTACGTCATTGCATATCGAACAAATATGCGGGGAGAAAACGCATCTGAGCGGGAGAGAAAAGTGTATGAAAATCCATTTCTTACGTGGTTTTTCTTTTTTAATTTTGGGTAAGACTATGCGCCGGTAACCTAAATATCAAAAGCCAAAAAGTTTTTACAGTGAGTTTTTATCTCCAAGTTCGCAAAATGACACTGGCCACTAGCTGTGTGTTGGATGGTGTCGGAAAAAAAAAAACAAAAAAACAAAAAAAAACAAAACAAAAAAAAAACAAAAAAACAAAAAAAAAAAAAAACAAAACACGAATAAATAACCAAATATCGGGATCGATTAATGTGCATCAAGACTCATCTCCTCAACCATCAACGAGCGCGGCGATGCCAAATGCCCCTCAGCAGCCAGTTGCCCCTCTGGCACCACAGCCTTCTACGAGCGCAGTGCCAACAGCACAGCCAGTTATTCCTCCTACATTGTCGCAAACATCTCAAACAAACATTAATGGAAAAAGTGTTACATTAAGCTTCACTAACTGCAACAATTTCAATATAAATTTTAATTAGTAAAGATTTCGTTTTTTATTTTCCTTGTAGGTGTAGTATAAAGCACTATGTATCACTCGAGAGAAACTGCGATTCCCGATCTCAGGTTTTTTAAAGCCCTCGCCTACGGCTCGGGCTTCAAACGACACCCTCGACGGTAATCGGTCACTTTCTCCTCTCGGTGAACAATGTACTATTTTGTGCAACTAAGGGTGCAGTGAATTTAAAATAATAGTATTTACGAAAAGAAAATACAGTGCCTTTAAAAAAAAAGTAAGTTAGAAGGTACCTGTTTACTGAAATAACAAAAATATTCTTTTTAAGTGCTAGACATTTGAAATTAAAGAAGTATACATATAAAATGTGAACCAAAAAAGATTCTTTGTTAATCATTAAAAAAATTGATAGGTAGTCATTGCAGATTTATAGTCAAGCTTTATAACAGACAACTTTAAATTAACAATTGGAGGAACACATGCTTGGGGGTTGCTTTAGTAATCGGCGGCAGTCGTAGAGGGTAAGGGAGGAGGGAGGGGATCAGGGGGGGTAGGGATGTGCCCCTCTTAAAAGGGGGAGACGCGAAAACCTATAGTTTTTTATCTGCCACTTCTTATCAAGTAATCACTACAAAAAACCTTTGACTTAGTTATTTTTTTTTTTTCTTCTTTTTTTTCTTCTTTACGCTCCCTTTTTCCGTTTGGACCTCGCTACGCTGCGCTTCACTCGGGAAAAAAAAATAACGTTAACCTATCCAACAGCACAAAATACCCAACAGATTACGTGAGTTTTAAAATTTTATTTTAATTACGCCCCCCCCCCTCCGTTTGGCCCTCGTTACGCTGCGCTACACTCGGGGAAAAAAAATTAACTTAACCTATCCAACAGCACAGAATACCCAACAGATTACGTAACTTCAAACACGTGTAAAAAAAAACCACGCATCTCCGCGGAGTGGGGGGGGTGTCGATTGAAAGGGGTAACCAACCCCAATAAAAACCAACCCTTATCAATTCCTAATTCCTGCCGCCGATTACTAAAACCAACCCCATGCTTGCTTTAAAGTGCCTCATTCAGCTTAATTGTGACCAGTCAGACCAAAATAGCTCATCTAGCAGCCCTCAGTCAGTCTGTGAGCTCTTGTTCACTCATCATCACCAAAGTCATTCATCTGTATCAAATAAAAATAAAAATACCAATAGTTCCTCCACTCAGAATAACATTGTAAAATCTGAGACTATCATGTTTAGTGATGAACTTGGGAAATCCATGGGCCAATTATTAAGTACGTATTTGGGACAAACATACTAATTATTGTACGCCTGGTTTAACTTATCATGATATTATTAAAAAAAATATGAATTACAAATTCAATGAAAACACCACACTATTGGTTTTAGTGGGACACAGGGGAAGTATGGACAAGACTGAACAGTTAAAATGTTTTGATTTATTGTATTCATTAAATGTTAAAAATGTTGTGTTGTTCACACTTCCTTATAGCCAAAGCTTGCCACAAACTAAAAACAATATAAGGCATAAAATAAATCTGACATTACATACCCTGACTCTTAATAATAAGAATAAATTCCATTTAATTGACCTAAATAAGTATTTAGATAATAAATTATATTTGACAAAAGATAAATTTTATCTTAATAAATATCTTAAGAGACAGATAGCATTATCGCTATCATATTATATTGAATACTCAGCCAAAAATTTGGCTAGCCTATCTGCCCCTATTGGGCAGAATATTGACATTGTAAATTGTACTTTGGAATCTGTTCCAAATCAATCTGTTTACAGTAATTTAAATTGATCTCTAAGACAATAGAGGAAAACTCTTGCGACTTAAATATTAAGACAAATGAAATGTCCACCTTTATAAACATTATACACCAAAACATTCAGCCCCCTGACTATGAGCGTGCTCGTGGTTCGGTAGCAGGGCTTTTCTGGAAAAGAATTAGAATTAGAATTATATATAATTGAAAATAATGTACATGTATTATGCTTAACCGAGCACTGGTTAAAACAATGCGAACTGTTAGTAAGCATTGATAATTATAAAGTCATTAGTTCGTTCACAAGAGAGTCTGCTATAAGAGGTGGGTCACTGATATTAATTAACGATACATTACAATCAAAGCAGCGTAAAGACATAGTATCTCTCTCAGTTGAACGAAATATTGAACTATCATGTGCGGAACTCGAGCAGTATGTTATTGTTTGTGTGTATAGGCACAAAGTTGAGAAACGGAACAGAGACAAAGCTTCATACAACCGCGCCGTCGTAGATAAACTACTACAAGCATACGGCGCATGTGTGCGTGTCAACTAGCCGCTGCGTCGCGTACGCGCCGCCACTGGATAAAACCGGTTACGCTCGCTCGGCCAGTGGACAAACGGATGGGCCTGCAGCACGTCTTATTTGTTTTGTGCTCCTGTATATTTGTTACGAATTGTTTTAGGTGGAATAAATTATAAATAGTTATAAAGTGTAAGTGTAAATAATTAGTTCTGGACTTATAAAATGGTCGTTTACTGTACCGTTTGTATGAATAATACTAAAAAAAAAAAGATATTTCATATTTCAATTATCCCAAGGAGTCTACTAGGTAAGTAGGTAAATTAAATCCAGATTATACCTATTTAAAATTTTAGATATATTTAAGTAGGTCGCACAAACTTGTATGTTATGTAGGTATGTTACGTAGTTAATTGTTATTTTTACAAGCTTTTATTTAGTCACCTGTCCCGATGTTTGCTTGTGAGTTAAATTTATTCCACTACCCGGTTACCGATTGAGCTGAAATTTTGCATGAATGGGTAAATCGGATGACAATGCAAAATCAGTATGACATGGAGCTGATCTGATGATGAAACCGGAAGATGGCCACAGAAACTCGGTTATTAAACGACACAACCCCATCTAGTTTGGGCTCGTATGATTCGTCTTGACGAGTATTTTGGTGCTAGATGGTAGCCAGAGTCTGATGGTGGAGCTGGAAGATGGCCATAGGAACTTGGGAATTAAACATAAATATTTTTAATATTGGTAATGATATTCAGAAACGAGTACAACATTGTAGTACATTTAATATGCCATGTGATTGTTTCCCAATTGATTACTTGAAAAGACTTTTTATTAGATTCAGAATTTACCATTCTATCAAAAAGCATAACAAATGATTAAAAACCAAAAGTTATAAAAAAATAATATTTAGAGTAAGCAAAAGCTCATAAAAGTTTGTTTATTTTATTTTATTATCTTTTGCCAACCCCACTAAAATAGATAAGAATTTTGTATGCTCCTTAGAAGCTTTGTCTCTGTTCCGTTTCTTTACTTTGTGGTATAGGCCTCCCTCTGGTAATTACCACTTATTTGAGTCCATTATGGAAGAAGCCTTGCAAAAGGTATGCAATTGTAAAAAGAGGATAGGTGTATGTGGCGACTTTAATATAAATATTTTAGATGACTCACAGAACTCGGTAAGGTTTCTTAATCTATTCAAATCGTTTAACTTGCAAAATCTTTTTGATGAACCTACAAGAGTTACAGCCACATCAGCTACCTGTTTAGATAATATTTTTTCTAATTGTAATGATATTGAGAAATCAATAATAAATTTTATAAATTCTGATCACAGTGGTCAGATAGTTAGATTTGAGCACCAATATGAACGTCCTTCAATGAATATTTTATACAGGCCAGTGACCACTAATCGATTAGACAGATTTAAGAAGAATGTTAATGATAAAGTGTCACAAATACCATATAACAATGACAAAGCGAACATCTTATACGACAATCTATTCGAAATAATCAAAAAAGAGTTTAATAACAATTTTACTCAAAAATTAATCAAAGTAGATAAGTCTAAAACTAAATTCAGTGATTGGGCCACAGCTGGCATCTATAGGAATAGAAATAGATTGTATCAATTATATGATATAAAGGCAAACCACCAAATATGTTAAAAATTATTCAAAAATGTTCAAAAAAATTTGTTCCATAGCAAAGGCCAACAAACAAAAAAAATTTGTCGGGCAAAGATTGTGAATTCAAAAAATAAAATAAAAGCCACTTGGAACGTCATTAATAAAGAAACTTGTAAAGTAAGGTCTCGTGATCGTATACTTGAACTCAAAGTCGATAATGCTTACATCAATGGTGATACGGAAGTGGCAGGCGCGTTCGAAACATTTTTCTCAAAAACTCCACTGTAAAGATCTTGCCCAGTCTCTTCTTGTGTCGAGTGTAAAAATATGTAATATTCCATTAAATTTTCACTATATTGATTCTGATATAATAATAAAAGCTTTTAGAGAACTTAATATAAAAAAGACTGAGGATCTTTGGGGTATCTCCACTGATATATTAAAATCTATAATATCTTCTATCGCGTCTAATTTAGCAATAATATTTAATAAATGCGTTGATGAATGTGTATTTCCAGATTTAATGAAGTACAGTAAAATTATACCGTTATTTAAAACAGGCGATAAAAGTGACCCATCTAATTTTCGGCCTATATCCATACTACCGGCTCTTAGTAAAATTTTTGAAAATAATATTTTTAATCAATTGCTGTCACATTTTACAGATAACCAGTTACTTCATAACAAACAATTCGGTTTCACTAAAGGTAGAAATACAACCGACGCGGGAGTTGCACTCATTAAGCATATTTTCGATGCATGGGAGCAGAAACAGGATGCGATAGGTATCTTTTGTGATTTATCGAAAGCTTTCGACTGTGTCGATCACGATACTTTATTATTAAAAATGGAACATTATGGTGTCTCAGACAACTCACTTACCTTATTGAAATCATACCTCACTGGCGGAGTTCAAAAAATTAATATTCACGGTACTGATTCTTCTGGCACCCCGTTACTTATGGGGGTGCCCCATAAGTAACGGGGTTATTATTAAAGTCAAAGAATATTTAGATGATAAAACAGCCTGGTTGTAAAAAAAAACACATTATACTCTATTTGTATCAATATACATAATAAAATTAATTTATATAATTTTTATACTGATATGATAGTCTTGAACAGTGTCCTACAGATAACAAACAGCGTTGCGTTAAATAGATCATTAAGTTTTTATTTAAAGTATCTTGAGTGTGTCATGCTCTCTTTATTGTCTCTGCGGTGGTGGCGTGTGCGTCGGGCATAGAGCAACACGGGCCTCCGGCGGACCGGAGGCACAAAGTAGAGAAACGGAACAGAGACAAAGCTTCATACAACCGCGCCGTCTCAGGTAAACTACTACAAGCATACGGCGCATGTGTGCGTGTCAACTAGCCGCTGCGTCGCGTACGCGCCGTTACTGGATAAAACCGGTTACGCTCGCTCGGCCAGTGGACAAACGGAAGGGCCTGCAGCACGTCTTATTTGTTTTGTGCTCCTGTATATATATTTGTTACGAATTGTTTTAGGTGGAATAAATTGTAAATAGTTATAAAGTGTAAGTGTAAATAATTAGTTCTGGACTTATAAAATGGTCGTTTACTGTACCGTTTGTATGAATAATACTAGAAAAAAAAAGATATTTCATATTTCAATTATCCCAAGGAGTCTACTAGGTAAGTAAATTAAAACCAGATTATACCTATTTAAAATTTTAGATATGTTTAAGTAGGTCGCACAAACCTGTATGTTATGTAGGTTTGTTTCGTAGTTAATTGTTATTTTTACAAGCTTTTATTTAGTTTCACCTGTCCCGATATTTGCTTGTGAGTTAAATTTATTCCACTACCCGGTTACCGATTGAGCTGAAATTTTGCATGCATGTGTAAATCGGATGACAATGCAAAATCAGTATGACATGGAGCTGATCTGATGATGAAACCGGAAGGTGGCCATAGGAACTTGGTTATTAAACGACACAACCTCATCGAGTTTGAATTCGTTTGATCCGTCTTGACGAGAACTTTGGTGCTAGATGGTAACCAGGGTCTGATGATAGAGCTAGAAGATGACCACAGGAACTCGGTTATTAAACCACACAACCCCATCTAGTTTGGGCTCGTATGATTCGTCTTGACGAGTACTTTGGTGCTAGATGGTAGCCAGAGTCTGATGGTGGAGCTGGAAGATGGCCATAGGAACTCGGGAATTAAACATAAATATTTTTAATATTGGTAATGATGTTCAGAAACGAGTACAACATTGTACATTTAATATGCCATGTGATTGTTTCCCAATTGATTACTTGAAAAGACTTTTGATCAGATTCATAATTTACCATTCTATCAAAAGGCATAACAAGTTATTAAAAACCAAAAGTTATAAAAAAAATATTTAGAGTAAGCAAAAGCTCATAAAAGTTTGTCTATTTTTTTTTTTTTTTTTTGCCAACCCTACAAAAATATGTAAGAATTTCGTATGCTCCTTAGAAGCTTTGTCTCTGTTCCGTTTCTTTACTTTGTGCCGGAGGGGAGTAGCCATAGCGTTTATTCCCGATACAGATTTGTCTGTCATTTTTTGCGGGGGGTGAGGCAGCTACATTGACAAGTTGCGACTGCCGTGGCTGCGACATTGTCGATATGCATGTATCGATAAGTTCGACAACTCGGTTAGGATAATGGTAAAAGTGGGACACAGGTGAGATGTTATAAAAAGGATTTATTTATTAGGATATCATTCAGAATCTGTTCAAAAAGTCTGTTTGGTTAGAAATAAAATACGCAATAGCTCCCAGAAACTGTTAATTTAATCAAAACAAATTGTGACCTATATAGCCTGGGCTAAAAACTTTGATAGTGCCATCTAAATAGAGCGGTGGGTGGCGCCATCTAGTTTCAAATGAACAAACTACTTATATGGCTATAAAGGTTGACATTTTAGGCTAAACATTTCGCCCTCTCAAAGTTCGTCAGAACTTTAAACCAAATTATAATTGAAAGGTAATTAAACACAATATAAATAGCTTCACAAGTGGACTGTAACATCTTGATAACTATATAAAATGAAAATATTAATATGCTAATAACTTACAAACTAAAATAATTGAGGTTCATTTTCAGTAGGCAACACACATAATTTGTGAACTGGCCTTTTCAACACTGAATTCTTACATCTAAGACTAACTACTCTAATTAAGCCATCTGAACCGGGATGTATTTCTGTAATTTTGCCCATCAACCATTTTGTTGGTGGCAATCTTTCATCCTTAACTAAAACTATAGTACCTACTTTTAGGTTAGTTTGAATTTCTGTCCATTTTTGACGCTTCTGTAAATTAACTAAGTACTCTTGACTCCATTGCCGCCAAAATGACTGCAATTTCTTTTGTAAATAAATCCAACGCTTATTATATGGAACATAACAGCTTTTCTCAAAGTTTTCATCAGGAACTACTATAGGATTTTCACCTATAAGAAAGTGACCTGGGGTTAAAGCCACCGTGGTACCTTCCCTATCATCATCTAAGGAAGTTAATGGACGAGAATTCAAACAACTTTCTACTTGGTGTAACAACGTTGAGTACTCCTCATACGTTAATTTAGTGTCTCCTAGGACACGGTTCAGGTGTCTTTTTATGGACTTTATATTAGCTTCCCAGAGGCCGCCCATGTGTGGCGCTCCAGCGGGATTGAATTGCCATTCTGTTCCGTCTAAGGTTAAAAGCTCGGCTATTTCATTAGGTATATTACTAACACTTTTATTAAACATAGTCTCGAGTTCCTTGGTGGCGCCTATAAAATTCGTTCCGCAGTCGCTGAGCAGTTTTTTACAGTGACCTCTGCGAGCCGTGAAACGACGAAAAGCAGCTATGAAACCATCAGTACTTAGACTAGTGACCAGTTCAATATGCACTGCCTTAGTGACAGTACAAATAAATAAGGCTATGTAAGCCTTTTGAGTTCGATTGGATCCGCGACCACTAAACAACTTCAAGACTATTGGACCTGCAAAGTCTACACCGCTGACAATAAATGGACGTTGCGGAGTGACTCTATCTCTGGGTAAATTTCCCATTAATTGATTTACAGGTTTATTATTATGACGACAACAAGCTATACATTTTCTTATTACTCCTTTAACTACGTGTTTCACTCCGATAATATGATATTTATTTCTTATAGTATTTAACATTAATTGAACTCCGCCATGAAGAGTTTTTAAGTGCGCGTCTTTTACAATAAGGTAAGCCAATCAACTATTTTTAGCTAATATTATAGGATGTTTAGTTTCTCTATTACAAATTGCATTTTGAATACGACCTCCAACCTTTAAAATGTTATCGTTATCATGGAATGGATTTAGATTTTTAATATTTTTTTGATTTATAGAGTCAGAAATTTGAGACATTCGTACTAAACAATTCATTGCACTTTGTATTTCCAAGGAGTTCAAATAAGGAGTATATACAGGTAAGCTTTCCCTTTTTACTTTAGCTTTACATATATTGTAGAATCTTAGGCAGTAGCTAACTATTCTAACTAGTTTATTAAGATTTGAATGTTTATTAATAATGTCTTTTTCCTTTTCAGGTTCCGGTACTACAACTACACTACACTGCACTTTCACTTGAGACCTTTTTTCATCATCAATGGGGTTAATTAATTCACTTATGTCTTTTACAGGTAGATCACGCCGTTCTTGGAGCCAAGGCGGACCATTCCACCACAACTCGTGCGATTGCAGCTCAAGTGGACAAATTCCACGAGACGCTACATCTGCTGGGTTGTCTTGCGACGCGACGTGAGGCCATCTGCTTGGGTCTATTCTATTGGTGATTTCTGTGACTCTATTGGCTACGAAGGTGTTCCAATAACTCGAAGGTCGTTGCAGCCAGGCCAACACTACATATAGCGTCATCTAGTTCCAAACTAAGCAAAGCTTGTGCTATGGATACTAGACGACGGATATTAAATACATATATTTATACTTTTTTTGTAAACAAACTTATAATACATACAAACAAACACACTTAGACCGAAGGCAAACAACATTCATGTGATGAACTTGGGTAAGTTCATCAAATAAATGTTTGTCTTCTATGGGAATCGAACCCACAACCCCGAGGTCAGTAGTCCACTATGTACACCACTGGGCCACGGAGGTTTTCATTTAGTAATATATTTAATTAGGAACAACTTTTACGGATCTACTCGTGTTTATTTTACACATTACTTATTTAATGTTTATCCTGACGTTTCGGACCCTTTGCAGGGTCCGTGGCGTGGTCACAGGGAGATTGAGGTGTTGGTCATCTCATAATTAGTTGGTAGCTTGTATACCCTCATTTGAATTTAATCAGGTGCGTTGCGTTTTACGCAGAAAGAGCTTACAGTATCTTTTGGTCTGGCAGTATGGTGTTGGGGCTTGGATTTAATATTTTGTATGATGGGAGCCCAGGCTGGTGGTAGTTTCCAACCATCTTCTCTATTAAAATTAGGATGTTTTTTAATTTCAATAGCCTCGCGTATCATTCTAGAGATGAATCGTTGTTCTCTAGCGAGTATTTGTGGTTTATCAAATCTGATGTAATGGTTGGGCCCCTCTAGTGAATGTTCGCATACGTCAGACTTATTTTCGCGCCTATGCTTGACGTCGACTATATGTTCTTTAACGCGGGTTCCTACACTTCTCTTTGTTTGCCCGATATAAGAAAGCCCACAGTCGCAGTCCAGTTTGTACACGCCTGCATCTTGAAGGGGTATGTTGCACTTGACAGGTCGTAAAAATTGGTTGATCTTCTTCGGCGGCTTGAAGTAAGTGTTGATTGAAGCTCGCTTTAAGATATGTCCAATCTTGTCAGTGACACCTTTCATAAATGGAAGTACAGCAGGTTGGCGCTCGACTGTGGTTAGTTTATTGCGTTTTCTGTGACAAAGCCGTGGTACTTTCAGTTTATTATCCTGTAGTACGTGCTTGACATGCTGAAGCTCAGCAGCCAGGTGTTGGGTGTCACAGATGCCGCGTGCTCTTTCAAACAAAGATTTCTCTACAGTAGCCAACTGTCTAGGATGGTGGTGAGAATCACCATTGAGGTACCTATCTGTATAGGTTACTTTACAATACACAGTGTGACTCAAACTATAGTCCGGATTCCTGATGATTAAAATATCCAAGAAAGCTAGCTTACTATCTGCCTCTAACTCCATTGTGAATTGTATTTTTGGATGTATGGAGTTAAGATGATCTAGAAAAGCAGATACTTTATCAGTTGGTAGGATAGTGAAAGTGTCATCTACATACCGCTTGTAGAACCTAGGGGTTACCGGTGCTGAGCTCAGGGCACTCTCCTCGAAGTTTTCCATAAAGATATCGGCGACGACGGGTGAAACAGAGGAACCCATGGCAACACCCTCTACTTGCAGGTAGTAAATGTCATTCCACAAAACAAAAAACGCGTAAAATAAACGCGAGTAGATCCGTAAAAGTTGTTTCATTTCAAATGTGGAGTGTTCGCGAAAACTTTAGAAAAAAATATTTAATTAGTTTTATATTTAACTTGAATCAATTTTAACCGATACGTATCATTATTAAACTATATTAAAATACATTTCACTATATTAGAAAACATTACCTAATCTAAAAATGATTAAATGCATGAGAGACGTGGCTGTATAGACTTTACCTTTGTCATTTTTATCGATGAAAATGATGACAACACTATCGCTCAGTGACAGCGTGAACTTGGATACAGAATCGGATCAGTCGTTTGTCGTTTGACCGATCCACATATTGTACGACGGCAAGCGGCCTCAGTTGGTAAACAAATCCGAAACAACACGGCCGCTTATTATTGTATTTTTTTGAATAAAGAGAAATACATAGTAATAATGTGATCTAAATTAATTACATATGAAAGGTAACGCCATCTTTTTGTAAATTTGACGTGGAAGATCTCTTTTTGCAGCAAAAAACTGAACAATTCGGCATTTTTCTAGGACGTCGTTTTAACCGCGCAACTAGATTCAGTCTAGTGAGCAGTGCGGCTGCAACTAGTTTTATTGTACGCATAGGTCCGCGTAGACTTGTACTTTGACAGAGGGGAACGCCTGCGTATGGCTACTCCCCTCCGGTCCGCCGGAGGCTCGTGTTGCTCTATGGCGTCGGGTCTACAGCATGGATACCGGTTTTCGGTAATATCGAAAAACCGGAATAACGAAGCAAATTTCCGATATTGAAAAACTGATATGTAAATTACATAATACCGCTATTTAAACTATCATGGTCACATGCAATAGAGTAATTATTAACGGGATTCTTACCATGTTTATTATTTATGAGTATCCGATATTTCGGCGCAGTTGCATGCGCCATGATCACGGAATTACTGAAGTTAATGCGGGTGAGTTTTTTATGAGCAGACAAAACGATCTACCCTCTTCCATTGTCGTTTTTTGCGCTCGATGCCCGTACCACTGATTTCTAAGTCACTATTCACTCGAAATTGCTCACGACACACTACACTCACATTATCAGGACGCGAAACGACTTTTTTGATGTTTTTGCAGTTTTTAAGAAGACTAATCACTGGATTCCAGACACGCGACAGTTTGAATCCCTCTTCACGATTGAAATTTTTGTATTTCGTAATTTCAATCGTACGTAGTGGCGTTCTGTCGAAATTATCTGAGGGTTGTAAAACTCAATCCAGTGATTAGGACCCGACTGGATCAGATGTTCAGCAATGGCCGATTTTTGCGTATCGTTGTTCTTGACAGCTTTGATGTGCTCCTTAATTCGGCAAGCAACTGTATGTTTCGTTTGGCCAATATAGGAGCTACCGCAGCTGCAATCGATCTTATATACACCCGGCTTTTCCAAGGGAAAACTATCTTTCGGCAACCGTAAACACCTAAACACGTACCTAGATTGGTGAGAGAAGCGATTGAAATTACGAAATACAAAAATTTCAATCGTGAAGAGGGATTCAAACTGTCGCGTGTCTGGAACCCAGTGATTAGTCTTCTTAAAAACTGCAAAAACATCAAAAAAGTCGTTTCGCGTCCTGATAATGTGAGTGTAGTGTGTCGTGAGCAATTTCGAGTGAATAGTGACTTAGAAATCAGTGGTACGGGCATCGAGCGCAAAAAACGACTAAGGAAGAGGGTAGATCGTTTTGTCTGCTCATAAAAAACTCACCCGCATTAACTTCAGTAATTCCGTGATCATGGCGCATGCAACTGCGCCGAAATATCGGATACTCATAAATAATAAACATGGTAAGAATCCCGTTAATAATTACTCCATTACATAATACCGGTTTTTCGATATTATAGTTTTACAATTAGAGTTGATAAATTTATTAAAACAATATTAAAATATTTTAATACCGATGACGACAGAACTGTCACGACCAGGTTCGATGTTATGGGAGTGGTCAAGAAGTTCTATGGACAGTTTTACACATCCACACAGCCACCTGTACAAAGCTTAGCCATAGACCCTAAAGCTAAGTTAACCCGGCACTACACCGAAGACATCCCGGACGTCAGCCTGTACGATATTAGTATGGCTCTCAAACAGCTCAAGAACGGCAAGGCACCAGGTGCTGACGGAATTACGGCCTAACTCCTGAAAGCAGGTGGAAGACCGGTACTCGTAGCTCTTCAGAAGCTATTTAATTCCATCGTACTAGGGGGCAGAACGCCAGAGACGTGGCACAAAGGTATGGTGGTACTGTTCTTTAAAAAGGGTGACACTCTGCTGAAGAACTACAGGCCCATCTCACTTCTAAGCCATGTCTACAAGCTGTTTTCGAGAGTCATAACGAATCGTCTCGCACGCAGGTTTGATAACTTCCAGCCTATCGAACAAACCGGTTATCGAAAAGGCTTCAGCACCATAGACAACATACATACGCTGCAGCAGGTTATACAGAAGACCGAAGAGTATAACCAGCCTCTTTGCTTAGCGTTTGTGGACTATGAAAAAGCCTTCGATTCGATTGAAACAAGGGCCGTGCTACAGTCTCTCCAGCAGTGCCAAATTGACTACCCGTACATTGAAGTGTTGAAGTGTTTGTATGAAAGCGCCACTATGTCAGTCCGTTTTCAGGACCGGAGCTCGAAACCTATCCAGTTGCAGCGAGGAGTGAGACAGGGAGATGTGATATCTCCGAAACTGTTCACTGCTGCACTGGAAGATATTTTCAAGCTTCTGGATTGGAAAGGACTCGGCATCAACGTCAACGGCGTATACATCACTCACCTTCAATTTACTGACGATATAGTGGTCATGGCTGAGACCCTGGAAGACCTCAACACAATTCTCGGTGACCTCAACAGAGCCTTTCAACAAGTGGGTCTTAAAATGAACATAGAGTAGACGAAAGTTATGTCGAACTCACGTGTCCCCACGTACCCACTCCTCTGAAGGTTAGGGACTCTGCCCTTGAAGTTGCGGACGATTATGTTTACCTGGGACAAACGGTCCAGCTAGGTAAGTCCAACTTCAGCAAAGAGGTGAATCGTCGAATCCAATTAGGCTAGGCAGCGTTCGGGAAGCTACGAAATATCTTTTCGTCCGATATACCGCAGTGTCTCAAGACGAAAGTCTTTGACCAGTGTGTGTTGCCATGCCAGTGATAACACACGGGACTGAGACGTGGTCGCTCACTATGTGCCTTATCAGAAGGCTCAAGGTCACTCAAAGAGCAATGAAGAGAGCTATGCTCGGGGTTTCTCTGCGTGATCGAATCAGAAATGAGGAGATCCGCAGAAGAACAAAGGTAACCGACATGGCCCGAAGAGTTGCTAAGCTCAAATGGCAGTGGGCAGGGCACATTGCTCGCAGGACTGATGGTCGCTGGGGCGGAATAGTCCTTGAGTGGCGACCGCGTACCGGAAAGCGCGGTGTGGGCAGGCCTCCAACAAGGTGGACCGACGATCTGGTGAAGGTCGCGGGAAGCCGCTGGATGCGAGCAGCACAAAACCGGTCGTTGTGGAGATCCTTGGGGGATCGGGCCTTTGTCCAGCAGTGGATGTCTTTTAGCTGAGATGATGAGGAACTCAATGGCGCAATGCATTCGGGTTGCGAAATTAGCCTAAGTAATTCTCTAATTCAGTTCACTTGTAGTAGATTTTAGCTGTTTACTAAAGCAAGCTTAAAATTGTAATATTTTTCATTATTTCAATTCAAGCAGATTTATATGCTGCCAGAGTGCTGCGATTTTGTGGCAATTTGTTTTTGCATGTTGTGATCTTTTTTTAAATGGTAAAGTTTATAAATAAGGCCTTACTTAATTATTAATTTATTCTTTTATTTAAAAAACATACTTTTGGAAAAATACCGAAAAAATATCGAAATACCGGTTTTCCAACTTATATCGAAATAATACCGGTATTAAAAAAAATATCCATAGTCCATGCTCTAGTCGGGTCGTTACGTTGCCTAAAATATGGTTGAGCGAAGCGATGGCTGATTCATATGTCATACTCGTGAACGGGTGCCGCCTGTGGAGGCTGGTCTGCTCTTGCATACTTATCTTATTGTTAGTATTAATTACTATAGTTTGACTTTGTTTTTCTTAAACAATTTTTGACTTTTATTAGAGTACTGTAGTGGTACTGTATGACATTGTGGAAATTGAAACTTATACCGGATGTAAATTTGATAACTTGATTTGTTTATTTTTTGGTTATTGTGGTTGTCTTCTATATTTTTTGTGTTTATTTGTAATGGAAAGTGTCCTGCTATGATAGGGCATTTTCCAATTATTATTTTTTAATTTTTTTTGACGCTGTAAGGGAGAAAAAAGCTGGACACTTGCTGAGTTTCTTGCCGGTTCTTCTCAGTGCAAGATCTCCCGTCCAGAGTAGACTTACAAACCGATGGCATAGCGACATTCATAAGAGCTACTTGTAGCCTAAACTGAATAAATGATTTTTGAATTTGAATTTGAATTTGAATTGACACCCGGAAAGAGGTACACAAATCTTCAAAGTTAATGTGTTATAGATAGTTTTTGTTTAAATCTCTTAGTAACTCAGTATTAGCGTTGTGTTTAGCATGTAGGTACTTTAAGACTATATCTAGAACTGCGAGTCAGATTTATTTGTATATGTCGGCGGCGAGGTTGTTTGTAGGTTAGGTAGAACAGTCGAGCAAACTTGGATTCGTTGATAACACAGTTAATCTTGGATCTTCAAAATAAAGACGCAGTCGTATTCCTTACAGTCACTTTAATGTTATTTTAATATCACAATTACAATATTTAGAAATAGTTGCCCGATGCAAATGGATTTTAGAAACGAAGTGAGTTCTGCGCGTGCGTACTCTCCGACCGCTCCCGTTCGAATGTGTTCAGTCCGTTGTTGCGCCAACTGACGTTGATGTTCCGCGTAACATAGAGCATAGGCTGCGCAAACCACACTCAAGTATAGACTATACTTGTCGTTTCTAAGCGATGCTAGCGCCATGTCTCCGACACTGCCACCCTGATGGAAACACGTCCTTGCGTTTTTCTCTGTAACAAAAGATAACCAAGCACAGTATTTCCCGTTCGGTCTATCCTGACCAAACAACAATTGACTCTTAACATTTGGCTCTACATTATGCACTACAATAGGCTCCACAGTAGGCTCTACATAAGGTTCTACAGTAGGTTCTCCATAAGACCCTACATAAGGCTTCACATAAGGTTTCACATAAAGCTCCACATAAAGCTCCACATAAGACTCCACATAAGACTCCACATAAGATCTCCACATGTCTCCACATAAGTCTCTACATAAGTCTCTACATAAGTCCCTACATAAGTCTCTACATAAGTCTCTACATAAGTCTCTACATAAGTCTCTACATAAGTCTCTACATAAGTCTCTACATAAGTCTCTACATAAATCTCTATATAAGTCTCTACATAAGTCTTTACATAAGACTCTACATAAGACTCTACATAAAAATAGGTCCGAATGATAATATTTTAGGTTATAAAATATTTACAAAATGGTGTCTGTCTATAGCAGCCCGGTGAGTCTTTAAAAAAGCAAATTATTGCCGCCAGCAGTGTAAATACTCACACGTGAACAATTATTAAGCCAGAAGCCAGAAGAGCAAAATAATAAAAGCCATACGCATTACAATAAGTCACGTGTATTTGATTAAAGAGCTGTTGGCTGTACAACAGAACTCAGTTGATCATTAAAAATGCAAGCATTACATTGATTCACGTTTATGCTGTTCAGCAGTACTAGGCTTTTACTTACCACTAAAAAGTGCTATTATACAACAAAAGGCACTAGAAACAGCTCAAAGCTGTATAATGGATTTACTGTGCATTATAATGCTACAACTTTATGCTATTAAGCAGCATTAAGCATATCCTTACTACTTTAAAATGCTATTGTACCTCCTAGGGCACTATAAACAGCTGAAAGCTGTATAGCGGATTTCCGTAGCATTACAATGGTTTATGATTATGCTATTAAACATTTATCTATTACTTAAGAATGCTATTGTATATCCAAATGCATTAAAAGCAACTAAAAGCTGTATAGATGCATGTAGATTTGCTGCACTACAACTAAAGGCTTTACAAAAGCATTTTGATATGTCATTATCCAACCGTTATACAGTGTAAAGCATCATAATGGTTATGAGATGCCAATATGAGGCGTCAAGATGCTCGGTGAACTTATAAGTCTATACGGACCTTAAGCTCTACATAAGTTTACTATTCGTTTCTTAAAATGCTTCCTGTGTTACTTGGGTAGTGCGTGAACCAAGCCATTCGACGTGGTGGGCATTAAAGTCTCCCAGCACCACGATCTCAGCAGAGGGGATCTGTTGGAGAAGGGAATCTGTGGACGGTTGGACGCTCTCGACAAGTTGGTCAGTCTCAATGTTACCGCTGTGGGACCTATACAGGCACGCGTAGACGCGAGGGTGGTGTCCGCAGTCGACTTGCAGCCATAAGATGGAGAGGTCCCTAACTTCAAGATTGCCGAGGCGACGAACGCACATATCCTCCCTGACGTAAGCACAAACACCGGCGCGTGGCACAAACGAATGCTCCAGATTGTATCCCGGGTAGCGCAAGTAGGAGACGTCAGGAGGGGGGGATATCTGCGTTTCAGTAAGGAAAAGCAAGGCCGGCTTCTCCGTCTCAAGGTGGTAATGGACGGCGCTTAAGTTGGAGTAAATTCCCCTGATGTTGCAGAAGTCCACGCGAAGCGTAGGAGTGGGTGCCGAATGTCTTGCCTTACTATTGCCTGCAGCATGTGCTGATACGAGCGGACTTTTGCCCTCCCCAGAATACGTAGGGCAGCCTGAGCGTGGACGCTCAGGGGGGGATTCTCCTACACTGGAGGTGCAAGTACCCCCCTGGGGTAAATCTAAATTTAAGTTCGCTGCCATATCAATTGTGTGTGGAGGGGGGGGGATAGGGCCTCCGGAACTATCACTGACCGGACGAAACACAACAGCAACGAGTGCCATTATTTCACGCCGGTATTTAGTGAGAGGGTGGTATTACACCGGGCGAGCCGGCCCAATGCGTGCTACAACGCAGCGTGGCTCTACCACTCAGTCAGTGTCACTCATTTAGCACCACCCAGGGGTCACGTGTAGGGTCTCGAGGGTAAACCTACGGACGCGAGTGACCTTAACCCCCAAATGAGTTTGAATGTGAGTTTTATTGTGCTAATATATACATTAATAATAATACTATAGGGTAAGGGGTTCTGCTACAGATGGAGTGTTCTTGTTTTATTCTATTTTCATCAAAATATTGGCCGCCATAAGGAACTAACTTAATTTGGTCGGCTTATACGCGTTCTTTTAGTATGAAAAAGTTATAAACTTCAATTTCTCCTAAAATACTGTACCTAGGAAACTGAAAAGTAGGAACTAGTTAGATGTTTGCACCCACAAAATCTTGGCTATAGTTATAAACTCGCTACTTGCTCCATTTTTGTGGAAAAAACCATGTTTAGGTATCAACACCGTGACCCCAGCGGGATAACCATATTAGCGTTATACCTCAGGATGTAGGTACTGTAGCTAGAGTTCTCGATTTGGCTAACAAATTTTCTCTCAGTCAACAAAATCTTCCCTAGATTTCATGAATGTAGCCTTTTTCTTACACCTCAACTAGAACTTACTTTTCGGAGGAATTTTGACGAAAAGTAGGTATTTGATTACTCGGTAACTACAGAAGGTAGAATCCTGGAATTTTCACTGATGGATTCATAATTGAATCAACAAAATCTTAGCACAAAAACTATATCAGTAGCGTGTCTCGTTCCTGCTCGTTTTAGGTCAAATAGTTTTGACGAGCGTGACCCCAGTTAACATGGGATATCTCGATAACTATTGGTCAACAAATTTTGATATTTGCTAACAAATTTAAACATAATATCAACTAAATCATGGCGAAATTTGAAGCCGATCTAAAGGGGTTATCCCGCTGGGGTCACGGACATGTCTATTTAGTGCAAGTGGTGGTGCAGCAAGCCGGCGACAGCGGTTCTCGTACAAAATGTGAATGATCGCCTTCTAACCTTATTTAACTGTTCTGTGGTCATGGGTCATGGGAATTCGTCATTCAAATATCTATTCCGGATTTCTTCACCCATCTCCAGCGAAACACATCAATGTAGAAGTAAGGCACTGCTCTAATGGCAGAAATTATGAGATCGATAATCGTCTAGCCTCTCTACCGCGGAGCGCAGAATGCGGAAGTTCCGCGGAAGTATTGCGTAATTTGCAAAATCACGAATACCTAAAGTCGATATCCACTAAAATAATGAATAAGTTGCAATTAGATCATATTTTATCATTTTGTAATTACTGAAATAGTTTATTAGTTGTAAATGATCAAACTATTTATTCTAGATTTTTTATAAACAAACTTCTTCATACAAAAGTAGGCTCTATCTAGACGACATAGAGTCCATAGAATTCGATCGCTCAATTGTCAAAATTTGACATATTTGACATTGACTTTTTAAAAAATTTAACGCACAGAGCATATAATTGTTGAGGGTTTTAGTGTAGCAAATTTACTCTAGTTTGTCTATAGCCAAACTTCTTCATACAAAAGTAGGCTGTAACTTATCCATAATTGAGATTATAGTCGCGTGGTCGGGTGCGGTGACATGACACCGCGCGGGATTTGACGGACTATAATGGCCGCGGTGTCATGACACCGCGGCAAGGTAAAGGGGCTAGCCAGAAGACTTCGTAGATTTAGTGCGAAGAAGAATGGCAAGGATCATAATTACAGAAGAATTATATTGGTAACTTTGATAATTAAAACTAGTTTTTTCACTACTTATATTTTGTATTGCTGTTTTAAAACTTATTTGACAATTTAATTTTACATAGGTATAATTTTTCTTTTCGTTTTAAGAAAATTCTTTAAAAATAGTTGTTTTTCCACGAAAAACTAGGAATATCAACTGCGAAAGTGTTTTCAGTCCAGTGGGAACTTTCGCAAGTAACACGCGATCTTGGTGGAGCAAAAATGTCGATAAATATAATTTACTAGATGACCCGGTGAACTTCGTATCACCTACATGTATTGGTGAAAGATATGGTCAAAACTTAAATATTTTCGGCTGGGGTGGGAAATTACTCTAAACATTTCTTGGCCAACATCCAAAAATATAACAATTGCTTTCAAATGACGTCGTTTGGCGCAACGCATATTGTACAGGAAAATTTCATGCCCACTTTCAAGGTAGTATACCATAATTATTGTTTTTGATAAATTATTAATTGTGGCAATTTTACTTTACCACCAACACAACATAATCTAGTAAATTCACCGCTGTATTTTAACGCTTTACAATATTGACAAATGGTTGTCATTTCCCCAATTGTTACGGCACAATAATCTTTTTCCGGGTCGTAGTGGCATGCTACTCGTTCCAGGTTTACAGGAACACTGCGTCTGCGGAATCGCTCTATTCATTGTGTCGTGCACTCGTGCTCGCTGTTGTTGTTTGGTGTGCCCGAACTCATTCCATTCTAAGCACACTCGTTCGGGGTTGCGCGGCACACTGGCTTTGATGCGTGCGGCGTGCGCCCGCCGCCCGCCGGCCGCCGGCGCTCGCCGCGCCGACAAAGCTGCGGGCGCGCCGCGAAGCTCGAGCTTGTTGCTACCTACGCGTGGTCGGGTGAGCGGGCGTACGCGAACGAGCGTTTATTTTTTAGTGCTACGCAGACGTGCGATTCGTATTTACAGATTTTGAAAATATGATTATTATTTTTTCATATTTTTTTTATAATTGATTTGTAATAAGTATAAGCATTACGACCGCTGCTATGAATATGGCGTGAATGCAAATCAACAAGTTGTATACCTAGATTCTTACCTAGACTCTTTATACCTTTCAATTATTAGTTGTTAATTCAAATTATCAATAAGCTTCATGTACGCGATTGTACATCTACTATGGGAAAATGTAAAATTGATATAACTTTTCATAGAAGCTCCCACTAATTCTGAGATTTATCCACTAATTCCCACCAATTATCCACTAATTATTGGTGTAGTCAGATCTTCGCTACGACCCTTGGTTTCAGAGATACAAGGTGGCCGTACCAAAATAAACGCTAATTTTGGCACGGCCACCTTGTATCTTATAACTTTTGAACCATGGCCCCACTAATTCTGAGATTTATCCACTAATTCCCACTAATTATCCACTAATAATTTGTAAACTCAGATTTCGGGTTGGTGATGGTGGCCGTGCCAAAATGAGCCACACACCGCTTTGACAGTTTCCATGACAACGAAATAAACAAATAATTTTGTGTTGGAAAATTAAATTGTCGTTTTTAGTATTTTCCGTTACTTATTTTATTATTTATGTTTCTCACCGCTTAAACCTTCCCTGAACCTCCACAAATGTTTCAAAATCAAAATTAGCCACAAATCGGTCCAGCCATTCTCGAGTTTTAGCCCCACTAACGGACAGCATTTGATTTTTATATATATAGATAGATAAATAAATTTTAATAAATAATGTAACTAATTAATTAACAGTATAATTTTGTATAAAAAATAAATAAATCAATATATATTTTGAATTATATAAGCAGTAGAATAAGATTAGATATTTATTTCCTCTCAAAATATTGTTGTGCCCAATCCGGGCCCTTAGCGTTCTATCTAACCAATGTGTACAGTAACAACCCATGTATACTTATGGACAGCAATAAAGGATTGAGTCGAATTGAATTGAGATATTAAAATAAAATACTAATTTGCCTACAATATTTCTTTAATTTATAAGTTACAAAAATCGTAATGTAAAACTCCATGGCAGTACATCTGCTTAGATATTTAAAGTAAATTCCAGTGAATGAAATTAATGAAATCGCAACAATACCATAGAGACATAAAGCTTGAATTGCCATGGAGATGCAGAATAAGACTGTCGCACTGTGAAACGTTCAATCAACATAAATGATGAGCACCTATGATTTTTTCATTGTAAAAAAGTATCTAATGCTGGCGCCATGAGCACTGTTTTCGACTGAAAAATTATAGGTACAAATCTTTGTGATTTGAGTTCGGCAGTTAGATCACCAATTAAACCAAGTTTCAACTTAAAATAGCTTAGTATGCTTACACTTACTATTCATTACTCATTTTTTTAAAGTTTATCAGTGTGATTGCACAATGTTTATTGTATTTAACAAAATTCTGCATCTCCACAGCAACGGTGGATCAGTAAATACATAGTTCAAAGTAAGGACAATCTGGAATGGATAAAAGCATACTCATTGGAATACAGTTGCTCTAGTCTCGAAATTAATCATAAAAAAACAAGCGTAACACTATCAATATGTTTATTCCTAGTATAATATTATAATTTTGTGTTGTTGTTGTATTGGTAAAGGCGCAAATTTCCAAACACGTTAATAAACTTGTCTCCAGCTTACAATATGTGTCTGTACTGACTATTTAATATCAGCCTTTAAATATAAGATTTACAACTAAGTATAGGACATTTCATTTATCTTGCCGTATATCATAATAAGGAAAGATGTCTGTGTCCTTCATAGTACTTAAAGCGGTATTCCACTAAGACATTCGTTTATTAACATGAGAAGCAATTATGTGATATTTTGAAATAGGCATATAAGACTTGCAGTCTTCAAATAACGATACAATAACCAATCAATGCATTTGGTGGCAGATTTCTATACACACGCTGTACTTAGTGCATTGCATTGCAAACTTAAGTCTAGTTGCCACTCACACAAATATTAAAATCTAACATAAAATTCCCTAACAAAAGTCACTTATAATAAAAATTGCATGACATAAAAATAACACAATCGACGTGTCGTAATTTGTGACTCAAATTGGATTGAGATTTTTAATAATAAATTATACATAGAGAAATCTGCTACCAAACCAGTCTGCGCCACTCTGATGACGAGCACTTTCCGTGTACATTCTGGAGTTCATCTTTTTCTTTAACATAGTGTAAGAGCTAGCCAGTTTATGTTAACAATTTTCTCAGAAAGTGGTTAGTATAGTCCTACTAGCGATTATTAAACGTAGACGTTCAAATACGTATCCTACGCTAGCGTCAAGTTGAATGACCCATCTTTATAAACCTGTAAATATTAGCTGAGCGTTCGCTAGGAAACGTTTTCCTAGAAAGTACCCATTTTACTGTTAGCTTGTTCACTTTTGCCCTTTATTGCATAACCGGGTTTATGGATTTTTATTTCAAGTCAATAATGAAACTTTCTATGCTAAGAGAAAATACACAAATGTGACTAAAAAGTTTATTTTAAATCGTTAT
Source organism: Eudonia lacustrata (assembly GCA_947562085.1). Classification (NCBI taxonomy): domain Eukaryota; kingdom Metazoa; phylum Arthropoda; class Insecta; order Lepidoptera; family Crambidae; genus Eudonia; species Eudonia lacustrata. The sequence continues at coordinate 24,332,739 of OX387317.1, forward strand.
TTTGTTAAATTAATTTAATGTAGCTAAGTTTAAAATTGCGAAAATTTCACATTTCTGAAAATATTGATATAAAAATCACTAGATCTCACTAAGCATACAAAGTTTCATTAGCATTGGGGGCGATATTTTGTAGCCTGGAATAGTGCTGCAGCGAGGGTCTGGCTAGCAATGCTGCGGGGGTACTAATGGATCACGAACTCGACCAGCTCCTGTATCTTGGGGGCGATGTTCTGTATTTTGGGGGCGATGTTTGCAGCGAGAGCGTAGATATAATGCTGCGGGGTTTTTAATGGATCGCGATGAGGCCGGACTCGAGTAGCTTCTGTATCTTGGCAGCAATCTCGGGGTTCTTTAGGTGATCTTGCAGTGCGTGCGGGTCGTGCTGCATCTGCTCCAGGATGCAACGCATGGCGGGATCGCGAAGGATCTGCTGAACCTCCGGGTCGGACATCGCGCGCTTGCGAACCTGTGAGGACGAATACATGTTTATAAGAATAATAATAATAAGAGAAAACCGGCTTTAATTTTATTTCGTATATAAACCCATCCTTTAGTAACATTGAAACTTAACCTAAGTTAATAAAAATAAAAAAAATATTTTTAAGCTGGGACTTAGGTGACGCGCTGCCGTGTGCAATTGTACTTCAGCAGCGGCGAGTCCCAGCGCTCAGCAAGCGCGCGCACGATTTTGTTATAGCATTCGTGTGGTCGATGGAATAGATCATTAACCTTTGGCCGCCACAGGTTATCGATAAGCGATAGCGTGCGTACCCTGTATGAAAACGTCGGCAATGACCAACAATTCTAACAGTTTACAAGAACACTAAATAAAGATATTTGGAAATTTTGTTATCCCTATTTTAGTTAGTTTATTTTTGTTAGTTTTATTTTTGTTAGTTTTTACTCTGAATGTTTGGAGTGTGGCGGCCAAAAGGTATTATTATTAGGTTTACAAGCGCCAAGCAAAGTCTCTCTCATCTTATAATCGATAATAAAATCAATTCAAAGGCGCAAAAAAATGAAGGATAAACGATCAAAAAAAGCGTTTTAAAGATAAAAAATAACAGTGGTCTACGGTGTGGTCCCTGTGGAACACCAATCGTGATGGGAGAAGAAAAGAAAGTATAGTCTTTGCTAAAGAAATTGTAACAATTGCATATGCAGGTTTTTACTTAACTTGGCAGAAATCTATGCATTCCATAGTAAGACACCTTTAGACATAATAATGAAAAAATGGTTAATTTTATCAAAAGCTTTGCCAAATCAACGGCGGCGTTAAGTTGTCCTCTAAAAGCGAACGCATGGCAAAGAAATAAGAGTATACTCGTAGTAGCAATTAAGACAAAGCAGAAATTCTCAATGGAGTCTGTCTGAAGTAGCTGTCTGGAAACTGAGTATCTGTTAAATATATATGAGAAGAATTACTGTCTAAAACCTTACCTCTTCCGGGTTAGAGTTGAGTTGCGTGGAGCAGGCGCGATACCCCTCCAGCGCCTCAGCGTTGCTGGGGTCCAGCTCCAGAGCCTTCTGGTACGCCGTCAAAGCCTTCGACTGCTGCTGCATGCCCTACCACAATACATCAAGCATACATACTGAAGTCTAGTGAAATCATGTTAGCTATCTTCAGCGATAACAAACTATAAAAGAGTGGCACAGAAACTCCTTATGGGTTACTAAGAGGAAAAACCCTGTGACCCTACTAATAATAGACCATAATCATCATCATCATCATCATCATCATCATCATCATCATCATCATCATCATCATCATCATCATCATCATCATCATCATCATCATCATCATCATCATCATCATCATCATCATCATCATCATCATCATCATCATCATCATCATCATCATCATCATCATCATCATCTGCTCATGTTATGTCTCCACTACTGGGGCACGAGCCTTTCCTAAGGGTGGATAGGGAAAACAAGCCATAAATTAGGATTGGTGGTTGTTAACGACTGCTAATGCAGCCGGCCGAGACCAACGGCTTTTTTTATATTAACGGGTAAGCATAGTGCCTTGATCTCACCTGATGTTAAGTGATGATAAGGCCAATGATGGAAGCACACTTCACCCGGCATCCTCAACTAGTGAGGTACTGGCTATCTTATCTTTAGCTGCCGGAACACAACAATGCTACAAACATCGATGTTGATTAGGCTTTACGTGCCTTCCGAAGCACGGAGGATCTCGAGATGATAAATTTTTGGTCACCCATTCGGTGACCGGCCTTTGCGAAAGTTGCTTAACCTCACGCGTTAACCACTACGCCATCGAGCTCCTCAGATCATAATATCATCATCACATAAGTATCAAGTGATCAGATATGTGCCATATATAATCCCAAAGTTTCTTATTTGTATTTCTTGTTTCATAAGTAGTTTGATTTATACAGTGGCAACACAAGGTTACACAAGGTTCGATGGCCTGAGACGCATTCACTGGTAAGTTAGATATAACTTACCAGTTACCTGATAAGGTTGCATTCTATGGAACTCCCGCTCTTATACAGAATCAAGACAGATTCAAGAAATTAAGTTAAGATATACAGGGTGTTTGGCGCATCATGTGCCAAAATGAATTGGCCGACAGAAAGGTTCATCTGCTATACTTTTAGCCCCCATAACACGTTTCATGCCCGACGGTTATTTTTATGTTGACTCTTTAAGTTATTAAACCAAAAAATCCAAAATATCGCATTTAAACTTAAATTTAAAAAAATTCTATAAGACTTAGCCTCGAAATTAAAATTTTATTTTCATGTGCATTGATGTAAGATTGAGATTAACGCCTCGGTGGCCGAGTGGCAGAGCGCTCGGCCCGATACCCGAAGATCCCGGGTTCAACTCCCAGGTCGGGCAAAATGTATTTCGGATTTTTCGATGTATAGCCCGGGTTTGTGATCACCAACCCGCATTTGGCAAGCGTGGTGATTAAGCCATTACCCATCAGTTGTAGCGATGACTCGATTTCAATGATGGGGGCCTTTGCCCAGCAGTGGGACAATTATAGGCTGTTTACTTTGATGTAAGATTCTATAAAATTCAAATTTGCTGGTAGTTGTCATCTAATTTTTTTTTATTAAATTCTAAAGTTTCGGAAATGTTAAACATGAAATAAAAATTCCAATTTTCATTGCTATAAAAAAAAACTAAAACAGATCGGGATCTCAGTCTCTCAAAAATTCTTTAGTTTATCCTATTTCAAACGGTATGCTAATGTCATTAAAATAATAATAAAAACTTCACTAATTCGCTAAATTAGTCCTTCGACTCAAGTCAGGCTGATATTAAAAATTAGGGCTAAATCCTTTTTTTCGTGAATAACACATTCAAAGCAGGTAAAAACTTTTATCTTACTTTAGCAACATAAAATCTGTCCCCCATCTCCCCTCCTTTAATAGGTTTTATTTGAAATTTAAGACCAAAATTGTTATTTAAATGTTTTATTCGCGTACGCGGAACGTGTTACGGGGACTAAAAGTATAGCAGATGACCCTTTCTGTCGGCCAATTCATCTTGGCACACAATGCGCCAAACACCCTGTATATAAGTTTTTTAGTAACCAGCTCAACACAGCAATCTGTTTAAACATTTAGTTCCTTCTTTGTCTGACTTATGTATGTGTGTGTCATTGATAAGATAAAAATAAAGTAACTTTGATAAGTAATTGAAGTAAGTGTGTTTGTGTCGGTGTGTGTGTAATGGACGTATACAGCATGTCAGTCGACAAATTAATGGAAGAATTTATTCAGTTTCAGAGTAATTTAGTTCAACACAACACAAGGACAATAAAAAATGTAACAATTAATATACTCACTTGTAAGATCTTGCCCTTCCGAATCCAGCCTTTGATGAACTTAGGGTCGAGCTTGCAGCACTGGTCGCAGTCCCGGAGGCCGAGGTCGAAGGCGGCCAGCTTGGTGTAGCACGCCGCGCGGTTGGAGTACAGCTTGGGGTCGTCCGGGTTGCGCATGATGGCTTCGGTGTAGTGCTTCACTGCGTTGCTGTAGTCACCTAAAAGTTATGATGGTGAGTTGCAGATATACATATATCCGACTCGAAGGACCATGTTCAGCAAACCGCCAAAAAATTCTACTGAACTAACTTGTAATATTAGCATAATTCAAAGGTAAGCTATGGGTACAAAAATCAATATCACCGCCAGTAAAAATCTAAATATCGCCATTCCGAAAATAGCATAACAAATAATTCACCATCTATTAACCAATCTTAGAACAATTTTTTTTTTATACGTAGCACGGCAAATTACTCCATTCCACCTGATGTTAAGTGAATATGAAATCCAGATGCGACGACAACTGGTGCAGCGTGAAAACAATGCAGCATCAGTTACCCTCACTCTGCCGGCCCACAAGGTGCTTCACGCCTCGTTTGAAGGACCCCATATGCAAAACGTATGCTGGCAAACTATTCCATGTTTTGGAGGTGCGACAAAGAAACGAGTCACTAAATTTCTTAGTGCGCGATGGAATATTTGAGACAGTGAAGCGGTGACTCCGGAGAGCAGCACGTGTACTCCTATGGAGGAAGGGAGAAGGTCCCACCTCCCTTCCTCCATAAGCTCAAAGAGGTCAGAGAGGTCAAAGAGCTGTTCAGAGCACTCGCCATGGTATAAGCGGTAAAACACGCCAAGTGACGCAATCATCATCATCATCATCTCAGCCAAAAGACGTCCACTGCTGGACAAAGGCCTCCCCCAAGGATATGAGGGGTATTTGCCGTAATCGCCACGCTTGGCAGGCGGGTTGGCGATCGCAGTAAGTTGAGACTTAACCTCAGAGAGATGCTGCTGCCCATCCTCTGGAATGGTCTCTTAGTCGGCTTTTACGACACCCACGGGAAGAGATGGGGTGGTGCAATTCTTTATCCCCGGCACCACACAGGGAAGTGACGCAATATCTCTACGCAATTGCAGAGATTCAAGAATATTTGCGACTTCTGCGTTGCCGATAATGTGTACAGCGCGACGACGCTGTAATCTGTCCAAGGCATCGAGAAGGTTCTTTGCGGAACGGTCCCAGATGTGCGAGCAATACTCCACGCAAGACCGTACCTGTGTCTTGTACTGATCAGGCGTAAAGAGTCGCCGCACCATGTTCAGATTACCGAGTTTTCGTGAGGCTGTTTTGAGCACGGCTTCGATGTAGTCCTTTTGGTTCAGATCGCAGCGAATCGTCATATCGAGCATGTTGATACTGCTCTGCAGGCTTAGAGATGTGATGAAGAGTTGGAAGGGGAAGGAATGGTGACTTTTTATCGTGAATTATGGAGTATGTGGACAAGTTGTTTATTTAAAATACGATCCATGATTTTGCACAAAGCTGAAGTAACGGCTATAGAGCGGTAATTAGAAGGGTCTGACCGATCTCCTTTTTTGGGGACCGGTTGCACATTAGCTTCTCTCCAAGATTCGGGCACACAACCAGAAGAGAGCGAGAGACATTAAAGGCGCGTTAACATAGGGGACAACTCCGTTGCCCACATTTGCAGGACTATTGCTGGGTTGCCATCAGGGCCATTAGCTTTCCGGACATATCGATTGACTGCAGCTCCGCACGGACATTACACTGCCTGATTTTAAACTCGGGCATTGTGTGGCCACAGTGAGGAATGAGCCACAGTGTGGCTGTGCATTGCAGTCATCGATTCGGGAGTTAACTGCAATGAGTTTTGCCGGGAGATCGACCTTCTCCTGCGGCTTGTGAGCTAAAGTCCCGTCAGGACATCTCAGTGGAGGCAGCGAGGGTTGGCAGAAGTTTGATTGCACGGCTTTGGCTAGACGCCCGTAGGATGCGCCAATAGTTCTTGGCCGACCCGTGCAACGCGCTAGGCATCCGCTCTAAGGCCGCATTTCCACCTGCAAGATAGACAGTACTTGCTACTGAGTATACACTTGCAAGCTGCTGTCGGACAGACTATCGGACATTTCTCGCGGAAGTTTTCTTGCAGGTGGAAATGTGGCCTAATGTAGGCCCTTTTGCAGGACTTGATGGCATTATTATATGCTGCTTTCAGCGAGCGAGTTTCGGGATCCCTAAGAGCTTTACCCCTGATCCAAGCGCGGTATGCCGCCTGCCTGTTATCGACAGCGTTGGCACACTCACGGTTGAACCATCGGTTGCGCCTGCCTCTGCTGATGAGATAGAAATGCGAAATATAGTATTCCATCCCTAAAATTATCTCATCAGCAACTGCAGTCGCGCTAGCTGTTAGTTTCTTCCCACTAAAGCAGCGCAGCGCTGCCTCGCAAGGGATGGATGCAAGTAGTCCCGCATACCATCTTAATCTGCCGACGAGTAATGCCAAATCTGACGTTTCGATACCGCTGCACATTGTGGAATTTGACCTAATTTTCGGACATGGTCTTTTTATTACAGAACTAGATAGTGTTTGATATTTTAAATGATGGAGTAGAACTCCCGTGTGCCCATTAAGCATAGTTACGCATTTGCATAGTTATTTTTTTTAAAAACCCTCTTTCTTTTGGCCCAAAAAGTGAAAAAAATTAATACTGCGAGGTCATAGGATTTATTTATAATTTAACTTATTCATATATAGGAACAAGAAAAGCTGCATTTTTTGAGACCATTTTGAATCTCGTGTAGTTAGTACAACACGAGTAATTAGTTTTTTTCCATTTCATGTTTTTATTTTTTTTTCTCTGAAACCAATTCGCATTAGCACACAATTTTTACATAATAAACATCCGCAAATCATGTTTAATACGTCACAAAAAAAACTGAAAGCTAATCTCGCTTGGTATACGAGTTACAGCTGCTTAAGTTTTTGTGTAAGGGTTTGTCACAATTTTAGGCCCAAAATTAAAATTTTTAAATGTAGCGAATTGTATAATTAAAATTATATTGGGACTTTTCACACACGACACGACAACCATCGATATCTTTGTGGTGTATGAAATGTCGTATTTGTGAAATGTCATATTAATTTATTTTATTTTTATTTTTATTTATTTGATTTACCAACAGCTATTACATTGGAACTTATTCGCTAGGTACATTGCAATGTGGTTTCAAACTTAATGCACAGCCAATTACAGGTAAACACCTCATGCAAATTATGGTAAAGAAGCCATTAATTAAAATACTAATATTTATAAAAATATTACAATTTTTTATGTACATAAAAAAAAATGTTTCCAAAACTACCCACTAAATATTATTATATATGAGAGAAAAAAAAATGTAAAATATCTATACAATCTGTATCAAGCAGGGCCAGCCATATTTCACGTACCTAATCAGTTACTTTTAGTGAGCTGGTACACATCAAAACATTTCTTGATATCTCAGTCATTGTGGAAGTACATACTTTTGAAAATAATACGAGTTTATCGACATTATGACAACATTATTCAATCAGCTGATTGGAGTAATGAACTATGTCTAGTGTTACTACCTAAAGTTCACCTCTTTTGCCTCTGCTGTAAACCTAGTATTCTTGTGTCTATTGTGCTGACTCCGCCCGCTTTCAACTACCTATTTATTTTTGATAAAATTTTAAGGGTTCCGTTTTGTTATTTTCTTCAATAAGAACGAGTTACGACTACCTACTTTTATTAGTTAGAAAAGAAAATTGAGACTTCATTTAGTCAATTGTTCTCTGTTCCTATCACCAGGTTAGGTCAGGAATGTGTTATCTATCAGGTAAGTACTTCTGACGGTTAATTAGTATGGAGGTTCGAATCCAAAACATTTAAGATTTTAGGAAATTAAATGTAAATGTTATGTACCTGTAAAGTAATACTGTAAAAATGGTCAAAAAAGGGTTTTTTTTTGTTGACAACGTAAGCAATGGTTACATTTTTTTAATATTCAAAACATTACCGTCCGTAAATTATTAAGTCTCAACAATAATTTCGTTGTTTTAGTTTTCGCTTTAAAAATACATCAGTTTTAGTTTTAGCTGATTAATTAAAAAATTTAAACTGATTAAACGAAACGCGATTACACTCGCCTGCGCTAGCGCTACGTAACGTAGGTACCTACTCCGCATAACTACCCCGCGCGCGCCTAATTAATAATTTAAACAGTGATAAAAATGACTTACCTACTAATTTAAAAATATTGCTAGTTTGGGTAACTTAAGTCTAATTTTCGATCCCTAAAAAGGCGGAGTCACAAGAAAGCGTGCGCGTGTGTCTTTTTTCTTAAGGGTTCTGTAGCTCATTTTATTATTGTAACCGCTTTGATTGACCCGGTATAAAATGTAAGCATTACTGAAATCCTCACTATTTGTATGAAATTTTATTAGGTTAACTAAGTTTAACTAGGTTGCATCACACAAAGTTTCAATACTTAACACATTCGTTTTTGTTTACAATAATGTAATGTGTTTTATTAGTTAGAAAAGAAAATTGAGACGTTCATTTAGTCAATTATTCTCTGCTCCTATCACCAGGTCAGGTCAGGGATGTGTTATCTATCAGGTAAGTACTTCTGACGGTTAATTAGTATGGAGGTTCGAATCCAAAACATTTATGATTTTGAGAAAATTAAATGTAAATGTTATGTACCTGTAAAAGTAACACTGTAAAAATGAAATATTTATAAAATTTACAAAATACAGTGAAAAAATTAAACGCCTACCCGACCCAGCCAGGAATCGAACCTGGGTCTTCCGCAATCCGGGCGGCTGCACTGACCGATATGCTACCGGGAAGGCTGACGTAGACGCTGAATTTTGTCACTGCTTTTGTAATTTTTAGAGTGCTAATAGCGGCACAGCGCGCCATCTATCCAACGACCATTGCAACCGTTGGCTATGCAGATTCATCTTTGCAGATGAAATACTACAAATTTGATAACACAACGCTATAGTAAATTTTTCCTTTTTATTTTCAAGTGCTGATTGCTGCACTGAAGCTAAATTAAATATTTATAAAATTTACAAAATACAGTGAAAAAATTAAACGCCTACCCGACCCAGCCAGGAATCGAACCTGGGTCTTCCGCAATCCGGGCGGCTGCACTGACCGCTATGCTACCGGGAAGGCTGACGTAGACGCTGAATTTTGTCACTGCTTTTGTAATTTTTAGAGTGCTAATAGCGGCACAGCGCGCCATCTATCCAACGACCATTGTAACCGTTGGCTATGCAGATTCATCTTTGCAGATGAAATACTACAAATTTGATAACATAACGCTATAGTAAATTTTTACTTTTTATTTTCAAGTGCTAATTGCTGCACTGAAGCTAAATTAAATATTTATAAAATTTACAAAATACAGTGAAAAAATTAAACGCCTACCCGACCCAGCCAGGAATCGAACCTGGGTCTTCCGCAATCCGGGCGGCTGCACTGACCGCTATGCTACCGGGAAGGCTGACGTAGACGCTGAATTTTGTCACTGCTTTTGTAATTTTTAGAGTGCTAATAGCGGCACATCGCGCCATCTATCCAACGACCATTGCAACCGTTGGCTATGCAGATTCATCTTTGCAGATGAAATACTACAAATTTGATAACACAACGCTATAGTAAATTTTTACTTTTTATTTTCAAGTGCTAATTGCTGCACTGAAGCTAAATTAAATATTTATAAAATTTACAAAATACAGTGAAAAAATTAAACGCCTACCCGACCAAGCCAGGAATCGAACCTGGGTCTTCCGCAATCCGGGCGGCTGCACTGACCGCTATGCTACCGGGAAGGCTGACGTAGACGCTGAATTTTGTCACTGCTTTTGTAATTTTTAGAGTGCTAATAGCGGCACAGCGCGCCATCTATCCAACGACCATTGCAACCGTTGGCTATGCAGATTCATCTTGCAGTGCAGCAATTAGCACTTGAAAATAAAAAGTAAAAATTTACTGTAAAAATGGTCAAAAAAGGGTTTTTTTTGTTGACAACGTAAGCAATGGTTACATTTTTTAATTTTCAAAACATTACAAGCCGTAAATTATTAAGTCTCAACCATAATTTCGTTGTTTTAGTTTTCGATTTAAAAAAAACAACATCAGGTTTAGTTTTAACTGATTAATTTAAACTGATTAAACCAAACGCGATTACACTCGCCTGCGCTAGCGCTACGTAACGTAGGTACCTACTCCGCATAACTACCTCGCGTGTGCCTATTTAATAATTTGAACAGTGATAAAAAATTACTTACCTACTAATTTAAAAATATTGCTAGTTTGGGTAATTTAGTCTAATTTTCGATCCCTAAAAAGTACTAGGGCAACTCCTGGTATGGGCGGAGTCACAAGAAAGCGTGCGCGTGTGCCTTTTTTCTTAAAGGGTTCTGTAGCTCATTTTATTTTTCTAACCGCTTTGATTGACCTGGTATAAAATGTAAGCATTCCTGAAATACTAACTATTTGTATGAAATTTTATTAGGTTAACTAAGTTTAACTATGTTGTATCACACAAAGTTTCAATACTTAACACATTCGTTTTTGTTTACAATAATGTAATTATAATAAGAATAACATTTTCAAACATCGGTGACATACCTAAGTACTAAATAAAACTTACATGTGATGGAAGATGTTATCACCAATTGACTAAATTAATATTAACAAACGTAAAAATAATACACATAATGCCAGTGGGTGGTGTTGGTTGTATTCTGTGACTTCGGAAAGTATTAGTAGTAAGTAACTAGCACTGCAAGTAGACAGTATAAATGTCTACCTACTAGTCTAAAATCATTGCAAGTTACTGCACTGCACTGGAAAAAGTTGAACACCTCGGACGGGAATCGAACCACGCACCTTCCGCCACCAGCACCAACAACCACCAACACCAGTCTTCACATTCCAATCCAGAGATTCATTTGTCAAGTGGTTAAAATGCAGCCGCCCGTATTGCAAAAGTTGCATAGTTCGATTCCCGCCTAAGCGTTATGAAACGCTAAAATAACGCTAAAATATCTAAGAAGTGCAAACTTCTAAGATCTGATAAAGCAACGGGATAAAGCTAAAAACATACGCATCGAGCGCTGACAAATATCGATGGATAAAACCAGTTCTCGGTAGCGTAGTGGTTAAGGCAGCCGCACGGATTATGGATTGTGCGTGATTCGATTATGTTTGACATTTATTAATGCAAAAATGTATCTAAGCTTATCTATCAATAATTCACAATTATTCTCAAGTCTACACAATAATTATTTTCGATCCCTAAAAAAGTAGCAACTCCTGTTTCTAGTAGGCGGCACGCCCGCCGGCGCCGGCGCCGCCTTGGTAGGTTTGTTTGCCTACGATTTTTTCGCAGTCGTTTATGAAAGCTTTCAGAGTGCATGCCTACTTTTCGTTTGTTTGCTGTTCGGTTTCGATTCGACTACCTATTATGTTAATATGGCATTTCTAAGTAATCAGGAGTCAGGATAATTCTTTGTGTCGGGGCTGTTTATGTGTTTATGTGAAGTTAAGTGGACTTTTTTATCACAGCTAGGGTGCTACGTGCTACACTACACCTGTGCTTCGCTTTAGTTGATTTTACTAATTTCAAAAATAAGTCATTGCAATCTAGGACTTAGAGTACCTAGTTCTAGGTAGGCGTATCTACCTTAGAGTAGTACGATTATTTATTTTGTAACTACACCTCAAAGTGCTTCGCTTTAGTTTATTTTAGTTATTTCAAAAATAAGTCATTATAATCAAGGACCTATGTAGGTACCTACTCGTAGGTAAGCGTACGTAAAGTCGAAACAATGCGGCTGTAAAATGAAAATGTTTTTATTACCTACTTTGATGATAATTACTTAGGTACCTACTTAATACAAATTATTAAATCACGAAAGTAAAATAGCTGCCTACTTTGCTGCTGCTTTGTTTTATTACTGCCGTCAAAGGTTTTGACGTTCGCCGCCCGCGCCGACAGTAGCTAGCCGGTAACTGTTTGAGCGGGCGAACTACAGGGTGCCAAGTGCGAGTTTCATTCGCCATTTGATCACGTAAACGAAAACGAGAATTTGTATGGCAAAATGTTAACTCCTCTCGTATGCCGCCAGGAGGCGCTGCTTCAATGCCATACTAATTTTCGTTTTCGTAAACGTAATCGAATGAATACGGATAGTAAACAAAGCTCACACTAGGCACCCGGTACACCTCCTGGTTGTAAAACTGTGCGCCTGGTAGGGGGCGTGGTGGCCAAAACTAGGGCACGCAGTTTTACAAACAGGAGGTGCAGTGTAGGCATCTTACAGAGTTCATGACCCTCCTAGTGATGGGTTTAGCTTGTTTTGATTTTAAATTAACGACAGATTAACTTTGTTTGTAAATGCAAAAACAAATTAAATTGCGTTTATCTTACTAGGGTATTTATAGAAAGGGTCTATACTAGGGATAATTTGAAACCCTTGATTATGGCTGAACCTGTCTGGTACACGTTGTATAAAAAAAATATATAACTATATATTATGCTAATTAATGTACTTAATTTTTTTTCAAAAACTGCGGCAAACTGTCTACGTGTGCATCCAATTTACCACAATTCATATTATACAATTTACAAATTCTGTATATGGGTGAATTCATGCCGAATTTAGTTTTTCTAAAAGGCGGGCAAAATGGTTGGATCTGAGATCTCGGATATCTATAAGGTACTTTGAATCTTATTTGGCTTAGTAAATTTGGACAGTCAATTTGGTTTCGTAGTAGCTTGTAAAGAAAAATAAGATCCAATCTATCCCTACGATTTTCAAGGCCCATCATGTGAAATCGCTCAAGCCTCACCTCATAGGAAGATCTTTTACTCATTCCGTTAGAGTATGCCAAATGACCTAAAAATCTTTTCTGAATTCGCTCAATTCTAAGGGAGTGTGTAGCGAAATGTGGTCTCCAAATTACGCTGCAGTACTCTAAGACACTGCGTACAAGTGAATTGTACAATAATATTTTTGTACCTACTCTACGAAAAACCTTTGCATTACGTATAACAAATGCTAACATTCCTGATGCCTTTTTAATAATATGATCTATATGAGGTAGAAATGTCAATTTATTATCAATATATACGCCTAAATCTCGGGCACACATCCTTTCCTCAATAGTACTATTTCTTATGCGGTATTCAGACGAAAATATTTTCTGTTTTCTAGAAATGTTCATAGAGAAACACTTGTCACTGTTTATCTCCATCAAATTGACATCACACCAAAGCACCAGCTTATCTAAGTCTTTTTGGAGGGCCACAGTGTCATCGTAGCTTGTGATAGCTTTTGAAAATTTTATGTCGTCAGCAAATAAAAAAGCAGTAGAGTTAGAAAAACATTTAGATATGTCGTTAATAAAAATATTAAATAAAATAGGGCCTAAGTGGGACCCCTGCGGTACACCAGAAGACACTATGTATTCGTTAGACTTAAAACCATTAACAACCACATGAAAATAGCGGTTCGTTAAATATGACTTAAACCACTTTAATAAAGGATCATCAACACCATACATTTGAAGTTTCATTATCAGTAGATCATGAGATATCCGGTCAAAAGCTTTACTAAAGTCTGTATATATTACATCAACCTGTTTGTTAGCGTCTAAATGTTCAACCAAATACTCAGTGAAACTAGCTAAGTTAGTAGTGGTAGATCTAGATTTAACGAATCCGTGTTGAGAGTCAATTATGTACTTCTGGAAATAGTCTTATATAAGAGTACAAATCAGTGACTCAAGTATTTTTGCAAAACACGACAGTATAGAGATCGCTCTGTAATTGGAGATCAGTTTTTCATCACCAGATTTATGTAAAGGTACAACCTTGGCTAACTTCCACACATCAGGGAATGTACCAGTGTTCAATGACTCGTTGTAAATTAAGTGAAGAGGTCCAACTAAACTAGATGCACAATTAACGATGAAAACAGGTGGTATGCCGTCTGGTCCCGCCCCTTTAGTTTTATCCAAAGTTTTGAGTTTACGTTCTAGTACCCGTTGATCAACATTATAAGCTGTAAGACCATCTGCGCTCTGTCCAAAAGCATCACTGACGTTCAATGCATTTGCCCCAGGCCCCCCACTACCATAAATTTCCTTGAATTGCTTTGCAAACTGTTCACAAATTTCCAACCCGTCACAACTTGTAGTTATACCATCACTCATAGAAGAGGGATATGTGCTAGCCTCCGCGTTTGGCTTTGATGTATGACCAAAAGTATTTAGGATTACGCGCAATTTTATCCTCAAGACATGACACATAAGAATTATAGTTTTGCTGAGCTAACTTTTCAGATCTTTTCTTTACTAATTTTAACGAGAGGTAACTAAGGGTAACTAAGGGAGAGGTAACTAAGGGATTTTTGTACTTTGTAAACCGTTTTCTAAGTTTATTTTTTTCCTTCAAAACATTAATCAAATCTCTAGAAAACCATGGAGGAAATTTACCCTTAGGTTTATGTTTAGTCAACGGTACGTACTTTGATATGAGTTGCCTTATCTTTGAATAAAATGCATCTATGTAATCATTAATATCATCACAGTCATGGAACAGGCCATCCCAATCCAGTTCATTCAGATAAGCATTGATAGCCTCGTAATCACCCAGCCAGAAATTGTAACGATTTGAAAAAGTTTTCGTCATTCTGTCATTACTATGTACAGCTAAATCAATCTCTAATGGTGGATGATACGGATCTATAGTACTGAGTCCACTGAGAGCTGGAGCGATGTAACACGAGAGGTAGTCTAAGAAGACCAAATCAAGCACCTTACCGCGACTGTTACTCACTTTGTTACATTGTTTAAACTTATTTATGTATGAGAAATCAATCAACATCTGACACAAAAACGAAGTATGTCTTATGCTAGGATTGTCGTTTACTAAATACCAATCAATGTTACTAAGGTTAAAATCACCCAATATACAGGTCACACAATCATTATGTTCCAGAAACGTGTTACAAGCTTCAATAAATTGTTCCAAAAAATTTTTTTGTACCGGAGGAGAGAGATATATTGCACAGAAAACTAATTTTGTACTATTATTGTCGTTTGATATCTCTAGGGATACCCATAAGTCTTCGATACAATTTTCCTGCGCATACATTCTACAGGATATATGTTTTTTCATAACAGCGATTAAAACACCCCCTCCTTCCTTTTTGTAACTGAAACAAGTTGTACTTCTGTCCCTTCTATACACTATATATCTGTCATCAAATAATTCCGAATCTTTTACTGAACTGTTTAGCCAAGTTTCAGTAAGTATAATTAAATCATAGTTATTACATGCAACATTTTGACAAAACATATGAGTTTTAGTGCGAAGACCGCGAACATTCTGATAAAAAATATTTAAGGAATCGTATTTTAAAAATTAAAAATTATAGGTATTGAACTTAAACACCCTAGAACTAGGTAACAACTAAACTAATTTATGTAAACCATTAATGTCCTTAATAATTTTGTATTCCGAATTGTCACTCTTCCTCATGTAAATTCGTCCTCCCCTAACCCACACGTATTTGTAACCTATTTCTTTTGCCTTCAATCTTGCTGCTGCGTGCAGGGCCTTGTTGTTTGCTGAAAGGTGCTCACTTACAAAGATCTGGACTGAATCTGGACGTTTGAAACTGTACAACTATTGACCTTGGCCGGTCAGAATCTTTATTCATCTTGGCTATTCTTGTACAATGGGAGACGTTATCCTCTGATACTTGAAAATCAATAACTTTACCCACTCGACTCACAATGCTTAATAGGTTTTCATCTTTTCTTTCCGGCACACATTGAATTTCGATGTTGTAAGATCTAGCATTTTGCTCCATTTGATTAACTCGAGCAATTAGGTCATCCATTTTTGATTGCATTGAGCTATTCTGGTTCTGCAGTGATTTAATTGTAGCTTGGGATTCAGTATGCTCTTTAGTTATTTCTTCAAATCTTAAGTTCATGAAAGTCATAGATTCTCTAACTTCAACAATCTCTTCTTTTATTGTATTCAACTCAGTTTGAAGAATGCTGGTCATGGTTTTCTGCATTGTCTTTTGCATTTCGGAAGCAAATCCCTTCAAAATATCTTGCATTTCATCTCTAGTGATAGGTTTTTGATCATTTGCGTTAGGTGGAGAATTTATCGCCTGCCTTTTACCAGGTCTCGTAGTGATATTAGGATTAAATCGCACTGGGGTATTATCATTATTACATTTTTTCTTCTTCTTACAAAGTATACATATCCAAAGCTTAGTATCACTTGCAGAAACCGAATCATCGCTATTCGTCAAAGAAATACATGCTTCATGAAACGCCTTCTTGCACTTGGTGCATACCAAGTAACAATCATCTTGCAAACCCAACAAACAGCAACCCCAAACAACGCTTTCATCAGTATCAGCCATTCTCGGAAATTTGTAAAAAAAAAAAAATATATATATAAACAAAAATCTTCTTTTATTTAGTCACTAAACTAACACTTTAGTTTACGTGGTTTGAACTCGAACTCGCTCGGGAGTATCTTCACAAAGTCCATCCAGTGTCGCTTGCGGCTATCGAGGCCCGTATCAATTTACCAAAATTAAGCTATGTAGTTTTGCAATCTGTCGCACGCAACTGTTCCAATGGGGTCAAAGTCCAGTTTGACTGCACTTCACGATGAATGACATTGCAAATGATCTCACTGTTTCGATAAAAATTGTTACTGTTTAACACAAAATATTAACTTCACATACCTACAACATTCGATGGAACTTTAAGTAAGGAAACTTTTGTTATAAAAAGTTTCTCAATAGATGCACTTTACAAACTGTTAACTGATAAAAATAAAGGAGCTATTTAGAAACACGTCTTCTCTGGCCAACTACCTTCCAAAAAAAAAAAAAATAATCAAATTTACATGTTGATTCGCATTTATACCGTTCAATAATAAAGATTTTTTTTAAACTTTTTATTTCTTTTTTCTTTATTTTGTGTTATTACTTTTTAATATTTTATATTTATTCACATTTAGTCACATTATAGGTCTCTAGAGTTACATTTACAAATTCATTATAATTTATTTACATTTTTACAAGTTGGCACATTAATTTACATTGTTGTATTTAGCCCATTTTGATTGTTGCATTTGATTCTAGTGGCTCAGCACTAACAAATATACCACCCTCCAGTCCTGGGTACTCATCAAGCACCTGATTTTCAGTCTTGTTCTGGATTCCTCCGTATCGATTGGTGAAGACTCTTCGATTAGTCCAAATTCTTTGGTAGAAATGCTGACATGAGCAGGTTTGGCGAAGTAGCACCATGGTCGGTCTGTGACGCCTCCATGATGCTTCGCCCCCGTTTCTCCAGGTGCATGTATTTGTGTGGCATTTTAACTATTAAGAAATTTCACATTACAGGCAGTAGCATAGCTTAGCGTGACGGTAAATTGGTTTATATATAGTTAAAAATGAAATCTCCTTAGTCTTTCGAGTGTGGACCGCTTCCCACACAACATGTCACCGTTCATCGAATCGAAACTTACTTTAAAGAGCAAACATTTTAACAATAGTGTCGTGGTATCCTATTGTTTTTTAAGGCTAGAAACAGTCAATACAACTCACACTTTATCAGTTCTTAAAAAGGTTTATTTAATTTTATAAACAAAAATATAAAACATTTAAACTACCAACATAATAACGTTTTAGATATTTAGCGACGGAAGCCTAAACGTTAACTATATTAATCAAATCGTCAACTTAATTTTAATAACATTAATAAAATAACGATTTGGCCCAAACAAATAAAATTTATTTACATATCTAAAAGTGTCAACCCTGACTCTAAAATTTAGGCCCAAAACAGTATTTGGGTCATTCCATGTCAAACGCTACCACGACGATTTTTTTAAAGTACTCTTTTTTTACATACTTATCTGCTTATGTAAGCCTAAATATATTGAATCATATGAATGAACTGATATTTCTAAAAATCAATTTTTTTACAATTTTTTTCATGTGTTTGAACTATGAGAAAAATACTCCCCTAGTGGTAGAGATTTTGGAGCTAAAAATGACAACACTGTAAAAGTAATATGACGTTCACTGTTAAAGCTGATTTCGCGCCATGTTGAGTAGTGATACATGAACTGCTTGGTTGACGAAAAGTTTTCTGTAAATCGGTAAGTTTTCGTTTGTTTATAGTACTTTTACAAAAGGGACATCGCATGTTACACCCGTTACAGAAATAAGGCAAAAGTTTAATCTGTAGCTTACTTAATGAACTAACAGCTTCACGGCTTTGGGAAAGTAAGGTTATGATTGCAAACATGTGGCCAATATCATCGATTTTATATTGAGCTTTGTACTTTATGATAAATTTGCTAATCAAATTGCGTTACGCCCGTTACGTAACGGGTATAACACTGTTACGGTGAGGTTTTGCGGATACAAAAAAATTACTTTTAAGTTATGTTGAATGGGAATTCGATTCTTTTTAGGATCATAATGTTAAGAAACCAGGTTTAAGTAACATTTCAAAAACACTTTGGTTTTTATTTTAATTTTTTGACCGTTTATGTCGAAAATAAGTTTTAGTTGCTATTAACTTTGTTTGCATGTTGGGTGTTTTGCATAATGGCTTATATTTTGGTCTAGGTATTCAAGGTTCACGAAGCGATGCCTTCAGTCAAAGAAAGAACTATCCGGAAAGAATAGACCACTTCGAGCACCTACAAAAAGAGAAGGAGAGAGAGAGATTTTGAAAATGGTTGATAATAACGCAAAAGTAATCATTAGCAACGAGCAAGCTGATGTCCCTTTTTAAAATATAATAAGAATTTTACCGGAACCAATGCTAAGAAATAAGGGCATCCGAACATACTATTAATAACAGTATTGATATTTTTGAAAAGTAAACAATAAAAATTAAAATAAAGTTACATTTCTTGATTATTACATCGTTTAGATTGTTTTGTGATTCAAAATGTTTTAGATAATAAAGATTTTTCATAAAGTTTTGGTTCTCATTCGTACTTGTTACGCCCGTTACAAAAGCCTGTTACGCCCGTTACGCACAAATGTTTGCGTGAATTTTAAATTATCGTCTGTTTTACTTTAATTTATGTTGTAGATGGAGGATTGAGTATTTGGCTACAGCTTAACATTAATTTTTACTCATAAAACAAGGGTAATTCGCAGAGTTTCGCAAAAATGTCGCACCATCCGGAAGTGAGAGGCAAAATCAAGTTACGCCCATTACGGTACTTGCGACTGATTTTCACGAAATCCATTAAAGTTGTAGGAAACCTAAATTAAAATTAACTTTACATAGGCTAAAAGGTTATCAATTAAGTAATCAAATGGCTATGTTTTCCTTATAAAACATTATGCAATCACCAGTTGAAAGTGTACGACCTGTTACACCCGTTACATGGAATGACCCATTTACTTAAAATTCGTATACCAAGCGAGATTAGCTTTCAGTTTTTTTGTGACGTATTAAACATGGTCTGCGGATGTTTATTATGTAAAAATTGTGTGCTAATGCGAATTGGTTTCAGAGAAAAAAAAATAAAAACATGAAATTGAAAAAAACTAATTACTCGTGTTGTACTAACTACATGAGATTCAAAATGGTCTCAAAAAATGCAGCTTTTTTCATTCCTATATATGAATAAATAAAATTATAAATAAATCCTATGACCTCGCAGTATCAATTTTATTTCACTTCTTGGGCCAAAAGGAAGAGGGTTTTTAAAAAAATATATTTACGAAACTATCCTTAATGGGCACACGGGAGTTCTACTCCATCATTTAAAATATCAAACACTATCTAGTTCTGTAATAAAAAGACCATCTCCGAAAATTAGGTCAAATTCCACAATGTGCGCTGTAGGCGGTAACGGGGTCAGAGGCACTTTGCTGGATACCAAGCAGTTATCCAAAGAGCCTAAAGAAGCTCGGATCTTCACTTAGTAACCAGCTGGGCGGCTCGTCAGCAGAAGATCCAGCAAAGAGGGCGCGTGACCGACTATATCTGGGAACCTGGGGGGCTGGTTCACCAGTTGAGTCAGGTCGTGCGTGGGAGCAAATGCGTTCTACAAGCATGGTCTGTTTTGGAGGAACTTAACCACAACTCGTGGTGAGCATTGAAGTCCCCCAAAAACACCAATTCCGCCGAAGGAAACCACTCATGCGCTTCATCTACCACCCGACTAAGGTGTTCCATAAGTCGAGTTGCCTCCATGTCGCCATTATGGGATCGGTAGACGCAGACGTAGACACGGCTATGAGAGCCTAACTCGACGTGTACCACAAGGAGTACCACTTGACGGGTTTTACACCATGCGTGCCGTGTAACTGCCCGGGGTTACTACCACGCAGTGGAGCATATCGGAGCTCTAAAATCCGTTAGTCGCCTCTTACGACACCCACCGGAGGAGAGGGGGTGGAGAATTGTATTTGTACTTTCTCCGTCACCGCACAGATTAAATTTAAACTTACTAAAAGTATATTGACCCACACATTTCACTTTGCGAAATTTACTGCAGTACATAACTGCCACTGCAATGCCTGCTACTTTCTACCTGAGACTATGATAATGTAAAGGTATACAGGTGACACTGGCACCAGAAGCAAAGATGACTCTAAAAGAGTGGTGTCTAATAGACAGCAATGGAAGCAGTTGGATGCACACTGAGTTATAATAATAATATCAGATTGTAAATGAAAAGACGAAGACAAAAGATGAGTCAATAATCACATAACTAAAAACTATTTCAATTTGATCCATGTTAGTTTAAAAAGTTTTAGTTTTTAATTTAAAGTAGAAACCTTACCCTTCTTGAAGTAATCATTGCCAAGCTCCTTCTCTTGTTCAGCTTTGACGGGATCAACATAAGCCTTTTTCTCCTCCTCAGCTATTCTCTTCTCAACCTCACTGAGGAGTGTTTTGATCTCAGGTGTGCGGTGCTCTGACATTGATTTCTCAAAGTATGTTCTAGCCAATTTCCATTGTTCCATCTTTTTGTATGCATTACCTACATTTAATGAGACAAATTAAATTCACATACAATGCTTGTTGTAAAATTTGCCTTTTGACCACCATAGTCGCTATAATCGCCAAGTGATTACGTGGCTTGTATGCCATTACAATACTTAGTTTACAAAAACACAAAACATAGATATTTGGAAATTTTGGAATCCTTATTACAGTTGCAAGTTTTTACTTTGAATTGAATGCTTTGTGTACAAGATATATATCTATCATAATAAAGAATAGAAGAATGGAGTCTTTGTTGTGTTGGTGGTCAAGATCCACTATGGGTCGCTGAACCAACAAAGTAAGTGAGCATAATCACAATAGTGCCAGTCCTAGGGCAAGCATAAAAACAAAAATAAATATGATTCAAAATATAAAAACTCACCAATCCTAGTGAAAGCTTTAGCTATTAACTTGAAATCTGCTCTATTCTCTCTTCCAATTTCAATTGCTTTTTCACATTCTTTAATACATTTCTCATACTCTTTTTGTTCAAAGTACACAGCAGCCATATTTGTGTAGAACGTAATGTCTGTGGGGTCAAGTTCTATTGCCTTCTGGTAATGTGTTACGGCACTATCAAACTCCTTTTTCTTATAGCACTCATTGCCATGATCCTTTTCTATTAAAGCCAATCTACGGTTCTCTGGTAATTCATCATATTTTGGTTTAGGAGGCTCTTCTTTCTTTGGTGGCGGAGTAGGTCTTTTCTCAGGTTCGGCGGGAGGGTCTACGTCCATTGGTAGATTCATATCAATGCCATACATAACACCAATTGTTGTGAGAATCCTTTTATCTATCATTTTGGCATCCAAAGCTTGGTCATCAAAAGGATTCAAAGCTAATTTCTGTGGAAACAAAATTAAACTCTGAAGCACTGTTATCACCACTTCCTGTATTAAATTTACATATGTTATGCAAATATATAACAGACATTGTGTTATGCAAATATTCTATTAATATGCACATTAAGTTCTCAATAAATTCAACTAACTCAATTCTTGTGAGGTCAGTACCTAAATATGAGTCTATGAGTCTATTAGTATTTCCAAAGACAGTAGTCACTAAACAAATTTGTTTTTATCCACATATTACAAAAACTATGTATCTCAGACATTTAAGTTATTCATTAACCTGTTCCTACCAAGAAAATAAAATGAAGTTATACTTGGTAACTTAACAAAATATTTCATACCATTAACCTTACGAAGAAAACTTTGCACTTAAGATCACAATAGGTAGAAGTGTTCCGAGAGTAGGAAACCATTGTAGACCCCAAGAAGATAAGATGGTGATAAGTCATCATAATATAATGGTTGCTTACCTCCACAACTTTTACATATTCAGGATCTTTCAACCATTCTCTTGTCTGTGGATTTGCATGTAACTTTGCAAAAATCTGTTCAATTTTCTGTTGAGCTTCATCTGCTTGCTTCTGGACTTCAGCTAATCCTGACGCTAACTGCTGGTTGCTAGGGTCCAGCTCTAGACCTTTTTGGTAGGCTTGGATAGCTTCATCAAATCTTCCTAAGTATGCTAAGGCACTGCCTTTTCTGGAATACCCTTTACTCCAGCCGGGGTTAATTGAAACTGTTTTATTAGCATCTTCTAGGGCTGCTTCGTAGTTGCCGGCTTTAGCGTGAGCTGCCGAGCGGTTGCTGAACAAAACGTGGTTTTGAGGATCAAGAGCTATCGCACTGGTATAGCTTGATACAGCTTCTTTGTAATTACCCGTTGAGAGAGCCGCATTACCTTTCTCCTTTAACTGATTTACCTGAATATTCATAAAGGAATGATGTACATCGAACATTTTACATAAAAACCATTGTGATTAGCGCAATTATAACCTCTTACCTGATCCATGATTTACTGACAATTTCTTAAAACAGCACGTCTAGTAGAATAAGCTCGTCTTGCAAAAACTATATCCGCTGTTAGCAGAGCTTTGTCGTGTTAATTCACTTACTGTAACGCTTTTCAACACAATCCGTAGAAACAGCGAAATGACACTTCAAAATTCGAGAAAATTCTCGCTAAAATGCGATCCTTGCAACGTTCCGATTCACCGAACGATTTTATTTGATTAGAAAAAATCCAAGAATAGTACTGATAACTGATAGCAACGCACGTCACACGGAAAGTAGATAATAGAGACATAGAGTAGGCTTATGTTTTAAATCAATTGATTAGACACCAGACCCTAGATAGACTACATCTCCATGGATTAGACACATTCTACCACTTAAAAGTGTAGAACACCTTTGTTAATGCCTTTTGCACTGCAGGTACCTTATTTTGAACTAAAACTTTTGAAACGATATCATTAGTAGCAACTTAGAAGCACTCGAGTAGTCGAGTATTTATCCATCAATCAATAATTGCCAGTCGATCACCGGACTAGAAAAAATTGCAAAGTAAACTTAATGCTCTAAGAAGTAAACGCGTTCTTGAATGGAAGAAAGATGTTAATTATTGCAGTTATGTTTTATTTCCTATATATTATATTTTGGCTATAGTCTGGGATGTATTTAATTTAAATCATCTTATAATAACTTTTATTTAATGTTATCTTATTAGTCATCATTATTTATATGCTTAGAGTATACATACCAAACATACATATACCGTATACTTACTCTAAGTTTATATGTATTCAATTATGAAGATTTGGCTGCGCAGTCAGGACACCTTGGCTTTATTTTAAAAGAAAATAAACTTTAAAAAAATCAAAAATGTCTGTCTCGTTCTTTTGACAAGTGTGTTTTATTTAATTTCAATTTATAAGTTTTGTAGATAAAAGCATTGTAATTTTCTCTCATAGACCTTATGGATAATCTAACTGTGCTACAATCGGAAGCAAGCTAAGACATTCTGTGTTATACTTATATAAAAACATAGGTGTCGTATCTTTATTTTGTTCAGCGAACGGACGCTTGTGTCACGTTATATCGCTATTTTGCAGTCGTAATTGGATCTTGGACGTTGTGGGGAATACCAAGTGATACTTTAATCGATGGGTGATTAAGTGTTTCTGTAGTATAATTTATTGGCGGGGTTCTGTTTCCCGCGGTTGAGTGAGTCACCTTAAAAGTGTAACCATGGACACCGATGATGGAGAGTCATCGAGCAGCGGGCCTATGTCCAGCTTGAACAGCTTGTTTTCGTTTACCAGTCCGGCTGTGAAGAAGTTGCTTGGCTGGAAACAGGTACGCCAGTTTTGCTAGAAAATATAAAATCTGGTACCTATGGACAAAAATACCAAAGGAGTTAGTTTATGTTTTAAGTATTAATTACTACACGTTAATAACTCGTTGGTAGGTAGCTAAAACACAGAACAATCTCAAACTTTCATAGTAGGTAATAAAAAGTGTCAAATTCTTAAAAATAACATTACAAATAACTTTTTGAAACAATACAAAACAATGTTTAGTTTCATAGTAATTAAAGTTGTAACCAAATAAAAACAAAAAAGATTAATGTCTAAAGTTGTATAAGTGCTGCCTAAAGTTTGATTTATTAATGGCAAGATGAACAGAAGACATTGCTAATTAACGGATGGAAAAGGTGACAGTCGCAGGGTAGTTATGTAAAATGATAAAATAAGAAGACCATTCCTAGCAGCAAGAAATTTTAAACAGCGTGTTGTAATTTACATTAAGATTTTCACTGGGATAAAAATAGAGAAAAATATTAAAAAAGGTTAGGTTAGGTTAGGTTTAAGAGTGTTCACGCCATTTTGCTCAAAAACTGTACTTCTAAAACCTCATTATGTCTATGAATATTAGGCGATCTTGTCACCAAAATAGTTTGTTGAAAACATTTTTAAATTTATGGATATTTTGGAATTTATAACAAGATAATTGAATAGATATTATACTTTGGTTTTGTGGGTGTCCATGGGCGGCGGTGATTGCTTTCCATCAGGTGACCCGCCTGCTCGTTTGCCTCCTTTTACCATAAAAAAAAACAGAGGTTTTCATTATTAGACTTTCTGCGTCAACTTCAAAGCTTAAAAATGTGTTTAAATTACTGACAAATCTAAGAACAAAAATTTTATTTCAATTTTAAAGCTCTTCAGCAAAATAGTTTGTTGAAAACATTTTTCGATTTTGGTTACTAACAAAAACTATAAAAATCCAAACATTGTGAATAATTGTTTTCTCTAATATACTTACTATATAAATTTAAGATAAAAGCTTTTTACTATAGAAAAAGGTGTTCTTTAAATTATGCCCAAAATTCTTTTTACTAAATTAGCTCTATTTAACATTGTGATTGGTGAGATAATAAATGCAAAGTATGGACCTGAAAAGAAGCCAACATCAACTTTCTTTGCCAATTTAGAACAGGGACCCAAAAACATTATGGCCAAAAGCATTAAACACACACATACACCACCAATCGGTCAAAATAGAAGATCCGCGAAAACGAAACTCAGTTGTCCAATGTCAAAAGTGCCAGCAATATGGCCATTCTAAAAATTACTGCATGAGGCTATTCCGATGTGTGAAATGTGCTCAATCTCACAGAACTGCAGGCAGACTGTCCAAAGACCGATCGTAACACTCCAGCATAATGTGCTCTATGTCTTGGTGCCCATCCAGCTAACTATAAAGGATGCGAGGTGTACAGAGAAATAGTAGCCAGGAAGGGAAACAAACATCCGTTTAGAAATAGAGAAGGCCCCAAACCAGCTGCTGACACTAATACGCAATTTCCACAAAATGTATCTAGAGAAGAGACCAGATCGGATCTATATACCAAATACCAACAACCAAGCGAAATACAGTGAGGCTTTGAAAAGGACCAAAAACACTAATGCCATAGATATGACGTCAACAAATAAAACGATTGAAAATATGCTCTTAAAACAAGCAGAAAAGTTCGATCTGATCTTACAACAATTGGGTACTTTAATCAGTCTCATAACAACTCTTGTGACCAAAATGTCAAAATGACCTCTCTCAAGATAGCAACATGGAACCTAGACAGGCTATCTCCAAATAAAGATGAGGTCGAAGTTCTGTTACACACACACAACATAGACATATTACTAGTTTCTGAATCCCACTTTACCGCAAACAGTATTATTACCGTAGTAGTAGTAGTAGTAGTACAGTAGTATTACCATAAAGAACTACTGTATATATGCCACTAATCACCCAGACGGCACTGCACATGCGGGAGCGGCCATAATTGTGAGATCGTGTATAAAACACTGCGAACAAGCGCAGTTTCAAAAACCCCACATACAAGCAGCAACGATTGCAGTAAATGATCGAAACGGAGCATTTATGGTGACTGCTATATATACTGTCCACCCAAACACAATATTAAAGAGGATCAGTATAACGAGTTGTTTAACAAAATGTTTATATAAATTTTTTTTAACGCAAATTTTGTTGCGAACAAATTACAAAAACACAAATGTTGAAAAAATTTCCACGAGCAGGATTTGAACCTGCACTTTTCTGACATACCGGGTCAGGTGCTCTTCCAATTGAGCTATCGTGGATCTAACCAGCACGCCGAAATTATTCAACACTATTTACTTTATTTATTTACTTTGAAAGCCAAAGGCGCCCATTCAATGTCAACAACTACCGTCATTAACATCCGATCATAATATTTTTACAAATACTAAAGATCAGTTAAGAAGTAGGCAAGCTATTTATAAAATGTTTATATAAATTTTTTTTTAACGCTTTAAACTTTTAATGATACCAAAACCAGCCAGATACAAATAGTATAGCCAAAGAGATTTTATTACAAGTTCATACATACTATATGCGAAAAGACTTTTTCCCCAACCTAATATTTATTTCGTAACTAAATAAAAATTAACTTACAGTTCAATCTTGAATTCAGCTCAATTTATATTAAATTTAATACACTAGAGACCTAAAATACACACATAAGTCATGATTATGATCTTAATTTTCATTTATTTCTTTAACCATTGTCTACTCAACCGTACTGATTCGAATATCATGATAAAAAGAGAAACTATGGGGGCAACGCGGCCGGGTGCATACCGGAATAATAACTTTTACAATGTGGGTGCATAGCGGCCGGGGGCAAACCGGACTGGGACCATAACGGCCGGACCCAAATAATGGTGGATTATTAACCATTAAGTATTTGTGAGTGTTGGCAAATGAAACAAAACTGCAAAGTCATTTTTCAAATTCTCTCAAGAACTCCGCGTGAGGACGTAGTAAAGCCCCACATCTTTACTGAGATACTCGAGGGGTTGGGGGTATATCATTTCTCACTTCTCATTTCTATTATCATTCATCATCATTACTGGAAGAAGAAGGGAATATTGTATATTTATGTATTACTTGTAAGAAAATTACTTTGACACTGGCTAAATGTGCTAATCGCACGAAGCCATCAACTAAAGGAAAAAAAAGATGGAATTTTGTAATGCCACCTGAAGGGAAAGTACTCCTTATACTGTAGATAGAAAATTTTACTCAATTATTATTATTTCTTGTGGGGACGTCGCCAGCCGAACGGACGATCCGTTGTTGATCCTTTCCTCACTTCATCCTTTTCCGCGACAAAACATTACTCAAAGAAAACATTCCTTTATTTTTGAAAAGAAAGAAGACTGCATTCAAAGATTTTCGAAAATTTGCTTGCCACACCCAGGAATTGAACCGACTAAAATCTGTATAAACACCCTGTACTTTTATTGCATCAATTGTTAGGGTCAATTATAAGGATGAAATTTCTCTTAACAAACTTGATAAATTAAATGTAAGAAAAATTGATGGTGTAGAAAATAATAATATGCTTAAAGTAAAACAATTGAATATTGAAGTAGTTACTACTGCATTTGCATTGGTCAAGTTGTGCTTTATTTTTAGAAATTCTTGACTAATATAAGTAGTCTATTTATTTGTGGCTGAGTCATCACACGGATCTGACAGTCATCAATTCTGGGAATGTTGATTCATGAACTTGTTTACATGTCACACATGTTTTTAAAACTTTAGTTTTCCAGAATTATGAGTGTTATATTGGGCTTCCAAAAGTTAAAATTACCTACTTAAAAAATGTGAAAAATTATTAATATTTTTTTTACATGAGAATTATTAAAACACAAATGCTGGAATCATGTACCTTGATGATGCCATTTCTTGAATTGCATTTAGTTATATTTGTTGTCGTTTTGTATTGTACCAAATTGTCTAATTGTGCACATTGACATTTATTTTCTAATTTTAAATTGTAAACCGACTGTAATAATTTTGAATTTGAATTTAAATTTAATTGTATTTATAACTTGATTATTCATTTGTATTAGTACCTAATTTAAGCAATTGACATTTGATATAGGTATTTAATTGTTGAATTTATTGTTTTACGGTTCGATATTATAAAACTCTGTAACATTGTAAGAAGTTTTCCGCCATGGCTAAGACATATTTTTAATCGACACAGTTGTTAAAAAAATGGCAGAGGAACTGCACCATACAGCCTTAAATGAATTTTGACTAATTATATTTGTTTGTAATTAAATAATTTTATTGTGTTTAAATTTTTACTCTAATTTACTTTTGCATGCTACCAAAGTTAGCTGAATAGGTTAAGCCTAACAATGTTATAACATCTCCCCATGTACCCTGTTCATATGCAAATAAAAAAAAAATCTATTCTATTCTATTTCTAAAGCGGAACCATCAATAGTTGCCTATCACATTTATCAGGTTTCAAAAGGATAATTTTCAATAAATTTTTACTTTTTATTTTCAAGTGCTAATTGCTATTGCTAAGCGCTGAATTTTGTCACTGCTTTTTTAATTATTTTTATTTTTAAATTAAAAAAGCAGTGACAAAATTCAGCGCTTACGTCAGCCTTCCCGGTAGCATAGCGGTCAGTGCAGCCGCTCGGATTGCGGAAGACCCAGGTTCGATTCCTGGCTGGGTCGGGTAGGCGTTTAATTTTTTACTGTATTTTATAAATATATAATTTTCATTGATGATAATCATTCAATTTATGATAATAATAAAACATTGCCCTAGCTTTATTAGCTGTATTCAAACAACACAGGTTTATTAACGCACTCATTGTATGTGCGTGTAATAAAGTTTTTATTTTGTTAAAATCTTATTATAATATTTTGTCTTTTGTTATAATATAGGCCACAGAAGAAAAAATCCAAGGCTTACAAAATCAAATCAGTATAATAAGTATTATTTGTTGATTGATTAATAAACTATTTTGTTTTCTCTATTTTAGGGAGATGAGGAAGAAAAATGGGCAGAAAAAGCAGTTGACAGTTTAGTCAAGAAACTAAAAAAGAGAAAAGGGGCAATCGAGGAGTTAGAGCGGGCACTCTCATGTCCCGGGACACCTTCCAAGTGTGTCACCATACCGCGGTCACTTGATGGCCGATTACAGGTAATATAATATAATATACTCTGATAGTATAACTGTCCCACTGCTGGGCAAATGCCTCTATCATTGAAATCAAGTCATCACTACAATTGATGGGTAACTGGTTTAATCACCACGCTTGCCACTTCGCCACTGAGGCGTTCTATATACCTACTTTTCGTTAAATAAACTCTGTATGTTACTGTATAATCGTTCTTTAAAGAACTACTTGCTGTTTGCTTGAAGTTCCACCTACAGATATCCTAAGATTATTTTATTTCTTTATTTACCAGTATAAGTTCTTCTTCTTCCTTGTTCCGCGACAGATTAATGAACTACCTGCGGATTTGGTCAACAATATTTCGCCTATGAATCTTAACCATAAATTAAGATATTTTTATCACAATGTCAAAACATAATGTACCTAACTCGCTCCTACATTGTAACCCAGTTACTTTGTGCTTATTTCAATTTATAGATTGTTTTTGACTAAGCTATGAATAGCATTGCTACAAACCTTCGTGGTTTTCTAATGTTCTTTATTATTTAGATATAAAATGTTACTTTTTTATGTGGTAATAAATAAAATTAAATAAATATATATTATTTATAAATTAAAAAAAAGCCTGTGCAGTACCTACTTAGCTTTTTGAAATATCCTTGAAAAAAATTATACCTTTGTATCCATAGGTCGCTGGTTCATATCCGGCTCGAAGGACCAATGAAAAATGGTATACATTTGTAGGGCATACTATATTAGGGTTGAAAATAAAACCACTAGTAGCTTCTTTGTTCTAAATAGGTAACAATTTTAGTAACAAATTACATGCGTTTTAAGATATTTGCCAAAACACTTCGATAGCGCGATTCAGTCAGATACGAACCGCGCCATCTAGTAAGAACTATTTGAACTAAACTTGTTGTTTTACCTTTACATGCGTCTTCAACAATCCTATATCTTATTTAAGTATCTCATTAACATTGCATAATTTGAAAGTTTTAAATAAGATTCCTGACATACAGCTTGACTTTTTTATCACCGTCCAAACCTTCTGAGATGACTCCCGTGCGTGATACAAACTAACAACTCTTACTATTGGACCAACTCCCTGACTCGAAAATAAAATTCAGCTGTTCCATACAAAACATCAATATTCATTTGACCAAGATGTATGGAACAGCTGAATTTTATTTTCGAGTTAGAAAGTTGGTCCAATAGTAAGAGTTCGTTTGTATCACGGGAGTCATCTCAGAAGGTTTGGAAGGTGATAAAAAAGTGACCCTGTATAACTTATTAAACCATCATTATTATAGTCACTTGCATTAGGATAATTATTAATAGAACTATAACCAATTACGATATGTTGGATACTCATTACAAAAACAACATTGTAGTTTTTTTAAGTTACTGAACGCTAATTTATATTTCTATTAATCTATTACAGGTTTCACACAGAAAAGGCCTGCCGCACGTTATTTACTGCCGCGTGTGGCGCTGGCCCGACCTCCAGAGCCACCACGAGCTCAAACCCCTCGAGATATGCCAGTACCCGTTCAGCGCAAAACAAAAAGAAGTTTGTATCAACCCGTATCACTACAAACGCGTCGAAAGTCCGGTGCTGCCCCCCGTATTGGTGCCGAGGCATTCCGAGTTCGCCCCTGGACATTCCCTTCTACCTTTCCAAAGGACAACAGAGCCGGCGATGCCTCACAACGTGTCGTATTCGGGGTCAGGTTTCCCGCCTTCGGCAAGTTCAGAGTTACCGGACACCCCGCCCCCCGCGTATTCCCCACCTTCGGACGATTCCGAGCCCCCCGGGGAAGTAGCTCCGGTGTCCTACCAGGAACCGTTGTACTGGGCTTCCGTAGCATATTACGAGCTGAACTGCCGAGTAGGGGAGGTGTTCCACTGCAGCTCGCACTCCGTCGTGGTTGACGGGTTCACCGACCCGTCCAGCAACAGCGACCGGTTCTGCCTCGGCCAGCTCAGCAACGTCAACAGGAACTCGACGATAGAGAACACCAGACGCCACATAGGCAAGGGCGTGCATCTGTACTACGTGGGGGGGGAGGTGTACGCGGAGTGCCTCTCCGACGCGGCCATCTTCGTGCAGAGCCGCAACTGCAACCACCACCACGGCTTCCACCCGTCGACGGTCTGCAAGATACCGCCGGGTTGTTCGTTGAAGATCTTCAACAACAGGGAGTTTGCGCAGCTGCTGTCACAGAGCGTGAACCACGGCTTCGAAGCGGTGTACGAGCTGACGAAGATGTGCACGATCCGGATGTCGTTTGTGAAGGGGTGGGGCGCGGAGTACCACCGGCAGGACGTGACGTCGACGCCGTGCTGGATCGAGGTGCACCTGCACGGGCCGCTGCAGTGGCTGGACAAGGTGCTGACGCAGATGGGCTCGCCGCATAATGCCATCTCCTCCGTCTCCTAGGCCGCTGGCAAGGGTTGGGTTGCCAGCTGTTGAGATTGCGGAGTATATGAGATAGGGAACTGCATTGAGTAATAAAATATCCTGAATCTATACTATAAATAAATAAATTCATGGTTTGATAACATTACTAAAAAGTAAAGACTGGTTTAAATAAATGCATTTTCTTGATTCAGTTCGAACTAGTGATACCTAAGTTTGAATCTCAATAGTCATATTAGAATATTGACGTTAACAATATCCCAACAGAGTTTTTATAACGTTGGCATAATAATAATAAAATTTAAAACACAAAGAAAGGCACCACTCTGGTATTCACATCTGGCAACCCTGGCAACCTTACCCTTAAATTCGGGAACCCATAGGTTTATAGGAAAGTCTGGACTACCCCACCACGCGAGCCGGCGCTGACCGCCCCCGGCTCGTATTTGCCAATCTCACTGTGTCATTAGTGCATTTCGTTGTCTCGTATTTTATTCCCGTTTACGAAAGTAATACTGTATTTCTAATTTTCCCGCATTACCCTTAATCGGCATGGTTTATCGATGTTGCAGCTCAAAATAAGTGTCATGTAAGAAACGAAAGACGTCGTCGTGTATTTAAGCGTAATATTATAAAGACATTATGTTAAGGATTGATTATACTCGTGAATGTATATGACAAAGTAAAAGATATTATTGTTGGTGTAAATAGTGGTTTATTTTCGAGAATATTCGGAGTGAGTTTATAGCATCTAAATGAAGAGGTTATTTTGGACACAAAGTTTTCTAAAGTAGTAGCTTTGAAGGTAACAAATATATTTTTAATATGGAGTTCACTGGTGTCGATGCTTAGAATCTATTGAGTAATGCAATTTTTTAATTATTGTAGTAATATGATTGTTATATTTTCTAAATGGTATTGTGGCCTATTTGTTCTGATAAACAGTGTTTGTTGTCTGATTGAAGAAATACCCGAGTCGGGGGTATGATTTATAACCTTTTTATGATGGTGTATACTCCAGGCAATCACACTTAAAAGTAATACGTGACTTTTTATGTACAAATACTGAGAAAATCAGCACAATCATTCATAAAACTGTGCCTACTTAAAATTTTCCCACGCCCACTCAGGTGGGAGGGGTCCACATAACCACTCCCCCGTCCCGCGGGTATGCGTGTGTTACGCATGCCCGATAACAAAAAAATATTGCTTGAGACGACTGCTCCGCAATACTGCCAATGGCAGACAGTATCAAACAGTTAAACAGTTAAACTAGACAAAAAGACTAAAGTTGCATTTGGACTGTTATATAATCGTATAACTGTTTTACTCACTAGTCTACCCTTTCACTGGTGGTGGCAATATAGATGCCATCATAATTTGAACCTTATTTAGTTGCAATAGAAATTAAAACCAATGACAAAAATATATTACGCTATACCAATCAAAGGGTAGAGTTAGTAAAATAACAAATAGAATAAACTTTAGTTTATCAAGAACAAATACAAATCCACAATACCCCTATGTCATAGTTTTAGGTGATCATGTGTTCTGTTACTATACAAATATAATTTAAGCATTTTATACCAAATAACATTGATATGATGTCAAACGGAAAGAGCATGAAGAAACTTTATGAACACACCACAATATGTAAACTCTTGACTGGTAGAGAATGCTTCTATGCATAAAACCCGCCATGTGCTGTTATACTTGTAACAAAAATACAAGTTATTTAATATTTTTACCGCCAACAACTTCTATAGAAGTTCGAGATTTTCGTGCCGCCCACGCCAGCACTTCTATAGAAGTTCTTCTTTGTACCTACTTTATTAAAATACATTTATACGTTGGCGTACAGCGGAACATCGCGTTCAGGATAGTTGGGCGGTGAAAAGGTTAAAATTAATAAATAATGACTAACACAACAAAATAAGGTTATCTCTATGTTCTTTGAGATTACTTCTGTTGTGATGTTATTATGTGAAAATCTTACGAAGCTTTTTCTCTTCTTTTATTATTATAACCGCTTTGCTATAGATCTGATTGTACACTGTCGTGTAGTCCTATAATAGTCAACTACTATTCTATTCGTCCAATAATAGATACATTTTTGGTACTCATAGCTATGTTATTTGGTACAGTTTTAATGATAACTAAACTTGTGCCATTGTGGTAATTATACAATAGAATTATGTTGAACGAGTTCAAAATCGATAAAATAAGTGTCGTGTAATAAATCATTGTATGTGATTTATTTTGTGTTTTTGTAGAATTACCGTTTGGCTGAGAGAGCGAATTATTATTAAAAAAAAATAGATATTCCAAATGTTAAATAAAATTGTGTATAGATTGTCATTTATCTTTTACCACAGGCTTATTACCGATCTTAACCTTTTTACCGCCAACAACTTCTATAGAAGTTCGAGATTTTCGTGCCGTCCACGCCAGCACTTCTATAGAAGTTCTTCTTTGTACCTACTTTATTAAAATACATTTATACGTTGGCGTACAGCGGGGCATCGCGTGCAGGATAGTTGGGCGGTGAAAAGGTTAAGGTTGCAGTCGCAATCGCGATAATTTACTATTTATCGCTACTAAAATATATTCGTACTACGGAACGTAGAACGCTACGATCGATAGCGCCTCGAGCGACCGTTTCACGAACTAAAAGTGCATGACGGACGGCGCTATATAATAAACCGACCGACCGTAGCAACCGCTACAAATAGCAACTGGTTGTTTTTTTTCGGTAATAAGCCTGTCTTTATGTTCAGTGTGGAGAGAATTGTGTCTTAAGTGTACCAAATGGGGACAATGTATACAGAAAAAAATAAAAATGTATTTGATCTCAAAATATTGATTAAGGATGATTTAGTTCCTCAAAAAGAGTGCCTGTGTCGTGTCCCATTGCCTTAGTAGTGCAATTCAAATAGAAAATCTCAAGACTCATTCACCTTTAGTCAAGTCAAGTAAAGTATTTTATTGTCATTATTGTATACTAACTAATAACTCAGGAATATATGGAAAAGTGATTATTAACGGGATTCTTATCATGTTTATTAACTTATATGTGAGGGTCCGATATTTTGGATTGTAGTGTGTCGTGAACAATTTTGACTGATTAGTGACTTACAAACCAGTAGTGGTACGGGCGTCGAGCGGAAAGAACGACTAAAGAAGAGGGTAGATCGTT
This sequence comes from Eudonia lacustrata, assembly GCA_947562085.1. Taxonomy (NCBI): domain Eukaryota; kingdom Metazoa; phylum Arthropoda; class Insecta; order Lepidoptera; family Crambidae; genus Eudonia; species Eudonia lacustrata. Next base: position 24,367,700 of record OX387317.1, read on the forward strand.
TTTTCTGCTCTTAAAAACCGCCCGCATTGACTTCAGTAATTCCGTGATCATAGCGTGATCATGCAACTGTCGAAATATCGAATACTTGTATATTATAAACATGGTAAGAATCACATTAATAATTACTCTAATGCAAGTGATCATGATAGTTTTAACAGATATATGGAAAAAATAATGTAGAATATATTCTTGTAATATCCAATTGACTTCACTAGATAACTAAAGTCAATCGATTTTTTTATGCCTGCAATTTAAATTGAACCCTATGTATATATTATTAGATATTTTTTTTTACTTGTCGTTTTATACAACGTGAAACAGAAAGGTGTGGTGAAATGAAAGGGTCCAAGGTGTATCCGATCTAGATCTTGTATGTATAGTTACTTACACATAATTATTAACTTTAATTTGTTATGCAATTTTTAATTTAAAAAAAAAAAAACTTTCCTACACTCACACCAATTATCTAGCCCAAGAGAAGCTTCGTTATGAAACTCGTTAAATGTTACTTGACAACGGATAAATATACTTAAAATACTTAAATACATACTTATTATACATAGAAAACACCCAGACCCGAGACAATTTAGAAAAACAATAATTTCTAAACTAACCCGACCGGGGATCGAACCCTGGACCTCAGAGATAGCGACACCATGAAAACCGGTGTACAAACCACTCGACCAAGGAGGTCGTCGAAAATTAATTAAATATTTGAATCGTGACGTTACAATCAAAATAAACAAGTTACATCCCTAGTGGCTTAGTAACCTCTGTGTACTTACATTTATGATCACTGCTGCTTGCTTATGCGCACCTCACGCGTATGATGTCACTAATATAAGTATTTAATTTACAATTACATGACAAACTAAAGTTAATAATTATGTCTAAGTAACTCTGCCCTCCCTCCCTCCCTCTCTTACTGGTTCCACAGAATATCAGCGCCTTGGCAGGTCAATGTCATGGCATAAGCTGAGTGGTGACCATTTCAGTTGCATAATTATAAAGGACAATGGGCAGATTGGTACACCCTTCAATAGCAAAGACATATATGTCGTTGGATAGGTCTTTTCAAATGAAACAACATTTACTATGACAGTTTTGTTGAAATGTTTGTCCGTTCTGAGTTAAAGGTATTAAGAATAAGGTAAAAATTAATACCTATTAATATTGTAATATCTTAGTGTTTACGGGAAAATAACATCAATATCGTTGTATATGTATTTTGTAATTATCAATTGAAATATAAAGTAAAAAACACGTAAACACGTAAGTACTTGATAAATAATAACTACTTCGAAGGCAGCAACAACGTCATAGTAACACTACTGTACGTGTTTTTTATATCTATTATATGGTATTTAGCATATGCAGTTTACGAGGGATTTACTGCACAGGCAATGTTCCTAAATTACGTTATCTTAGATAACACTCTACATTAAGTTTTTATATTTTTATAACATTTTTATGTGTTTACGTGGTGTTTACTTTATATTTCAATTGATATGTTACGAAATACATAATATACAACGATATTGATGTTATTTTCCTGTAGACACTAAGATATTACAATATTAATAGATATCCCTTTTTACCTTTTTCTTAATGCCTAAACTCAGAACGGACAAACATTTCAACAAAGCTGTCATAGTAAATGTTGTTCCAGTTAAAAATACCTATCCAACGACATATATGTCTTCGCTATTGAAGGGTGTGCCAGCTTCCATATATTTTTGCCCATTGTCCTTTAAAATGTCCATTATGTTAAGTTGTCATAGATGCTCCGAATAAATATTTTTCATTTTTTTTTTTTCATTTCATTTCATTTCTGCATACAAGATCTGGATCGGATACACTTTGGATCTTTTCATTTTGACCACACGTTGTATATATTGTAGTTTTATAGATTATGCTAATCTATATAATATATAATGCTATGGAATTACACAATATAATTTTCACTACAATACTGATACTACAAAACTGAATATTGTTGATGAAAATGTAATATAGTATTCCTGCAATTTCCGTCTCAATGTTATATTTAAAAAAACAAGTGGTAAATAAGAGACGACAATGTGAAAAATAAAAAGGCTCTCATTGTGCCTATATTTGAAGGTACCGTCCATATTATATACTTGTATACCTTTGATTGAATCTATTTTGATGTTGACAACCGTAAGAAAGTAAGTAGAGAATTATATACTTATAGATATGATAAGAACATAGCATCTGTCTATTTTCATACAAGTGTTGCCAAGAACACTAACAGTAACATACAAAGCAGGTTCATTCATTAAAAGTTGCCATAGTTGAAAATATTTTTTTTTTATTGTAATTACCAATTTACCTATTTTGATTTTTTTCCTACATTTTAGTGCTTTTTAACAATGTACGATGTGGTTGCCTTATTTTATTTTAACAAATAATATTATAGTATTTATATACGAAAAACATCCTTATTGCATTTCTAATATGATTAGACCATACTATGTTGTGCCTGTATGTAATCTAGGGTAATCAAACACCAATTAAATGCCTTATTTTAAAATGATTCTCATTGCTTAAGAATAATGTACAGGATTTTAGTAATTAAAATTTTCATTTGTCTTCAAACTAAATTGATTTTTTCTCCGTATTGATATATTAAATAATACTGTTTATTATGACCTATTCAATAAATAATTAAACAAATAAACATTCACGCACGCTGTGCCTGTATATAATTGACACTGTGCTTATATTATACTAGCGCATAGCGGTTCCCCGACCCACCGCGTCGCATCGCGTCGCCCTAGTACTTCGTATTCGCTTAGCGGTTTTTCAGACTTTCTTTTGCTCGGCTCATCGTGATGTTATAAAGCCTATATTGCCTTTCACAAAAATTGGGCTATCAAATGCAAAAAGATTTTTTTAAATCTGACTGGTAGTTCTAGAGATTAACGCGTTCAAACAAAAATAACAAACTCTTTAGCTTTATTATATAAGTAAGGATTAAAATGTGTACTTTGCTGTATGCTTGTACACACGGCGGAAGATCAACCTACCCAAAACTGTCAAATTTCTACAATAAATTTTGAACTTTATCGTTTGGCTATAAGGATCAATATTCATTGGAGAAATTTGACAGATTTGGGTAGGTTGATCTGCTGCCGACTGTACTTGTTGTTCTGGTACTCTTGTCACCAACCAAAAAAAAAATCAACTTAACTTGATGACTGAAGTGGTTTTAATTTACCTAATCCTGTGTCTTGTATAAGTTTTTGTATATAATATACGAATGTGTAGGACGAATGCTGGCCTGGTATAATATTTCTAATGACACATTTTTAAACTCCTAGAATTATATAGTTGTAGAGAAATTGTATGTATTCGGTATTTACCTTGATAAAGAGTGCTTGTGATCGTCGATGTCTGGAAAATTGGTGTGATGCGATTGTTGTTTCGTTTTAAGTTATGTTTTGTGACTTTTTACTGGATGGACTTTACAGCTAGCCAAGTTTCTAAGCTCTTTAGTAGCTTTTAGGGTATTATAACTTGTACTGTCAAAGATATATTCACGCTTATGTAAAATTTGTCTTATTTGGTAAACTTTGAGTTTACTTTTGCTTAAAGAATGATGATAGTAGGATAGTGCTTGTCAAAAACATACTTTGTAACAATTATAATTAGGTATTTTTTTCTTAAATGCCATGTTTTGGTTATTCTATTAATGATCTTTTGCATCACCACCAGAGGGGCGATTTTGGAATATCACCGGTGATGTCGAAATAAAATACACTAGGAAATATAATATTCTTTACTCAAAAGTCAGAATATGAAGTAATTATTGGTAACAATTTGATTATTAAAATAAATATCGTTCAAGAATTTTCAGAGTCAAAAATAAGTTATCAATACCAGCGTCCTTGAATAAGAGAATAAGGAGTAATAATAAGAATATCATTTGTAATTGATATCATAGCGTTATAAAGAATCACCGATTCAAAAATCACCCCCCTGATGTAAAATTGAGTTATTATATGTTTGACACGTCCTAAATAAATTGAAACTTTACAATTTATACTTCAATGTGTTAACTTCCCAAATATTAATAAAATGTTTATCAAGGTTTAATATATAGTTTATTACTATATCTTTCGTACTCTTGCTGCATATAAAGACAACTGTAGCGACACTGTACAGAGTATACTATATAAAGTATATAAAAATGTTGTTGTTCGAAGTCCATCCAGTTGATATTGTGAGTCAGATGGTTTCGCTGTGAATTGCCCTTGTGTTGATGTTCGAATCGTACAGTAAGTTAGGCTTAAGCGTATAGATGCCATTGTTCGTGTAATTTTTGGTATATTTTTCTCAGTTTAGTAATAAATAAAGATTCTTTTATTGAGATTGGTGGTTTGTTGATTTTAGCCTTATCATGATATTTTTGAGTAAATAACGGTACAGAAAGAAGAAAAAGATGGGTTATGGCTCGGTCCCCACAATGCAAATAGTTATGGTTCATGTAAAAAGGCCAACGATGGGAAGTTTATATGCTAATGATTAAGACGGGTGTACATGCAATTATTTAAACACATGATCATGTCGGGAATCGAACTCGGGACTTTTGGGGTCATATATGTCAATAGCCAGACGTCAGCAGTTTCGTAGAACACGTATTCGGTGCACCGCTTGCATTACCTACTAAGCCGTTAGCGAGTAATGTGTTTATTCGAAGGATGTGTAACATTCGTATCTAATAATATGCAATTTATTGGCGACGGCCGACGGACGCCTGCTGAATGCAAATGGCGGCCGGTGGTGTCATGGCCGCCGGTGCGTAACGCGGTGAAAATACAATGCACATTATATAATTTATATATATTGTTTTCCTTGAACACATTGTGCGCTCAATTAAGTAACCTAAAAACATGTCTACCATGGTACGGTTCGGAATCCAGTAAAAATTAAAATTTGGATAATTAATTACAGGTACCTTTATAGAAAAATATTACTGTAAGTAACTACTTACAAATCAAGATTTGAAATTTGATAATTTTTCAATGATAATAAAAATATATTTCTAAATTGCTTTAAATCAGTAAGTAGGTAAATACTTAGTTTAATATAGGTACCTACCTACGCAAAAATAGTGCCAAATCATTAGAAATTAATTTAAGTCCAACTCTAGGACCTACAATAATGAACAAATACCTTTAGGTAATTAGCACATTTACTTACCGTTATTTTAACTTGTCTTTGTAAGTAATGAATGGCGATTGACCTTATTAAATAAATTATGAAAATAGCATCCATATAATGTTTCGAATCTTATTGTAGTCATAGCTGGTAGTACAAGTGGGTATGCGCCAATAATCTGCGCCAGATTGCAATGAATCATCAACGGGCGCCGATGGTATGGCCGCTATGCCGAACACGCGGAAACGCACTCTCACCGACCTTGCGGCTGAATTACTTGGAAATGGTTCGTACGTCTACACCGAGGGGCGTTATTAATCATTCTAACTTAATTATAGGTAGAGTAGTACCCTATATACTGTCCCAATGCTGGGCAAAGGCCTCTATCATTGAAATAAAGTCATCACTACACTAGATATAATTATATTGTGATTAAAAGCTGAATCACCACACTTGTCAAATGCGGATCCGTAAACACAAACCGGCAGGCTTATCACCGAAAAAAAGCAACCAGTTGCTAATCGCACAATGACAACGCGACTGCCGCTAGTTGCGGTTGCTGCAATCAGTCGGTTTATTTTAGAGTGCCTGGTGACCTGGCGCCGTCGCCGCAATCGCTCGCTTGTGGCGCTATCGTAGCGTTTCTACGCTACGTTCCGTAATACGAATAGGTATGTGTTTTGGTAGCGATAAATTAGCTTTGAGGAGCTCGATGGCGCAGTGGTTAACGCGCCCGGTCTGTGAGTGCTGAGATTAAGCAACTTTCACAAAGGCCGGTCATCGGATGGGTGACCAAAAATTTATCATCTCGAGCTCCTCCGTGCTTCGGAAGGCACGTAAAGTCGTTGGTCCCGGCTGCATTAGCAGTCGTTAACAACCACCAATCCGCACTGCGCCCGCGTGGTGATTTATGGCCCGTTCTCCCTATCCATCCATAGGGAAGGCTCGTGCCCCAGCAGTGGGGACATATAAGCTGGTGATGATGTGATGAAATTAGTTTTAGTTATTGTTCTGAGGATAAATTGACAAAATTGTCGCGATGCGACCGTCACTTAAAGATCAGTAACAAGCCTGCCGGGTTATGCATCGAAAAAATTTAACCAACCATCAGACCACGGAAGCTTTAAAAAAAGCTCCTTAAATGCTTAAGTTTATTTCTGTGCCAGAGAGCACCGCCCCGCCGCCCCGCCGCCCCGCCGCCGGCCTCAGGCCCAGGGTTCCCGGTTTCGTGGAGTAGGTATGTTATTGTAGGTACTGGATTTAGAGCTGGATTTGGTGGTAGAGCTATCTTTTAAGTCCGATTTGCTAACTAGGTACCACCACGTTATCTAAGTATGTCGCCATAATAACAATTATTGTGGTCCACCTTACACCACAGTTGAGAAAAGCTTGACACATCTTGCTAAGGGTGAAGCTCCATTCAAGCGGAGCGGGGCTGAGCGGAAATAAAACAATAGAAGCCCTTTATTTTCACGGCTCTTCTCCGCCATTGGTTGATTTTCACACAGCTCTGCTACGCTCACCTCCGCTCCGCTTCAATGTAGTTTCACAGAATAACTAAGTAGTGTCACCCTAATTTTAGACCCGATTTTTAGACCTCGTCCACCCCCAAAGTCAGTTTTCGTTTATGTCGACCCCTGGGAAACTGATTTTGACCACAAGGGATAAATATTGACCACTTTGGGAATCCCTGCCCTAATCGATCACCATAACATACATAAAACTATTTAAACTATCATGGTCACTTGCAATAAAGTAATTATTCCGTGAATTACTCATTCTATGATCATGGCGCATGCAACTGTGCCGAAATATCGGATACTCACAAATAATAAACATGGTAAGGATCCCGTTAATAATTACTCTATAACATACATATTCTTGTTCTTGGTTAGCAAATAAAATTCGCACTAGGCACCCTGGTAAGATATGCCAAGCTTTTCCCAGCTGTGTGTGGTGTTTAAAAACAACTTTGCTAATATTGCTACATATTATACACTTACCTACTTACATTAGTATATGTTTAGATACTGAAAAAACCTCTCTATGTAACAGATAATTATGAAATGTATAGAACATTCAGGTCAGAGTTATTGCTCTAACACATAACTTACTTAGAAATCATAATCCATTAAAAATAATAATAAACAGGAGCGTATTGTGTAAAGCCTAACCAATAAAACAAAGCAACAGATCTGAAGAGGCCACTTTGGACGACTCATATAATTATTCTATTGTGATTGAAATTTGTTTCCGTGCGGCAAATGAATGTAAGTGTAGGTATACGCTTGATTATATAATTTTATTTTAAATAATTTTAAAGATCTGTAAGAAATTTATAAAAATGATTGTTTCAGCAGATGTAACTATTTTATGGTAGCTGCCTGGGCAGCTAATATAATAATACACCGAAAGAGTGTAAAAAAATACGAATTAGATTCTGGATAAAGGATCGTCATGGAATATAAATTTCGCATTTTCGCATATCCTCGAACTTAAACTTAAAATAATAAATAAATATTTTAAGTAAGTACCTAGATAGGGTCATGTTCCACAGGAACCCGCAGTCACGGACTTTTTTTTCCTTTCATAATTAAAATAACCGGCCAAGTGCGAGTCAGACTCGCGAATGAAGATTCCGTACAAAAATAATAAAAAAACGAAAGCCATGTCTGTTGTATGGGAGCCCCTTAAATATTTATTTTATTCTGTTTTTTAGTATTTGTTGTTATAGCGGCAACAGAAACACATCATCTGTGATAATTGCAACTGTCTAACTATCACGGTTCATGAGATACAGTCTGGTGACAGACGGACAGATAGACAGCGGAGTCTCAGTAATAACACAGAATAACTAATAGTACTACCAATAGTAATAATAGTACCAGTAATAGGGTCCTGTTTTACCCTTTGGGTACGGAACCCTAAAAAGGTGTCAGTAAATTATCTAGTAAACTATTTAAAATTATCTTAGCAACAATTGAATACACAGCAAAACGAATACCTACATATTTCTATTCATGTGGCAACACGCTTCGCGGCTGTCATCCCGTAAACACATCAATGATAAATCTAGGATATGTTTTGTTGAAAAAAGTTGTGTCGGAGACTTCTTGGCGGGAAAGTGAAGAGACATGTCTGCGGTATTGTTTTATTTTCTAAAATTTGTGATAATATGTCGAATATTAATGCGAAATAATGGTGGATTATGAACCGTTAAGTGTTCGTGAGTGTTGGCAAATGAAACAAAACAGTGCAACGTCACTTTTCAAATTCTCTCAAGAAGTGCGCTCGAGGACTTAGTAAAGCCCCACATCTTTACTAAGATACTAGATCTTTTCTCACTTCTCATTTCTTTTATTATTCATCATTATCATACAGGAAGGAATATTGTTTATTTATATGTTTAACTTGTAAGAAAAAATGTGTTGGCACTGGCTAAATACGTGCTAATCGCACGAAGCCATCAACAAAAGAAAAAAAAGTTGTGTCTATTCAGTAGACTAAATAAAAACCTAACGGGCAAACCACTAACCTTCATCTGATCTGATCTTAAGTGATGGAAAGGCCTAAGATGGAAGCGTTTTTGCTTTTCCTGAACTCCTCAACTACTGAGGCACTGGCTATCTTATCTCTATTAACTGTCGGAACACAACAATGCTACTATCATTGATGTTAAAGCGACATACTTAGATAAGACGGTGGTAACTATAGCCAAGCGGACTAAAAGAAGCCCTACCACCAACAAACTGAGCACAAACATGTACCCCCGCTGGGAATTGAACCTGGGACCTCTGAAATGAAACAACTTTTACGGATCTACTCGCATTTATTTTACACATTAATTATTTAATGTTTATCCTGACGTTTCGAACCCTTTGCAGGTTCCGTGGTCACAGGGAGACTGAGGTGTTGGTCATCTCATAATTAGTTGGTAGCTTCTATACCCTCATTTAAATTTAATCAGGTGCGTTCCGTTTTACGCAGAAAAAGCTTACATAAATAAGTAAATTGTTAAATAACGCGAGTAGATCCGTAAAAGTTGTTTCATTTCAATGTGTAGTGTTCGCGTAAACTTTAGAAAACAATCTGGGACCTCTGGGTCTAAGAATGGCGTCCATAACCACTAGACCACTGAGGCTTCTTCTTATTTCAGGTATATACACCATAGCTGGGAAAAGCTTGGCAAATATTACCAGGGTGCCTACTAGTGCTAATTTTATTTGCTAACCGATCACGTTAACCAAAACAAGAATATGTATGTTATGGTGATCGATTAGGGCAGGGATTCCCAAAGTGGTCGGTATCGACCCCTTGGGGACAAAATTGGTTTCCCAGGGGTCGACATAAACGAAAACTGACTTTGGGGGTCAACGAGGTCTAAAAATCGACCCCTATTAATTAACACAAGTTCTTACTAAATACTGTATATGAAAAATGGTATACCTTTGTACAAAAAGGGGAATACTATTAGGGTTGAAAATGAAACCGCTAGACCAGTGAAGCTTCTTCTTATTTCAGGTATTATACCTGAAATAAGAATAAGATAGACCTGAAATACATAGGGCAATTAGTAAGTAGGTTTTTGGGTACCATGTAGTGGGGACATATGAGCTGATGATGATGAAGATGATGAACCTACAAATTATCCTGTACTTGTCACGTGTCATGGTGATCCAGGACCACCATAAGCAATCACCGAAATTAAACAAGACGGATGCTTAGCATAGATACATACAAATGATACACAAACATATCTCCAACGCCATAAAGGTAATAATTTCCTTCATAAAACGACTCTGGTTGTCAGCTTATTGCGTATGTAGGTACATATCATTATTGTGGAGTAGTCGAACGACCTGTCTTTAGGACATTAAATATCACCTTGCCGCGGGCTATACTACGTGGTACGAGTAGTTACTCGCTTTAACACTCGGAAGCACCACAAATGCTTAATATTTTAAAGTTGAAGCTAATTATTTTTCTGGTTTCCACGGAAGATCAGCGTCGGGGTGCCATCCAGGTATCTCGACATTATGCTGAGTGGAGACCGTTTCAACACCACTAGTCCTAAGTATTTTGTCTATGTATGTATTAATACATTAATTTAAGTGGTTATGAATAAAAAAATTCTAATTTCTAATTTCTAAAATGAATTAATAAAACTGACTGATGACTTTGTTATAGATAACTTTTGGTAGTTATTTATATCGACATTTCTTTCTTTGAATCATTAATAAGGAGCTGCACCACATGAGTAGACGTTGCACCTTCAGTTATCAGCTTACCAACGTAAGTTGCAACGCAAATACTTGAATAGCTTTCATTAGATATGATGCCGATATCGATTCGATCTTGGAAGATCGTATCATAATTTTATAAAAATAATAAAAAGATAGTGACATTGCATGTAAAGTTGTATTTATATTATTTTATATTTGTTTAATTTTTAATACTTAAGTATTTTGTAATATTATTGTTACAAAGTTTAAAAGAAGTTGGATACTTATTCCATAGTTCTTATTGTTACAAAGTTTAAAAGAACATTTTACATGTAAAGTTGGTAGCTCTACACTACTTTTTAAGACTAATTATTGAAATAAGTAAGTAAAATAATGTTCTTGATAAAGGCGATCAAAACTGTGATTTAAATACCAATTTTTACTAGATTACTTATCGTTTTTTAAGTAAATCTATGATTCGAAATAATTAAAAGTTTTTTTAAAACACATCCAAATTAAAGCATTTCTAATAAGAATCGTTATGATATAATATTATTACAATCTTATGCTTTTTATGCCTGCCAGTACATTTGATTAAAAATTTCTTCAAAGTAAATTAAACTGACTGGGGGCATAAGCCACGAACCTCAAACGTCTTCGAGTAATCGGGGAACATACATAAAAAAAATCGGCGATTATTGAGAACCGTCTCCTTTTTTTGAAGTTGGTTAAGAATAGAGGTCCGTTACTGGTTTTAGTTATTAGCACTAATTGGTTATAGACCACCGATCTTCCTAGCTGTCAACCCGTAAAATTTCAATGAAAATGTGTGTTATTTTTTGGCGACGAAACCTGTGTCGAATACTGGGTTCTGCCATTACCCTACCTAATAATTATTAGGATGTAATAATTAACAATCATTTGCAAATCGAAAAAATAAATAATCCTACTAATATTATAAACGCGAAAGTTTGTAAGTATGGATGGATCATTGTTACTCTTTCACGTAAAAGCTTATGGATGGATTTGGATTAAATTCGGCAAACAGATAGTTTATAACCTGGATTAACACATAGAATACTTTTTATCCCGATATTCACACGGAAACGAGAACCACGCGGGTGAAACCGCGAGCGGCCGCTAGTAAATAAAATAAATGTTTCCCACACTCACACCAATTATCTAGCCCCAAGAAAAGCTTCCTTAAGAAACCCGAGGGATACACCTACTGAACATACTTAAATACATACTTATTATACATAGGAAACACCCAGACCCGAAACAATTTAGAAAAACAGGTATTTCTAAATTGATTCGACCTGAAATCGAACCCGGGACCTCAGAGATGGCGACACCATGAAAACCGGTGTGCAGTGCAAGCCACTCGACCAAAAATGTCGTCATAAAAAGCCTACTTAAAGGCTCAAAATCTAACATAATAACAATTCCGTACAATAACGTAAGTACACCATTCAGTACAAAATCATACATAACTTAGATTTTTTTCTAAAGATTAAGTGGAAGCATACCAATAGGTTAACACGTTGACACTCAGTCGCAACTTTACCTCATTTAAATTCATCAATTAAGAGGACAATTGCGAGACTGATGTTGAGTGGTGTAAGTAGGAAAGCTAAATAGTGCTTAGCCTAGTTCAAGCAACGTGTTTAATCAATTGAAAGTAAGTTACGCGAACACTACATATTTATGTATCCGAAACGCCAGGATAAAGCAATATGTTTACTGGTCATCGCCAAACCGATAGTGCCAGTCAACCTAGAGACACGTGAATGTGATGTAGGGTGCCTACTGTGAGTTTTGTTGACTATCCGTATTCATGCGATTACGTTTACGAAAACGAAAATTAGTATGGCATCGAAGCAGCGCCTCCTGGCGACATACGAGAAGAGTAAAAATTTTGCCATACAAACAACAAATTCTCGTTTTCGTTAAAGTAATCGAATGTCGAATGAAATTCGCACTAGGCACCTAGTGTTTTTTACTTAGTAGGCCCCTCCTCCCCAATTCCTGTCGAGGCCCTCGGGTCTGGGCAAGGAGGCAAGAGCTAAAAGGAGAACCCCACATAACCATTTACCCGCTAGTTGCGAGCAGCACAAAATAGGTTGTCGTGGAAATCCTTCGGGGAGGCCTTTGTCCAGCTGTGGACGTCTTTCTTCTCATGCGATCTAAAGAACTTAACACATTTTAGATTGTTTTTTTTCTTTAGCCTTTCTTTTACCGTAAATACTGGTCGGCCGCACTTTAGAGGCATTTAAAAACGTCGATTTATAAATTTTTTTCGGTATTTTACGATTGAATTTGCTGTAGAAACCTTCGGACCCGAATACAGAGGGTGTCTAGTTACAAAACCGCTAGGGCCCGCGCCGCATAACAATATCGCTGGCCAGTGAGCAACGAAGCAACCGAAACGCGACATTATAAATACATGCCGGCGCGCGCCGCGCCGCAGACGTGTGCTGTTGACGGACGCCATTGCTCGTGCGGAAAAGCGGGAAACTTTGACATTTGGAATTAGTGGCCGCCATGTTTGTTTTGAAGGTCAGTATTTTGAAAATAATGATAATAATTTTGAAAACGCAGCTTATTGGTGTAAAAATTTACAAATCAAAATAAAACGTTTACTTAGTTTGTTGTGAATAATAATAATAAACAGTAGCAGGTGTTTTAGAGTTCTAAAATTATTTTTTACGAAACAATACTACCCCCGCCCGCCCTACGTTCAAGTGATGTGAAAGACAATGGGCCGTTAGTGTATTTGTCATGGTAGATATATTTAAATAGCGGTGTAGTTGGTTATTTAACATTAAACTTACCTACTATAAAACATAATTCATTCCTATAAAGTAAAGGAAAGCTTTTCATGCGACAATTGGTTTTAAAACATCACTTAACAAAATACATATACTACAAGTACAAAATCATCAGACAATGTGGCATTGTGAAAAAAAAACTTCCAAACTCTTCTATTTATATAAAGTTGTTGTATGGGAAACCAATTGTTGTTATTAAATTCTCGTAAAAAAATATCTTTTGTCCATTTTGTAGGTACGTGGTGGAGACTAGAACTTTTTATTCCACTGTAGCTGCTTGTAACCACTGTATCAGTGTGATTTATTCTTATGTGCTTTTTATACCAATGACCTAGACCGGATGCTATAGACAGAGCTCAAAAAAGGGCAACATTTTCATGAAACAAGTACGATACAAACACGCGAATGAGAGTTTTAAAACCAAAGCACTTGTCGCTTGACCAACTAGGCTGTTGCACTTTTATAAAGTTTAAGTTAATCAAATTAACTTAATAACAGCATTAATTAACTAATCATTCAAAAATTAAAATTTCTTTGCTTTTTCCATGCATCGGAAGGCACGTTAACGAGTTAATCACAGTTATTTATTATCGTTGTTGTCAGATGTTACTCGATAATCAAACCCATCAACCATCGACCCCTCAACCCGCATTTTCAAGTGTTGTTGTTTATGTAAGATACCGTAGTATAGGACGTTTATAGTTTTGTTATTTATTGCACTTATGTATTATAAAACTTTCATACAATAGTTAACTTCTTTGTGACTTACATACAAGTGTATTTTAGTTTAGGTGTCTACTTATATGTCTCAGTTATCACTTCTTTAAAGATTATGACTAATGTGTTCACGATGCGAATTGTTCTTTTAACCCTCCAGATAGTATACCTACGTACTCTAACGAAATTATAAGGGTTGAATTACGATTTCTCGCATTCATCTCGTCATCTATCCGTTTGGCTTCAGACTCTTCAAATAAACAGTTTTAAACTATTTAGAGCGATATCGTAGTATGTGAACTTACAACCGTTTTCTTGAGCATCTATGGCAGCGTTGCCATAGACTAGAGTGATGTCCACACTTCTCACGACTACCAGCAATTTGTTTTGTCGTAACGCAACTGTGCTGTTAATTGGAATTCCAGTTTTATTACAACGTCTTAGAATTTGTTTGAGCGTGCAGGAGATCGTGTAGGTAGACAATGACTGAATAAGTAGATGTAATTTCAGATTACACGACTAATTTGTCGGCGATTCCATTATTATGATGTTTGCACATGTTAAGATTAGCTTCTTTGTAATTGATGTTGTGCTCTTTACCGAACACGGTAAGGCACTTTAACTAAATGTTTTTCTAATGCAGTATACTAATAGATATGTGATTTTGTAAGTCCCAACACTTCATTAGCAATTTATCTGCCAATTTAGCTTTGAGAACTTTACAGTTTCTTGTACAAAAAACCAACTTAGTTATATAGCAAGGAAGAAAACCGAGCGTTTAAGGAAAACTTACCGAAAGGACTTACTGATACTGAAGACGTTTTTATATTTGTTGTAAGTAAGTACTTTATAAAATTTTAATTGTAAACAGTCACTTAATAACTTAAAACTTTAATTAATTATGGACAAACAAACTGTAAAAGCTAAAGTTCACGAGTCCGTAATGATTACATAATGATTACAGTTATTATAGTTTTCGATCTATCAAGGCTTAACTCGGTTTTTTTTGCTTCTAATGTGTCTTGATGAGGACCAATGAACACTTTACTCATTTTTTAGCTTACTTGTATGAGCAATAATTTCCACCATTTCAAACTTGAGATTTCAACTTGCTAATATCGGCTTCCGTCTAAGTCGGCTCAACGTTGGTACATAAACGCCTAGACGTTTCGCAATGGGACCACACCCACGCAACCTGCCCATTCGGCTTGCATTCCACGCCAGGGTTATATAAATGCTGTTATGCCATGGATTTATTAATCATAACAGCTTTTTGTTCCGGGAATATTGATTGGTAAGGAAGGCATATGCTAAGTGAGCAAGGATTTGTCCTACCTTGCTACGAATATACGTATTGAAAGGTATTAACATGAGTTTTTTTTTTCATATTAAGTGCTAATTGCTGCACTGTAGCTGAATTAAATACTTATAAAATACAATGAGAGTTTTGATAGATTTGATTGTTAGGTATAAGATCTTCTTCTAGAACAAAATCATATGGGGTGATCGGGCTCTTAACCACCTTGCAGGCCCAATGTGAAGTGATGGGTTTTAACAACTGCGAATTACCTAATTAAGGTAGGTTAAGTTGTACACAAGATACCTAAGGTTAAGGTTAAGGTTGTACCAACCTACCTATTTTACTTTTTTTTTAAGTGCTAATAATTGCTGCACTGAAGCTAAATTAAATACATATTTATAAAATACAGTGAAAAAGTTTAAAAAAAGGTAATTTACTATAGCGTTGTTATCAAATTTGTGGTATTTCATCTGCAAAGATGAATTTGCATAGCCATCGGTTGCAATGACCGTTGGATTGGATAGATGGCACTGTGCTACTATTAGCACTCAAAAATAAAATAAAATAGAAAGCAAAAAATTCAGTGTTTTTCACTGTATTTTATAAATATTTAAGATAAGCATTGTAAAGCATTTAAAAAGACCCTTTACAATAATAAAGGGGGAAATTTAAATTTCTAGGTCCAAGGTTTGGGCTGGGCGTTGATGAGTCAGACATTGAGTCAGTCTGGACTTTTCTATTATATGTAGTGATTTTAATTAGAAACTAGTTTTCTAAGTACTAGAATTTCTACCTCTAACGAATGTAGGTAACTAAGTAGTCCATAGAGGAAAAGCCTGAATCAAAATTTACAAAGAACATATTCCATCTGCATTTTAGCACGCATAGCCTTCAACGAATAACCACATCGAATACCAACATTGTTTTGGTCAAATTGCGTAAACTTAAATAGGGCAGACGCCCGGCGTTGCTCAAATCTATCCTAGACGCCAAATGGCATACTAATAGGTTGGCGCGCGGAATAGCAATAGAGCCGATATGTCATTGACGATTGGTCACGGGTTCAATTCTAGGCAACCATCAATGTCACTTAATCATGCAGTTACGGTTGCTTAAAAGTTCGTCACGAGTTTCGTGTAACGTACACGTTTATGAATATGTTATTTGGTTTGTTTACATATTTATATTATTCATTTTAGTTATAGTCAGTTAAAATACGTTATAGGTCCCATGTAAGAAGTTTTGTGTACTGAACAAACTTCAGTATGAAGATGGCACTAAATGGAGATGATGATTATAAAAAAAATTGTGATCACAATCCAATTGTCTAAAATAGTAACTATGTTTTGTTATGCCAAAATTAACTTTTACATAATTAATATCGTCGGCATTGTTAACCTATAACTTTCAAGTAAACAAATAGTTAGTAACAGCCGGTTGCACCAAAATTGATATACATTTACAAATTCATTTTTACTTTTTACTTATACTATTCCGTTACTTTCACGAATTCGTAAATGTACGTTGCACCAACAAAATACGAGTAAAAGTATCAGTAAAATTACTTGCTACACAAATAGAGCGTTAATTTTACCAGTTAACCTCAGTAGTTTTTTACTACCATGGTAGTTTTTAACCGACTTTAGAAAAGGAGGAGGTTTCTCAATACGACTCGTATATATATATTTTTTTTATGTGTTCGCGGATAACTTCGTCGTTTATAAACCGATTTTGATGATTTTTTTTTTGGAAAGGAGATATCCCAACTGTGGTACCATAATAAGGATCACAAGGAAAACCAGGATCGGATGATGGCATCCCAGAGAAATCGAGGGGAACCTTCGAAAATCGTAGTAGCGACTAATGCGCTTGTTTTCATAAAGTATTTAAAAGCACTACTATTTAATGAAGGTCTGGAGTCGATCTAATGATGGAGCCGAAAGACAGTCGAGGGAACTCCTCAACGATTTACAGCAATTACATGGTGTTTGGGCTTGATTAATTTGTATTGATAAGAACTTTACACCAAGATGGGTTGTGACTGCCATTATGGGTCTGATGATGAAGACGAAGGTCATTAAAGGGAACTCCTCAACGTTTTACAGTAGCTACCTTGTGTTTGGTCTTAATTCATTTCTATTGATAAGAACTTTGCACTCCCTTATGGGTTATAAGTGCCATTACAGGTCTGATGATGGAGACCATAGACTGTCGAGGAAATTCCTCAACGATTTACAGCAGTTACCTTTTGTTAGGATTACTTCATACGTTTCAATATGCCAAAATGTTTAGTTCGTACAAAAATAATACCTAATTAAGATTGAAGTTTTTCATAGGAATACAACTACCTACTAGGCGGTCGTTTCCTCATCCGAGAAGCATCCTTGTTAGGTCTACGTCTACCCATCACTAAAAATCGTAAAATAAAATAATTTTTAACAAAAAAAAACCGACATCAAAAACAGGAAACTTAAAAAAGTAAAAACAGCTCTAAAAAGCAAGAAATAATATTGAAATCATATTATTAATTACCTAGATACGAATATCAGTTTAAAAAAATGTCTACTGAAGTCGGGTGGTTGGTGGTCAGAAATTGTAGAAGATATTATAGTGATTTATTCTCTCAGAGCACGTATCTTTAAATAAATAGAGCGTTTTCTAACCTCCAACACGAATTGCAAACACGAACGAACTGTCATAATCTTATACTTTTACGTTATGAGCAAGGTTTGAGCTCCGTAAAAAGTAACCGTATAATGTAACCGTAAAACGTATCGCAAAGCGTGGTACAACAACGTTTTACATTATACGTTTACATTTTACGTTACTTTTTACAAATTCGTAAAATGAAAGTTTTGGTGCAACCGGCTGTAAGAGTTAAATTACATTATTATCGAGATTATTACCATGTTTTGTTGTGTGCTACATCCCTACATAAGTCCCATACAAAAGTGTTATATCCCTTTTTATAATTATGAAGTGATTGATAAGAAAATATGTACTTTATTAAAATGCAGATAAAAGCGATACTTGTAAAATTTCTCATATTATCACTAATATCTCACAGCTCTGCATTTACTTCAAAACTGCGATGGGAGGTTGTGACATGTGAAAACACAGTCTTTCATCCGAGTAAACGTGTTTCTCGAACACTTGATCAATAATATTCACACAGTGTGGTAATGTTAGAACTCTCATATAAAATAGATTATGCGTCATACTCTAGTATGATATCGAACCTTTTTTGTGAAACATGACATTGCATTCCTGCGCTGGTCAGCACTGGTAAAAAACACCTTAACGTGTACTCATTAAAGATCGTATTGGTGTGTAATTAGTTTCCTCTCCGAGGCCGTCTTGTTGCCGTTTAATTATGTAAGTCGAGCATGCCAGTTAAAGATTGCGTTGCGTATGTTTCATTGAAGAGTTAGCCCCTTTTTACTTGTAATTATGACGTTTTTGCGTCACAATTATAATTATAAAGTTAATAACGTCAGCTTTCGTTTACAATGTAACTACTTTTGCTATTAATTTGTTAAATTATGTAGAAAGAAAAGGTTTATTGTTTGTTAAGTTAGTTTCGTTACATTTTAATGTTTTATTTCAGTAGATACATATTTTTTTAAATAAAGAAGGTGTAGATTTTTTTTCATAATAGTAGGTACGGTAGGTACGATCAGTACCTGCACCTTTTGCCATTCTACCATTAGGCTATTGTGGTGGTATCGGTCTCGTGCAAATTTTGTCAAAACCATCCACATACTTTGTAAACCAAAATCGGTTCAAACTTCGTCAACTTCGTCTTCGTGTTCGTAACTATCGTAAAATTGCTAATATCTAATATATTATTCAAAATATTTTATAGGTCGCGTGTTTCGAATACTGTAAGTATTATACTGTAGTATTACTGTAGTATTATTATGAAACAAAATTCAAGTCTTCGTTTCCGTAAACAGTCCGTTATCGTGACCTCTATTTTTGTTGCATTTCCTTCCACGTAAATAAATGCATTCGGAGTAAGTACAAGTTTTGTATTTTTTGTTTACTTCCTGTAACTGAATGAGTGTGCGACTGTTTATTTAAAATATGTGTTACAAATCAATATTACGTAGGTACGTTTTCATTAATTCTTAATCCAGTTATACAAGAATGCAACGAATAACCCTTAATGTTTTTAAAATTTTGTAACTTTTAATACATTGTTTCCTAAAGTTAACGCGAACACCTTGGATATGGAAACAATACAACTATTAGCCTTCTAGCCGTCTAGCCGAATGAATACGGATAGAAACAAAACTCACGCTTGAAACTTTATTTTCTTTTTAATTCGATTCGTAACGAGTCCGCATTTGACATCTTATTTGCAATTCAACAACAATGCCTATCATCTACATAGCAATGTGATGGTGATCTGGCAAGTATGCTAATAAAGATATGTAGGCAACTCGCTTAATTGTCTCAAGTCAACAGGAATGTCGTTTGCTACGCCTGCGCCGGCGCAGCACTGAAAGAAAGGTCATTTTTTCAATGAGTCCGTTGAGTGGCGCGTGTTAGAGTCACTTCTAATTGGTACTTACGCCTGGTAATGCAATAGGTGCTTAAGGTATTCGAAACGGTACCGGCATAATTAGTAGGTATTGAATATAGTTGGGAAAGCTTTTGGCATGTAGAAAATCTAGCTGTGTTTGTGTAAGTAAAAAGAAAACTGTCCGTAGCTTTTTTTTTCTTTTAGTTGATGGCTACGTGCGATTAGCACATTTAGCCAGTGTCAAAGTAATTTTTCGTACAAGTAATCCATAAATAAACAATATTTCCATAAATGATGATGAATGATATTAGAAATGGGAAGTGATAAATGATATACCCCCCAACCCCTCGAGTATCTCAGTAAAGATGTGGGGCTTTACTAAGTCCTCACGCGAGCTTCTTGAGAGAATTTGAAAAGTGACGTTGCACTGTTTTTTTTCATTTGCCAACACTTATGCACACTCACGAACACTTAACGGTTAATAATCCCCCATTATTTCACATTAATTTTCGACATAACACAAATTTTGGAAAATATAACAAAACCGCAGACATGACGCTTCACTTTCCCGCCAAGAAGTCCGTCCGTAGCTTTGTGGCAATAATTTAAGACATTATTTTTTAAAATATATACTTAATGAAATTTATTCAATCATAATTTTTCTAGCCATTGTTTAAAGCTTAAAATGCATTGTCGAGTAGGTAATCTAGCAATTTCTCATAGCCAAGTAAAACGAAAAGCAACAAATCTTTTGTTTTTAATTTTTAGGGTTCCGTACCCAAAGGGTAAAACGGGAACCCTATTACTAAGACTCCGCTGTCTGTCCGTCTGTCACCAGGCTGTATATCATGAACCGTGATAGTTAGACAGTTGAAATTTTCACAGATGATGTATTTCTGTTGCCGCTATAACAAAAAAATACTAAAAAACAGAATAAAATAAATATTTAAGAGGGCTCCCATACAACATACATGATTTTTTTTATATACAACTACATAGTTGACCGGCGGACTTCGTGCCGCTTTGACAGTTTCCATGGCAACAAAGCAAACAAAACGTCGACAGTGTCCATGACAACAAAACAAACAAATCATTCGTCCGCTTAAGAACACCTGTATCCCATGATGGACCCCTATAGCAGCGCCACCTACCGGGTCCAATTGTAAATCTAAACCATTCTCGAATCCAGTTGAACACACACCGATAATTTCATCCAAACCGGTCCAGCTTTATAGGTATATATAAAGATGGTACGGAACCCTTCGTGCGCGAGTCCGACTCGCACTTGGCCGGTTTTTTTATTTACATTACAGAGTAGTGCCACCAGTATTCGACATAGTACTCACTCAGCGTCTGACAGCGTTTTCGTCACCACAAAATAACATAGATTCTCTTTTAAATTTTAGTATTTGACAGCCTTTTTACAGGAAGCAGCTGGTTTGTAATAAATGGTTGTCAAAGTAAAAAATAGGTTGCTGACCCCTATTTCTAAATTTGAAAAGAAAAAAGGGTTACAATCGAACACGTGCCACTACTCTATATGATTGGCTCTTGTCTAAAAATTTACTATGAAATATAGTTACAGTTAATTATAATTCTAAAGAGGAGAGGAGCTATAGCGCAGTGGTTAACGCGTCCGGTCTGCGAGTGCTGAGTCTAAGCAACTTTCGCAAAGGCCGGTCATCGGATGGGTGACCAAAAATGTGTCATCTCGAGCTCTTCCGTGCTTCGGAAGGCACGTAAAGCCGTCAGTCCCGGCTGCACTAGCAGTTGTTAACAACCATCAATCCGCACTGGGCCCGCGTGGTGGTTTATGGCCTGTTCTCCCTATCCGTCCATAGGGAAAGCTCGTGCCCCAGCAGTGGGGACACAAAAATGAGCTGATGATGATGATAATACTAAACTATAGATAATTTAATTGGCTTTTCTTTATCATGTTATAAGTAAGTACCATTGTAAAACATGTATTGTGAGCTGTTATTATCCCAAATAAATTAATTCATTCATTAGTTGACTTTATCTCACAATTTTTTTATTATTCATTCAATTCACAAAAACACAAATGTTGAAAAAATTTTCACGAGCAGGATTTGAACCTGCACCCTTCTGACATACCGGGTCAGGTGCTCTCCCAATTGAGCTATCGTGGTTCTAACCAGCCCGCCGAAATTATTCAACACTATTTACTTGTTTGCAACCAAATTTGCGTTAAAAATTATATAAACAAAACAAAAACATTTCATTAAATTCGTTTTAATTCTTCACTATTTTATTACTATATAGCAAGTAACTAGTTTTTTTTACTAAATAAATAATTACGTGTATACTTTCGTAACTGTTTCTAACATCGAAGTCGATGGAAGCTTCCAACATTACTTAAATACTGTTATGTTGAACTCGTTAACAGGTAAACGTTCAACAACGTGCAATAACAATAAAACGCAACCAACTCAAACATGTCTAACGCTGTTCAAAGCACTATCCGCAGCGGCCTTCTAAATAAAGCCATGTTGTCTTGTTGAAAGGTTTCTTTGTGTTTTGCAACTAAATTGTTTTTGATATCGGAACAAATGATCTGCTCCAATTATGATTGAATGTGATTCGTGTAGTACTGTTCGAAGGGTCTGGCGTAAAGACATCGAAGTTTACAAAGTGTAAAGAATGGTAGTAGCTAGGCAGGTGGACTTACAAGGAAGCCTAACTCTATCGTAACTCTAACGGGAAAGTCCTGGTATATTTAAAAAAAAAACAAAATCAAAAATCAAAATCATTTATTCACACGAAACATGGTAAACAGATGGTCAGTGTTATAAGCAGTACATACATGTTTCGCCAAAATTGGCATGCGAATGGTATTGAATATAAATGTGATGCGATAGAATAAAATAAATTAAATAAAAATGTCACAATAACCTAACTGTTACATAATTATAATCAGAGCAAGCATTAAATCAATTAAATATGAAATGAATGTCATTTATATTGATCAAAATATTCCTTCAAATTATAAAAACAGTGATTGATTAATAGTAGACGTAATTTCGATTTAAATACTGGCATTATGACCGTCCCTGTGTGGTGCCGGGGATAAAGAATTGCACCACCCCATCTCTTCCCGTGGGTGTCGTAAAAGCCGACTAAGGGACCATTCCAGAGGACGGGCAGCAGCATCTCTCTGAGGTTACCCTCAACCTACTGCGATCGCCAACCCGCCTGCCAAGCGTGGCGATTACGGCAAAACCCCTCATATCCTTGGGGGAGGCCTTTGTCCAGCAGTGGACGTCTTTTGGCTGAGATGATGATGATGATGATTATGACCGTAGCTTAGGCTAACGTATCTTTAAAGCATGAAAAAGTGCGTAGTGATAATATTTTACACGTCATTCTTATACGTCCGAGAATAGGTAGGCCGAAACTGAAAAGCTTTTTAAAAAAAAGGACGCCATTCTTCAAATAGAACCTCTTATAGACTAGGAATCCAATGTCACGGTAGCTCAAACATCACCGGATAACGGAAAGTCGCGGGTTCTAATTCCGTCTAGGTAAGTCATCTTTTTTTCAAGTCATCGTCACCATTAATGGACAATCACCACGCTTGCCAAATGCGGGCTGATGATCACAAATCCGAGCTATGCATCGAAAACTACGAATCGTACTTCGCCTGACCTGTGATATTTAAACCAGGATCTGGTTATATCGGCAAAGGAATAAAAAACATTCAAAATCTTTTTGCGTTAAATAACCGGTTGTAAGTACAGATGCTCTATATTCAAGTAGATTACTTACGTGAAACCCTAGAAGTGTCTGGCGGGTCCCCTGCGCGTGCGCAGTATGCCGCTAAGTAGCCAAGGCTGCCGGGACATTCTCTGGGCGGTGCGGTCAAGTATTTGATTACAATTATCGCTGTTCTAAGAAGTTTTAACGAGATGCCTGATTAACAATCTTATTTGTTAGCAGTTAAGATCAATGTTCCATTGTTTATTTAGGAAAAAATAAGTGTACCTATGTCTTATGTTAAAATGTAGATAATATAATAATACTTAGTCGCCCTTATCGGTCTTGGTAATTTTATAATTTTCATTTTATATTTTTCAAAATTCATCATTCATTCAGTAATCAATCATAGTAAACGCTACACGAACAATAGTCTTACGTTATCTAAAAACCTGCTTCAAATAAATGAAATAAATCAGTGTAAGTGTCATAACAAAACAAGACTTAGTATGTTATATCTCTTGTCCTATATACGTTATAATACAAATACTTACAGAACTATATATTTTTGTTAAAGTATTCTTACGGTTATATTATCTTCGTATTTTATATATTTTAACTACTTTTCCTAATTATAATATGTTTGCAAAAATGTACGTAAAAATAATACAAAATATAAAATAGTTCGTCTTCATGACACAAGTGGAAGCTACATGATTCTTGGTAATGGTACGCCTACAAATATCAAACTAGAACTGAATTTCGAAAGTGTATGAACGCACGCGTGTGGCTGCTTCCGTGAAACAGGTTTACTGTCGTCCGTTGCAAGATCAAGGCCTTTATGTCGATATACATCAATATAATAATTGGCTGTTACTGAAATTGTGGTAATATTTAATTTGAAACAGCTTTTCCTTTCTAATTAATGCAACACTGTTTTGTTTTTTAATCATTGACATGTAAAAAGTAAGTAGTTAGCCTATATAATTTCTGTCCAGTTACTGGTCAAAGGCCTCCTCAAATTTATTCATCACTACAATTGATATGAATTGGTTTAATCACCACGTTTGCCAAATACGGGTTGGTGAACACAAACTCGAGTTATGAATCGAAAAATTCAAGCAACAAAAAGTTAAGCACCATTCGTAATGTTGGGTCATCGGATGGGTGACCAAATCAAACCATCCGAACCCCTCCACGCTTCCACGTGATTTCCTGATCGTAAGATGAGCCCTGATTCATGAATAAGGACAATTAACCTTTAATATGCGCGAGCGCTGATCAGTGCCGCCAAACAATTAAAATTCTATTATATGTCTGTATTCACGGCAGACGCCGGATCAAAGACTGATAATTATGGCCATAATTAAGCTTTTACTGACTTCATTTCAGACATTAATATTCAGCGCTGCCTGGCTGCTAGCGTCCAGCCAGAACTACAATGGCCCCACCACCACACCAGTGCCCATCCTGAAGCAGATCAACAAACAGAACGACGACGGCTCCTACAGCTTCGGATACGAGGCAGCCGATGGCTCCTTCAAGATCGAGACAAAGTACCCGAACGGCGATGTGGCGGGAAAGTATGGGTACATCGATGAGACCGGGAAGACGAGGGAGATATCCTACGGAGCCGGCAGTAAACGAGGGTTCGAGCCTCAAGGTATGTAGACGTCTTGGATATTATCTTTCTCTCGCATCATAAACTTGTTTGTTTATTTTTATTTGGACGCGTTAACCACTGCGCCATTGAGCTTCACAATCAATCAAATCAATAAATATTGGTACGAAAAGAAATTTAAAGTTGTAAGTACACACGCCTGCTTAGCAGACTAACACAAATAGTTTTGAATAGGTTGGTGTGCAGGCGTCTGTATTTAAGCTTTTATCTTATCTTATCTTAGTGGGGCCTGCTGAGGTTTCCCGTTCGCAGTAACACTTCGACCAATCTCGGGATTTTTGTGTACAGGCGTCTGTTAAGCTTTTATCTTATCTTAGTGGGGCCTGCTGAGGTTTCCCTTTCCAAGTAACACTTCGACCATTCTCGGGATTTTTTGTGTACAGGCGTCTGTTAAGCTTTTATCTTATCTTATCTTAGTGGGGCCTGCTGAGGTTTCCCTTTCGCAGTAGCACTTCGACCAATCTCGGGATTTTTGGTGCAACCCCATTTCACTCTTCCTCCTCTGTAAAAATAGATGCCATAAGTTTGGCAACGTCCTTAAGAGCGAAGAGCCTGAAGTCCCCCGGTTTCGGATAGGATACTTAAGCTTTTAAGTAAAAAGCTTTTTCTTAGACATTGCCGTACAATTTCAGTTTGTAAGTGAGTGATGAACAAAATTCTCCATATTCTGTTTCATTAAACCAAACAAAAAAATCTTTATAATCTATCTCGTCCAAACGATAACGTAATGTCAAATTAATGACAAATCTATATTTGTAACCCAGTACGAGTAGTTGTATAAAACTTTGTAGTTCAAGTACAAAACGTACCAGATGACATTGGCAGCGCAAACGCTACCAAAAGCAAATAAAAACCAGCCGAGAATCGGGCCGGTCGGTGCCGGTGTCGCAACGCCTGCCTTCTTTCTCATCGATCGCTCTAATTGATGATCTGTATCTGCTGTTACCGAAATATGTAGGAGTTTCGTAAAAACCAGTTCTCTAATTAACTTGTAGTATTAAAATGTTTATAAATAAGGTAGGTAAATGTCAGTGATTAGGAAAAATGTAATTCAATTACTTTGGCATATAGGTAAAGTTAATACTCTTAATTAAATATTTTTTATTATATATGTGGTGTATATTGACGACTTCCTTGGTCGAGTGGTTTGTACACCGGTTTTCATGGTGTCACCATCTCTGAGGTCCCGGGTTCGATCCCCGGTCGGGTCAATTTAGAAATTATTGTTTTTCTAAATTGTCTCGGGTCTGGGTGTTTTCTATGAATAATAAGTATGTATTTAAGTATTTAAGTATGTTTATCCGTTGTCTAGTAACCATTTAATACGTTTTATAACGAAGCTTCTCTTGAGATAGATAATTGCTGTGAGTGTAGGAAAGTTTTTTTTTAAATATTAATATTTAATGAACTGGGTTAAATAAGGCTTCTATGCATGTGGAAGTTATTTGGCAAATCATTTTCACGCTAGTTTTTAATTTCAAATACTCGTACAACAAGAACCGTAGCGCGTTGATGTCTTCTTCTCAAACGTAATTGACCAAGCGTAACGACGCGTCGTAACTTTACAAAGTACGATTTATTTATTACGAATGTATTGTATTTACAAACAGAGACAATAACAAGTAAATTAAAATACTTAAATTAATCATATAAAAGTATAATTACCTATTACAATTCATCCCCATCAAGCAGTGTCCAGTAAGCTAGCAGCATTGCCAAGTTGGATAGCAAAATTGTTAAAATTATTAACGAATTGTCTTACCGAACTACTAACTGTGAACGAAGACTAATGGTCAATCATCGTTTAAAACGTTACCTGCACTATGAGAACATATAGCTGTATTATGATAGAGGTCCTACAGTAATATCTATTAGAAAATTTAAATTTTGACCTATTAACATTTTATAGACATGACGCATAATTTTTGCAAAACAATACGTATAAAAAAGTAATAAAACTAAGCTAATTGAGGATATAAATAAACTATTTTTTATTGTTATGAACATACAACCGTGATTAACTGTAATTACCATTAAGTTCATCGTAATGTTACATTAACCCTTAAACAATTAACGAACCATTTTTGGGAGGTCAAGAAAAAAAGCTTCGGTTGAACGATTGCCAAATGCACACATTCCTAGCTGTTACAGCTAATATTTTTTGCGTTACTTGTATACAAAAAAGTTATTAAAGCTGACTGAAGATATAAATAAACTAATTATAAACGGGCAATGCTTAGCCGTTATTAGTATTTAAATTATAATAGTGTTACAACCCTGGCCAAGTTCGACCCAATATAAAGAAGCCCTGGATTCAATTCCCGGGTCGGGTTAGTGTGGCTCGATTTTTCGGTGCATAGCGACTGGGTTTTTCTGAAACCAGACACAATAGAAATACAATTGTTCTATGGCACTGTGGTTACATTGGACGTCCAAGTATATAGTCCAGGTTCATGATCACCAACCCGCATTTGTTGACTTTTTATAATTTGTTGACTTGATTTAACAATGCTTATGATAGAGATCTTTTCCCATCAGTGGGACAGTATATAGGCTATTAATACGAACTATTACTACTACTATTTCTACTAAATAACATAATAAACTTATTATTTTTGATAGGTAACGAAAAAAGCTTCAGTTGAAAAATTGCAAAACACGCGCGCATTTCTAGCTGTGTTGGTTCTATGAAATTTCAAAAAATATTAATTGAGCGTATAAATAAATAGATATAGAGCGTGAATGTGGCGCAACGGCAGCGACCTTCACGGTCTGATTGGAAACATGTAATTGGTCCTCTTAGAGCTAATTAGTCAACGTTTGCTGAAGAGATAAACGTAATGTCGACTGATTATGACGTTATACAGCGCATCGTGGGTGGGTTCATTCAACAGATAACGTTGAAGCTGACAAATACTGCTAAACTATTCATTTGTTATCAATTGTTTTTATTATAAATGAAGTTTAGGAAGGTTGTAGTTTGTCAATAATACATTATTTAATTAGACAAACATGTCATTTTTGAAAATCCTTTTAGAAAAAAGGCCAAGCATTACATTAATAATTCAAAATCAGGTTTTAAGTTATTTTTATGTCAATAACTAATTGTGGCTTGGATAGTTTGGCTTACTTTCTCATTTATAATATGCATATTATTTTCTATAAAGTTTATGCCAACACTATTTTAGAGTGAGTTTTTTGTAAAAAAAAAAAGTAGATCTATTTAAGGGTGCGATGACCAAAAAATGCAAAAAAATGCAGTTACGGTTAAGTTAATATAATTGAAAATACTATCGTATTAAATGAACAAAATATATATTTAATATCATAGGGAACGTGTTTACAATTTGTCAGAACCATAATGTCATAACACGCTATAGTTTTTTCTACAATATCTTTTAAAGTTAGGCAAAAATCATGAAAACGAGTGGCGGCGTTTAGTAGATTTCTTATAGTTTATCTAAATTATTGTACCTTTGATTTTGTCTAAACAATCATCAATGGATAAACTAGAAATTGCTAGACTACATTTTCGATTCATCAAGTGGTTATTTAAATAATTATTTTTTATTAAGCACCTTAAATTCCCCATACAAAATTAGTATGGCCGCGCGGCATCAAATAAATATGGACAACGACATTACAAATAAAACATATGACACTTGTCACTTACGAACGGCGCACTCTTAAAGTATTTCATTTCAATAATAAGTCCCAATATGAGAACTGTAACATGAGACCAAATTTGAATGTTCCAGGTACCGGCATCATGGTGCCTCCGCCGACCATCCACGACCAGCCATCCAACGCACTAACCGACGGCCAGGAAGACGACGGCCAATACCGCGAAGACCCCAAGATCTACGAAGACCCCAAATACAACGGCAAAGCCCAGGCCAGGCCTTCCCCCCTCCGCCAGTTCCACCAGCCTTCCCAATCGCGACAAGCCCCAGCACCACAATACCAGTATCAGCAGTCTACCTACCAGCAGCCACAAGCTGTCCAACAAACCACTCGTTCCCCCATCTACACACAGACCAACCTCTTCGATCAGTCCCCCCAAACATTCCCCCAAGATTTTAGGCCTCAAAGCCAAATCTACCACCAGCAACCTCAGTTCTCGTACCAAGCGTACACTCCCCAACCGTACAATCAGTACCAAAACCAGAACTACCAGACGCAGAACTATCAACAACCACAGACCTACCAACCCCAGAACTATCAATCCCAGAACTACCAACCCCAAGACTTCAACCCGTTCACCGGCCACCCCGCGCAGAACTTTGATCCCAACACTGGGTCGTACACGATCAATTTCACGGGCAAATAGTGAAATTGTTTAGAGTTACTTTTTATATTACTCTTTGTTTATCCCAAAGCGAAACGAACGATTTTTTCTACGATTTTTTATATTGTAAATAATAATTTTAGTGTTAGTACTAGTCAATATTATGTTCGGAGTTTTTTGAAGTGTGGAGATTAGCTTTAAACTTTCTGATAAACTAACTTTCCTTTATATTTATTTTTTATATATTTATTTATTATACATGAGATGTCACAATATTACAGTAACAGCCCGCGCACAAGGGTATTTGTGTATACTCGTATACGTAGTATATGTATTTGTGTTTATTGTATGTGTTTATACTTCTTCTTTTAGAGTTTATTGAATGTACAAAGAGTATAATAAATATTGTTGTATATATATACAAGTTAAATATTACATTTGTTTATCTGTATATTGTTTAGATATTTAAATAGTATATTTTATATCTAATTTTAGTATTTTTAAATGTATATTTTTAATGTGTATATATGTGTATTGATGAAATGTATATACAAGGCATTTCAGTGCGCTATGTAGTTATTTCATCCATTGTTCTATTTTAATTATTCTATATACTATGACTGACACATTATAAGTAATTTTGTACCAGAAAATATGAAAATGTCTTAAAAACAATGTAATGTCGCAATAATATATGCACAATATATATTTATAAAAAAACTACTAATCCTTCCATTATCATATACCATTGTGTTTTCGTATTTGTTTTGTAATGTAACAATGTATTGTGTTGGCAATACACAATTATAAAAACATTGCGCAACTACAGATTGATTCGATCGACGTCGCCGATTACAAAATGGCGTCCCGCGTCACTTGAACGAAATAATACGTGTGCGGGGTGTAAATAGCTATTAAATAAAACGTTACATAAATATTGGTGTGTTTTATTTCCTAGTGAAAGTTTTTGTGTATGCAAGCGTTATGTTATGACAGTTCATTGGGAATTGCAGGGTTGGTCGAAAAGAATTGAAAAAACTAGGTTTTTTATTGCTTACTAGTAAGTGCTTGAGCTTCTCTCACCTGGTGTTCCTGATGGGCACTTTACCCTAACCTACTGAGGCACTACCTATCCGGCTGCTGGAACCCAAGAATTCTACTAACATTGATGGTATGGCGACATATTTAGATAGATGGTGGTAGCTACAAGTGGACTAAACAAACCCTACCACTAAACCAAACCGAGTACACAAACATGTACCCCGCTGGGATATGAACCCGGGACCTCTATTTCAGCGACCGGTGGTCTTACCTCTAGACCACAGAGGTCGTTTAAAAGTAGTCTAATTGTTACAAAAAACAAGTTTGTTTTCACGAACAACCCCTTACCCCTTGAAGGAATACATACCCTTAACCATGTTAGTTGCCGGATTTACTACGGGAATCGTCACCTAAAATTTGGTCACATAGCTAAAACCAAAGTTTGAAACAGGCATTAGATTTGTTATTTTAATTTGATTAATACATATTATTGATTCAATCTATTTGAACAAAGCTAGCACGAATATAATTAACGTATCATTCGTCATCTACCTTGCATTCCTAGTAGGTAAGTACTGACAACTATCACTATGTCATACATAACATGGTCATACCAGTCATACATAAGTTTGTTTCTCCAAAAGAGTGCCGCCATCTAGCGGCCGACACTAAAACCTTGTACGAGTATGTTTAAACCTTCTTATTATACGTCTGTGGTTTAAACAGTCGCGTAGAAAACTACGAAAGGAGATACTCCTTGTTTGTCATCAAAACACATTTGGTTTTAAATCAAATCAAATCAAATCTTTTTATTTCAGACTCTAAGGTCTATGGGTTAAAGTGGCTTCCTCCTGCTTACTCTCAGGTTGTGGAATGAGCTCCTGCCGAGGTATTCTCAAACGAATACATCATGGGGTTTTTCAAATAGGCCTAAAAAGTTTTTACAGGGTCAGCAACGCGTTAGTGCTACCTCTCCCTCTAGTGTTACAAACGACCTTATTCTGAAATGAGTAAACATTACTGGGTTCTTCAAAAAGCACGTGAAAAGATTTTTACAGGGTTGGCATGATTTACCGCGGTGGGTCGCGAATGTCCACAGTGCTCAGGGGCCCGCCCGAGTGGTAGAGGGTGAACTGAGGTTTTGATGGATCGGCCAGAACATCGGCTAACCTCACATACTTTGCGGAGTTTGAGCCCCGCGCGATGATTCGGATAGTAAATTTCCTCAGTATACATGACTAGGTATTCTGGTGTTGCAAACGTCCAAAGGCTATGGTAACTACTTACTGCCTAACATCAGACCACGCAGACTGTACGCCTGATTGCCACTTTTGTGCTACAAAAAAAAGATAGCAAGGATTGCTTATCTTCTAGTATAACATCATCAACCTATAAACGTCCCACTGCTGGTCTCAAGCCTTTCCATGTAAACCATGGCATATTCAAAGATCGTGCCTGTTACCCGGATTTCATGCTTAATGCAAGTTTATGTGTTAAGCTTTTAGGCTTAAATGTTGTGCCGTGTAAAATATAAGATATATAAATTAGGTCACCCATCCGTTGAACCAGTACTGCGATAACTCACACGATCGCACTCAAACACGCTTGTCTAATGGGGTGTTTTTACGGGAATGGTGATATTCGATTGGGTGTAAATTAGAACAGCTAGATTTTGGGGGTTAAAGTTACTCGCGTCCGTAGGTTTACCCTTGAGACCCTACACGTGACCCCTGGGTGGTGCTAAATGAGTGACACTGTCTGAGTGGTAGAGCCACGCTGCGTTGCAGCACGAAATGGGCCGGCTCGCCCGGCGTAATACCACCCTCTCACAGAATATCGGCGTGAAACAACGACACTCGTTGCTGTTGTGTATCGTCCGGTGAGTGAAAGTACCGGAGGCCCATCTCTCACCCCTCCCCCCTCCCAACTCCTACTCCCTCCTCAAGATCCAACTCCTTCCTCAAGGTCGGCAACGCATCCGCGATTACTTTGGTTTTGCGGGTGTCCATGGGCGGCGATGATTGCTTTCCATCAGGTGACACGCCTGCTCGTTTGCCTCCTTTTAAAATTAAAAAAAAAAAAAACAGCAAAATTTTGTAGCCATAGTTGTTATTAGTACACAAACTATACGCCCAAACCTTTTTTTAAAGATGAAAGGCCCTCAATAGTTTCATTTCTTAGCGGAATGTAATTTCGTCAAGAAACGATACCCTAAAACTTAGTATGCTTTGGTTATAATTATTACACGAATTATAGGTAAATTAAATATAAAGCAAGTTATTAAAATAAACCATGAAAGGTCCTAGAGTACTAGACTACAATGCCCCAAACAATTGAGCTTGTAATGCGCTCATTGTAAGGCATAACTGAATATGTTTATCATAAGGCCCGTTCACATTTGGATGTATAGATATGTAGCGGAAACGACGTAGGCCGATATCCGTCTCAATGCAGACGGCCTTGGGGCCGCGCCCTGGCCGCAATGCAGGAGTGAGCCAAGATAGTTAACTATGAATAAAATTATGATAAATTAAACGCGAGTTAATTCGTAAAAAAATGTTTTATTTTTTATGTCAGAAGGGTGCGGGTTCAAATCTTGCTCGTGGATTTTTTTTTCGACGTTTGTGTTTTTATGTTTTATTTCATTGTGTTTAAAAGAAAATATTGATTTAAAACCATTTAAAATAACCGATTTTTTTCATTACTTTATATTTGTTTTTGCTTTTACATGGCTATATTTACCTGATTAAATGCTTTCCTTCTCACTATATTTTAATTGTTTTTTTTATTTTCCTGGTTTAAATTTATCTATAAAGATTGTGTTATAATGTTGTTTTATTCAAAGAAAAAAACATTTATTTCGAAATAAGCAAAGGTTGATAATTTCTATTACGCTATAATAATGGTTTTAACGCATAAATACTTTTACTCTTTAGCAAACAAATGTTCTTTTAAATGCTGACAATCTTACTGAAAACTACAAATCATTTATTCAAAGAGTTTAATATCTATTTTACCACTTCTCTCTGTAAGAACGCGTGAAATTGAAGACCATAGATCATAAGCATACACTGACCTAATTTCAATTACATTACCACATAAACTCGCAATATAAATATCTAGTTCACTTGTTATTTCATAATCAAAAGTAAAGCAAATACAAGCAATGTACGTGCATGTGCTAACACATGGGACGTGTTGATCTCAAAATGTGTATGTTAATTTTTTTATGTGCTACCTACTATTATTATCTAACTTATATTATAAAATATGCGTAACGCACTTTAATTCACTATGTTTTAAATATTTTTTAAGTTATTCGGTAACATTATGTAGGTTAAAATTATATCCAACGTAGTAGTATATTGTTTCATTCATGATGTATACAACCTTATTTTTAGTTTATACGAAAACCGAAACAAGGGTCAAATATATTCATTTACAGAATCAGTACAAAAAAAAATTAAAATGATATCTTGAAAACTCACGAAGTTACAAGCTTTTGTGCTGTACCGTTGTGTGTTTTTAGTAGGGTATATTATGATTGAGATTTTGTAAATAATATTTGGTCAAAATGTAACATGGTATAAATATATTGAAATCGATTCTATTACTGATTCTGAACAAACAGTTTTCAGGTTTCGTTTAAACTAAAAATAACATTGTATATATATTAATTGACAGCTCGCGGGGTCTAGATGCGCCTTCTCTGCACAGCTAGTTATTAGTTTTTCTATGGCTTTCTATGGTTTACGTCATTCATTAGTTACAACAAATCCACGGGCGTCAGCCTTCGGTCGATGAGCGCTTGACAAACTGTAGGCGTCTTTGGGCCTTGAGTCCACGCATCCACAATGACATTTGTGGCGTCCGTCTGTACAACACAGTGGCTTTATTTTTGTGTCAATGAGGGTGGATAACTCAGTTTCATTTCGATGGACTCGTTTGGTGATCCGGCTAACAAATTACTTTTTACAAAAATTTCTTTTTACCTACTTTATTTGACTTGTGTTATGTTTTGTATTATGAGTTTAATTCACGAGAAATTGTATGGAATGCATGTAAAGATCGCCGTATAGCTAATACTCTCTTGTTAGGCATGGGTTCACGTCAAGTAGTCATACGGGGCTATGTTGATTGAACGACGTTTTCTCTCATCTATTCGCCAAATTACAACAAATTTAACCTACCATATGGGACGAAAGTTTATTAAAATTATGTTTAGACTAGTTCAAAGGCATGTTTCGTCACAAGGCAATTTAATTACTTTTTATAATAATTTAACTCATGTAAGTGAATTCTGATCACAATCTCATGTAAATGTATTCTTATGAGAATAAAGTTTCTTTAAACCTATGACAGTAAATATTAAGTACAATTATTTTGCAACCTTAATTTAATCTTTATATTTAAGATTTAAGGCTCACAGTAAGCTGAAGTTGTTAATGTTATCTAATGTCTTTACAGATTTTGTTATTAAAAATTTAAATGTATAGGTATGAACAAATAGAAGCACTTTCAAGATGCACAAACTGTAGAGAAAACTTTCAATATCTTTTAAAATTACTTTTTGAACATAAAGCGACTTTTGGTTTTGCGGTAGTCTGTTCTCAAGTGCAATTTACAGTTTCAATATAAATATAAAATAAATAAATAAACTTTCCTAAACTCACACCAACGTTTGAGAAGAAGACATCAACGCGCTACGGTTCTTGTTGTAAGAGTATTTAAATTAAAAACTAGTGTGAAAATGATTTGCCAAATAACTTCCACATGCATACAAGCCTTATTTAACCCAGTTCATTAAATATTAATGTTAAAAAAAAAACTTTCCTACACTCACAGCAATTATCTAGCCCAAGAGAAGCTTCGTTATGAAACTCGTTAAATGGTTACTAGACATTGGATAAACATACTTAAAATACTTAAATACATACTTATTATACATAGAAAACACCCAGACCCGAGACAATTTAGAAAAACAATAATTTCTAAATTGACCCGACCGGGGATCGAAACCGGGACCGCAGCTATGGCGACACTATGAAAACAAGTGTACAAACAATTCGACCAAGGAGGTCATCGAGGAGGAAATATAGCTTTGTGAATAATATAAAAAAAATATTTTCAATAAATTACTAGTTATGATTGCATAAAGCGCTCAAGTATTGCCGCTGAAATGCCAAGTGCAGCATTTATCAAGGCACCGAACTTTATGGCGTCACAGAGTCGACATGTCAGATCACCATTATTCAAATGTGCTGTGCTTAATGGAGAATCGCCCCTGGCAAACTATTTCTATACCTACATATAATACTTTGCCAGACGAATGAGATAAATCAATCAGTGAGTTTATAATTGAAATTGAAATTAATCTACACTACAATAAAACTAACAGGGTCGTGACTCCATTCCATTTTTTACAACTATACTTCATAAAATTCCAAACTTCGTAATAATTTTATTTGTATGATTGAAACTAAACGTTGTTAAATAAAACTTTATACATAGTTACATACATGTCAAATAATATAGGAGCGACGCGATGTATAGAACTTTGAATAACTTATATGGAAATAATTCTTATTTTATAATAGAATCAAAATTTTGGGAAATAAAAGGATAGTTGAAATTCATCTCTACAATATCAGATAATATATTCTATCTGAGCATCTCATCACTCTATTCTGCGGATTATTTTTTATTGTCGTTGAAGTTTTCTTGAGTTGCTGCTTGGCCTGCCGCGTACCCTGCGCCATAAACACTATATTTCGCCTAGGTAAACTACTTGAAATTTATTATCATAAGCGCGCTTCACAAGTAGTTGTTAAATAAGATTCAGTATGGACCATTTAAGCCCCAAGCGATGTGTAATGGAAGTGATAAGGTCGTATGGAGGCCTTCGACCGGCCACCGACTCGGTCAATTTCGCGTGACGATTAGGGCCACGCCTTAAACAGTCCGCAGAGAACAAGTAGGATGCAGATCATTGATAAAAAATCCAAGTAAGTAATAATAAATATTTTTTCAAATAAAATATTTCAGTAGCTTTTTTAAATTTTGAGGTAACTTCTGTCACTGCTTAATGGAAAAGTTTCCGTATTTTATGTTACACATCATATGCGACTTAAGGCTCGCTCGTTTTTTTTATCACAGAAATAGGGGTTAACAACTGATTTGTGACTTTAGGGATAAATGAATACTTACAGGCCACCAGCTTCCTTGCTGTCAGTAAATTCAGTAAAATTTCAATTGAAATTCTATATTAGGGCCGAAACACACAAACACGATACTACGTCGCATCACAAAAATAAACGTTGCGCCAGACTAGTATAAACCTTATTGCCTGTCAAATACTAGACGGACGCCGCATCGTGGTACGACGCGACGTCGTGTCGTTTCTATTTATTTCGGCCCTTACTCGTAGTTTTAGGCGACGACAAGTGTGCTTAAAGTATCGAATACGGGTGCCACTATCTTAAAAACCTACTGATCCTTTTAATTTCATTTGCAGGTACGAAATATTTTATTCATTGACAAAAAAGATTAAAAAAGCGCTCGCCATTCCTCCAAAATGTCACTTCCTGAATTTTATTAATACACTTAATAAAACGACTCTATCTACGTCACATGTAGAGCGATACTTACCTTTTAATAGCTTTATATCCTTATTGACTTGCCTTCAAAACAAAATTGTTAAACCTGTAATGACAGTGTAAGTGATAAAATAAATAACTATTGATAATATGTCCATAAATATCTAAATCGCTAATAAAACTCAATCTGTGTAGTCGATTCGTTCATCGTCCTTGCAATGTTACTAGTATTTTTTATTAGCTTGAATAGTTTTGAATGGATTTTAATAATTGTTTTTAACCATATTTGTTGTTTTGAGTCTTATATTATTAGCTAATTAGTCATAGTAATTATTTCCAAAAAATATTTGTAAAAAGAGAAGTCTTGACTGACTGATGATGATGATGACTGACTGACCGAAGAACGATTAAATTTGCAAGCAAGTCCACTTTATGACAAGTAGGCAAGACATAAGACAGTAAGTAAAATATATAGTTAGTCATCGCTACAATTAATGAATATTTGCTTTAAAAAAAATCGAGAAAAAAACGAGAAAATCGAGTCAACGCTACAATTAATGAATATTTGCTTTAAAAAAAATCGAGAAAAAAACGAGAAAATCGAGTCAACGCCACAATTGATGAATGTTTGTATTAAAAACAAATCGAGAAAAAATCGAGAAAATCGAGTCATCGATACAATTGATGAATGTTTGTATTAAAAACAAATCGAGAAAAAATGGGGAAAATCGAGTCATCGATACAATTGATAAATTTAAAAAAAAGTCGAGAAAAAATTGAGAAATCGAGTCGTCGCTACAATTGTTGAATGTTTGCTTTAAAAAAATCGAGAAAAAATCGTGAAAATCGAGTCATCGCTAAAATTGATGAATGTTTGCTTTATCACCACGCTTGCCAAAGCCTGGCTATACATAGGATTTGAACCCAGGACCTCCAGATTATCAGACCGAGAGCTGAGCCACTCGGCCACCGACGCGTTTATATAAGAAAGGATATTTCAAAATCACGTGATGCGCGTACGCAGTCACAGGCAGTTACTAGTTAGTAAAAAACATCAAACTGAACTATAAAATTTCGTGATACATTTTTGTAGACCGCTTTGTAGCTGCCACGTTTTGTGTTAATTGTTTTGCAGCATTAACTTTAAAGGTTGTCGCGGTGAGGCAGTGCGTCGCCAATGCGTGTGTCGCCTGGAGACCTTTAAGGCTTTATATGCAGGTTTGTCAGCCTGCGTGAAAGTAGAATCCAAGGCCGTCGGTCACTTCCGCGACTGCCGACCAAGATTTATTGAACTCGATGATATGTATCCATATTAATTGGAGCTCGCAATTGATTCTTTTTATATGGTTGGGAATCGATCCCGGGAACTTTCATGATCGTGCGATTTTTGAACCAGTGAATAAATCTTCAGACGGATTTGTACTGCCACTGAAATCAAACGGTATACTGTATCTAAGTAAACATTATACGTTAACATTGTATATGATTTAAAAATTATAAATGATATTTTATAGTGTATAATAGGTCCTTATATAGGACCATAGGACCAATGAAATTGGAGTTTTGTATGAAGATTTTTTATAAAATTTTATTTTTCATACTAACGTTTCTTTAATTTTCTTAGCATTTATTTATGTTAACACTATAAAAATTGTAGAGTAGTGTGTTTGTTTCACTAGCTAAATATAGCAGACATTAAAAAGAAAAAAAATCAAGTCTCTACAAAGCTACAATGAAACAAAAGCACAATTCCGCGAACAGAAAAAGTAGTCAATTTAAAAAAATAAATTAGGTGATAAAGACACAAAATTAATAACCGTTGTTATTACTGAAGCCTAAGTAACATAGTCCTAATTAAAGGTATATAATAATATTAACAACCGGTATTGAATTTTAGAAGTAATACACCTATTAATAAATGAGAAAAAATCTCCAATTTCATAGGTAAGGACCTATTGTTTTAGTGTCATTGTTTATTTAAAGATTAACAATACGCACACGTACATGATTCAATACGACCATTCATAATTCGGTACAACAAACAGAGTCTCTGGTGCGAGCTTTTTTTTTTTTTTTTTTATTTGGCTTACAAAACTGGTTGCAACGTTATCTATGTTACATATAAATAATATAAAAAAAAAGCTTATGCTACATTGCGACCTACTAGATGTAAGCACATCATGCTCCAAAATGTAACACTATACGTTCGGCTGCACTAATTACACTAATAAGAATTTAAATAAATTAAAAATTAAAAAAGACAAACAAACAAAAACAAATACCAAAAAGATAACAAAAACTAAACTAAACTAACAATTTACTCGCAGTATAGTATTATACTGCGAGTAAATTGTTTTTAAAGAATGCTTGGCTGAGGCCGCAGAACCATGAAATATATCAAACTCAGTGCGAATCGAATTATAACCTGAACACATACGGTGTAGCGGAGAGTGATGTCCGAGTCGAGTCTTACATAAAGGAAGTGCAAAAGTTTTACGGTTGTGCACACGACTCCCAACTCTAGGAATTGTAAATTGTACGAGTTCCAGAGTCTCAGAAGAGTCAATGTGACCATGGATCAGCCTGTATAAAAACATAATATCTGACACCTTTCTACGCACATGCAATAAAGGTAGCTTGTAAAAGGCAGCACGAGACTGATACGAAATAAGTTCCTTACACCTGCCATCCGAATACGCCAAATGGTACAAAAATCGCTTCTGGACCCGTTCCAATCTGTTTGAGTGGACCTGATAACCAGGATTCCAAACTACACTACAGTACTCTAGGATACTACGGACTAAGGAGTTATAAATGCAGATCGTTAGCTGTGGTTCTCGCAATAATTTCATCTGTCGCGTTATGAAACCGGAAAGCTTGGACGTTTTACTAATTATAGAATCTA
This sequence comes from Eudonia lacustrata, assembly GCA_947562085.1. Lineage (NCBI taxonomy): Eukaryota > Metazoa > Arthropoda > Insecta > Lepidoptera > Crambidae > Eudonia > Eudonia lacustrata. Next base: position 24,407,707 of record OX387317.1, read on the forward strand.
CGTGATATCTAAAACTGAGGGAGCTGTCCATAATGACACCCAAATCTCGAATCTGCGTAATTTCTTCTAAAGCGTAATTTTGAATAAAGTAAGTTGCATTTGTTAAGTGTAATTTTCTGCTAAATTATATGTGGAAACACTTGTTTAAATTAAGTTTCATACCGTTGTTCTCACACCAAACGTTGATCGTATCCAAGTCTGACTGGAGAGAGCAGATATCTTTCGGGCTATTAATTGTATTATATATTTTTAAATCGTCGGCATACATTTTAAATTTACATTTTATATTATAATATAAGATAAGCTTTTATGACTATTCGATCAAGTTAAAATAAACTATATCTTGTAATGGATACAAGTAACGCCATCTAGTAACACACTTGTGTAACTAACTTGTTACTAGACGTCGATATTTACCAATATTATATTATAATTTTACACTAATGAATGACTAATGGTACCAAGTAAATGATTATGTGTCGGTGGTCGAGTGGCACAGCACACGGCCCAATATTCGAAAGTCCTAGGTTCAAACCCCGCGCAGGGCCAAGTGTATTTTGACGCATTGCCCAGGTATGTGATCACCATACCCATTAATTGTAGCGATAACTTGATTTAAACAATGGATGCCATTATTCAGCAGTGTTCTTAACTATTTTGTAAATGTAAAAAATGTATTAACCGTTGCTAATTCGTATCTTTTGATATATTTATATGATGAAACTGTTTTATTTGCAATTTGCAATTAATTTGATAAACTGCGTCATACTATTGTGTTATACTCGTTTTGGTAATAAGTGGTCAATAAAATATATAGATAAAAAGATTATTTATTTGCTACAAGACATGCACACAAATAAAATAAAATGCAGTAAAAAAAATATACAAATAAAAAAATAAAAAAACTTTGCTATTTTAAACATTGGTTTTCGATTTGTGTGCCGTAGCTAGAAATGCAGACATAAAATAATTGTATATGTCTGTCTAAGTTTATACATTTCGGAACTTGCCGAGGACCACTGACATCAGAAACCAATTCAGGTGCGCTAAATTAGAAAAGCAAGGTTAGAAGGTTAATAAAATAATAGGTTACTAACACCAGCCGCGGAACAGAGATAGTTGCACTGATTGCCGGCCTCTGCCAAGAATGTCGCCGCGAGGCTGACGGGTTTCAGATTTTTTACTCAGACAAATAAAGATATATGCATACAGTACAAACCACTTTAAGCTGGCGCGTCTATAAGCAATACTTACCTTTAGTCGTCCCCGTCCCACTGCTGGACTCAAGCCTTCTTCTAAGGGTAGAGCCGCTGGAGTCGCGACACAACGTTATTTTTAAGGCGTTTGTGGTGCAAGTCCCGACAGCCAAGCTGGATGACACTTTTATGAAGGAGGACTTCTGTCTGGCCGAAGGGCGCGGTGTACCGGCGTTTCCGCGGTAGACCTACCGCCAACACGACCGGAGCAGTACATGATGGTGTTTAAATACTAACATAGTTCTCCTCTTCAATGTCCTTTATAATCCCTGCTATCCATCCTATCTGCAAGGTCGTTTTTCATTTTCTCATCCTCCTGGTGCTCTCTGCAGGTCCCACCTCCTACACCAACTGAAAACTCCACCCCATAAAACTGATATTTTTCTCCTACTCCTTCTCCGTGCATGCTGTCAGTTTTCGCCTAATATTCTAGACTCTCCTAACATCAGCCTTTTTAAAAAGCATTTGAAGGAACACTACCTGTCCGGTTAATTCTGTCGTCCTATGTATATTGATATATTTTTTTAACCTTTTATTTTGGTTTTGTATATTAAATTTCCTTTGTTTATGCAATTATTAGTATGTATGTGTATCATAAATATTTAATTAAGTTTATTTTAAATTTTCAGGAGGTACACATTATTTCTACCTCTATTTATAATGTTTCCTTTGGCGGGCCTGCTGGAAGATATTTCAGAACTGAAATAAACAGCGCCCTTGTACTACATTTACTTAACCTTTATTTTTGTTACCTTTTTATGTGTGTACATAAACTTGTATATAAATAAATAAAATAAATAGTTACAAGTTTTATTTACTAACAAAGTTGATTATAATTTGTATGTATTTTAGTCTTTCAGGTATGTACAATGTAATTTAAAACCTATACCTTGTTTGTTGCCTGAAATAAATGGATTTATTATATTTTATTATTACTTAAAGCCAAATCGTTTATACTACATAAGGGAGTGCACAGACAGAAGGGTTTTTTTAAATATTTTTATAGTTAGCGCGTTAATGTGTAGTGGAAATGGAGTCCAGACGCGAAGCCAAACTGGCGCAGCACTCTACCGGCCCATAAGGTGCCTCTTCACGCCTCGTTTGAAGAAACCGGGAATTTTGTCCGCAGATTTTGCTTACATTGTTAGTTTCGTCCCTCGTGTTCCTCGCATTAATCGACGTAGTTGGAAGCGATCTATTTTGTCGAACAAGAAAATCGGCGGTCATAAGTCCGTCGTCTGCGCAATCCCTAAGCCCTCACAAGCACTAATACGTGACAAAAAACTATGATAAAGAAAGAAAAAGTTTAACTGAAGTCAATCTACCATCAGTTCAGATTTCGGTAAATCCTTCAATCGAGATGTGCTGGCAAGAAGAGAAGGCTGTATTTCTCTTCATCATTTTTCTTTTACCTCTTCCATACGAACAGTAGCACATAACCAACGACCTCAACCCTCCATTCTCCTTTAAGTGGGTAGTTGTAAGTTTTAACGATTGCAATCTTAAGACTTCACCTATTATCTTAGGTACCGCCTCTGTAGTCTATGGGTCTTACAAATAAACAAAGAATAAGCTTCGAATAGTTATTCCATGCTTTTGTCTCTCTTACTCTAATTTGAAATGGCTTATGTTTATATTGCATCTTAATGTAGGTTCCTTCTTGCATGTCTGCTGTTTTGTTTCTTTTTTGGTTTTGTATTCCTTGTTGTTTATGTTCTTTCTTGTTTGATTCTATATTTGGCGTGTAAGTGCCAATAAATGTTTCTTATTTTTTATATTTTATAAACATAAAAGTAGTCGATGTTGACGACACATGATGTGATCTGCTATTCGACGCTCGTTGTCGTTGCCAACTTTGCAGCATGCAGAGAATTTAGATATCGAAAATTAAAGTGCTGCTTGTTCAAGGTTGCAAAAAATGCAGACGCGATATTAAAAATCTTTTTTTTTTATTGTACATTTATATTTTGCTGTCTAACGTATCAAATGCATTAATTTGTAACTTCTTTTTCTTTTTTTATGGTGTTAATGGCCTATATCTTCCAGACCTGGAAATCGACCACAGGTACGGCAGCGTCTGTGACCTTCATTAGGTCTTCCCTTTTATGGGTGGTTGGGCAAAGGGGCAGGACAACTGGTGGGTCATGGTGGATCATGGTCGGTAACTCGCAGCTATCCATTTGGTTATCAAAATCTAGCCCTAATAGCACACTTTAAGTTTAAAAGATGATGCAATTCTGATTTTCGTAGAACGAAACCCAACGCACCCGATATACAGTTTAGCTTAGTAAGCAATACTTGAGCCTATTTGTAACCATATGAACCCTGCAAAGGGTTCGAGACGTCATGATAAAGAAATTACCCATGTAATATAAATATTACTATATAAAGTGCTTCGTTAAATTGTAGCACACATTCCACTTCTTCACTGTTCGTGTAAGCTTTAGAAAATATCAGTATTATTTATCACAGATAACATTAAATGAAGCATTTCTGACATTTCTTTGTAACACCACAAGCGAACACGAACATTCTTGAAATAATAGGTATTATAACTGTAAAAGTAACAGGTTACACTAAAATTTTAACTGGCAAGAGACAAACATTTAGGAAAAACGTACGGCCTACATGTTGCAAGAGCCGAATGCAAGCGCAGAGATGCATTATTCAGACTTTGTCTTTAACTTTTAAAGCCTTGGTTTTTGGAAGCATTGAAATTACTTGATTTCAAGAACTGCAAGTTGTGTATTTCGGATTGTCCTTTTAATTTTAGAATAGAGTAGAATAATAGTAGTTTATTGTACACATAAAAAACACATACCTTTAGGTTAACAAAGAAATAAATAAAAAAATTGGAGTCGTACAAAGGGGCGGCCTTATCACTAAAAGCGATATCTTCCAGGCAACCTAGGGATGGAGAGGATTGTTAATAAATAAGATAAAGGCGTTGAAAAAAAAAATGTACAGTATTAATGTATTACATGAACATAAATACACAAATATACACACATACATATATACATACAACCATATAAATATGTCGAACATATATACATATCATTTAAGAACAAAATAAATAGTGGACTAACAGCAGAATTACAATTCCAGATAGTGATCTTTGACGAGTTTCTTAGAACTTTGCAGAGACTTCGCACGTCTACAGACACAGGCAAAGCATTCCACGGGCGAGCAACATGGACCGTAAAAGATTTGTCACAAAATCTTGTTGAATGCAGTGGAATCTGCAAACTCAAGTTCTTCGATGATCTCAAGAAGCGGAAATGGGAGTCGTGCAAAAATTGGAAACGATCTTTAAGAAAAAAAGGGGTGGTAAGGTTAAATGTTATATTGTAAAGTGAGCAAACAATTATGAGGATTCCGGCGAAGATGAATTGGCAACCATTTGAGCTTAGTACATTCTGCATATTATCGTTTTGAAAGTATGTCTATCTAAATTAAATGGAATGAAATCAAAAATATTTATTCGTAGTATCCTATGACTAATTAACTTATCTCGCCTGTTGATGATAGACGATGAGGCTATAGGCGAAAGCCAGCTTCACCCGGAATCTTCAACTACTAAGATGATCTCAGCAGTAGTCCTGAAAATGTGTGCAACGGAGTTGTACCGCGCCTTCACCGTCTCTTGCTCTCTTCTGGTTGTGTGCCGGAATCTTGGAGAGAAGTTAATGTGCAACCGGTCCCCAAAAAAGGAGATCGATCAGACCCTTCTAATTACGGCTATAGCTGTTACTTCAGTTTTGTGCAAAATCATGGAACGTATTTTAAATAAACAACTTGTCCACTACCTGGAAGAACACTCCATAATTCACGATACGGGTTTCGGCTGAAACGGTCAACGGGTGATCTGACAAGCGTGGTGAGTTGGTGGCTGTTAGTTTTGACATAACCAAGGCTTTTGATCGGGTCTGGCACAAAGCTCTTCTCTCCAAGCTCCCGGCATACGGTCTGCCTGCTCAGTTCTGCAATTGGGTCGCTGGCTTCCTGCATGAGCGTAGAATCCGTGTCCTGTCTGATGGATGCGCTTCGCGGTTCATATCAGTGAACGCTGGTATATTATGCTTCTACTTGGAAATATTCATTGCTATGCAGATGATAGCACAGTGCATGGGGGATATAACGGTCACCCAGCGGCAGGGCGGGTTGAAACCAAAGTCAATCGAGTGAATCTTGTCATTGAGCTCAATCGGGTATTGGACCTCATATCTAAATGGGGCTTTAATAATCTTGTTGAGTTCAATGCCAAGAAAACACAGGTGTGTCCTTTCACGGCAAAAAAGTCACCATTCCTTCCCCTTCCTTCGCTTCAGGGTACATCTCTAAGCCTGCAGAGTAGTATCAACATGCTCGGTATAACGATTCGCTGCGATCAGAACCAAAAAGACTACATCGAAGCCGTGATCAAAACAGCCTCACGAAAACTCGGTATTCTGATAGGGTGCGGCGATTCTTTACGCCTGACCAGTTGTGCCTTTTGTACAAGACACAGGTACGGTCTTGCGTGGAGTATTGCTCGCACATCTGGGACGGTTCCGCAAAGTACCTTCCCGATGCCTTGGACAGATTGCAGCGTCGCGCTGTACGCATTATCGGCAACGTAGAAGTCGCAAATACTCTTGAATCTCTGCAATTGCGTAGAGATATTGCGTCACTTAGCGAGCTCTTTGACCTCATCCCACCTTCTCCTTTCCTCCATAGAAGTACACGTCCTGCTCTCCGGAGTCACCGCTTCACTGTCTCAAATATTCCGCGCACTAAGAAATTTGGTGACTCGTTTCTTTGTCGCACCTCTAAAACATGGAATAGTTTGCCAGCACACGTTTGCCCTCCTTCGTACGATATGGGGTCTTTCAAACGAGGCGTGAAGAGGCACCATGTGGGCCGGCAGAGTTAGGGGAACTGATGCTGCGTTGTTTTCACGCTGCACCAGTTGTCGTCGCATCTGGATTCCATATTCACTCAACATCAGGTGAAATGGAGTCATTTGCCGTGCTACGTATAAAAAAAATCCGTTAGACTGGGATAAGATGGTGGTATCTAGCCTAGCGGACTTATATAAAGCTCTACCATAAAACCTGTACCCTTCTTGGTTATCAAGCCCGAATCCTCTTGGTCTGCGAACGGAAGTAACCACTAGAGCCCCAAGACCTAAATTATGTTTCACATTTATTTACATATCACTACGGAAAAGCTTTCAAACCGAAAGCCTGTTTTGCTCCTGATAGTCTAAACAGACTTAGGACAAGCTGTACCACCAACCGTTTCAAGTTCAATAAGTTCAATGTTAGCCTTGCTAGCAATCGAACCTTCGGTTTTGAGACCAACGATCTTACAACTACGACAATAGGCTGAGAGGTAGTTAAAAGTGTTCAATTTTAGCTGAGCACCTATTGATATGATCTTTGTCAGACATTGTTATTATTTGCTAGCAGTCCTAGAGCCAGTGAGGCTGTACTGATACCAAAAGCATTGTTTGTTTGTCAATCGCGGAGTCGCGGTGCAATTGCTTAAATGTTAATGAATGATCGGCGATGCAGCATTAATATGCTGCATCGCCAACGACTGCGGAAGAGAAAGGCGGGTCCGCCGTCTAGGACCGAATACAATTATTAATTGGTTTATTATGTTCTGGTGAGCATTTTTGTAAGAACCACTATATTTTCCACCTGTTGATTAATAAACTTTAAGGCGCTACGCAGACTGGCAACTTTAGTTGAAGCAGCTATCAACTCTATAAAAGTTTTTGTTGTCAGTTGCAGCAACAGTTTATTGTTGCCGCAATTCTAAATAAACTTTTCAAATCCATAGTCAACAGTCAGTAATTGCCAGTCGGACTAGCAATTTGACGGCCTCTCTGGTTTTGCATACACATTTTTTTTGTTTAATGTGAAATGGCTAAATAATGTAACAACTTTTATTTACCTCATTTACAACAATGAAGAACTATTCTATTTTATTAGTACTAGTACTACTAGTACTGTATGACATTGTGAAAATTGAAATTGGTACCTGATGTAATTTTTGCAAGTAAACAGCATATAACTGTCCCACTGCTGGGCAAAGGCCTCCATCATTGAAATCAAGTCATCGCTACAATTGATGGGTAACGGCTTAATCACCACGCTTGCCAAATGCGGGTTGGTGATCACAAACCCGGGCTATGCATCGAAAAAATCCGAAACGCATTTTGCCCGACCTGGGAATTGAACCCGGGATCTTCGGGTATCGGGCCGAGCGCTTTTCCACTCAGCCACTGAGGCGTTTTTGCAAACTTAGATATATTTTTATTTTTTATTTTGTTTTTTATTGTGTGTTGTGTTTGTTCTTTATTTTTTGTGTGTTTATTTGTGATGGAAAGTGTCCTTTTATGATAGGGCATTTTCCAATATTTTGACGCTGTAAGGGAGAAAAGAGCTTGACACTTGCTGAGTTTCTTGCCGGTTCTTCTCAGTACAAGATCTTCCGCCCAGAGTAGACTTACGAACCGATGGCATAATGACGTTCATAAGAGCTATTTGTAGCATAAACTGAATAAAGGATTTCAAATTTTAATTTTTTTTTAATTTATTCTACTCTGAATGAATGAATTTATTCTGACTGACTTTGCTAGTTGCAGCAACTGAAAACTGTTGTCGATCATCAAAACTAGCAACTAGAGTTGCCGAGAAAAGCAGATCTCAATAATTTGCTTAAATTTAAATTTAGTTTGAATATATTGCATAAAAAATTTATTGTTGCAATGCCTTTGCAGGGCTTGTTCGGGACTTAGTACTGTTTTTGTAAGATCTTTGTACAACGTGGGATAAGGGATGTTGTGGTTTAAAATCCCATTGCTACTGACGTGAACCCATAGTAGCCGAATAGATAGGTCACCATCATCATCATTATCAGCTCATTTTATGTCCCCTATGCTGGGGCACGAGCCTTCCCTATGGATAGAAGATGGGGAGAACGGGCCATAAACCACCACGCGGGAAAAGTGCGGTGCGGTGGTTGTTAACGACTGATAATGCAACGGGGACCACGGCTTTGCGTGCCTGCCAAAGCAACGAGAAGCTCAAGATAGTATATTTTTGGTCACCTATCCGACAACCGGTCTTTGCGATAGTTGTTTAACCTTGGCAATCGAAGACCAGCTATGTCAACCACTGCGCCATCAAGCTTCCCTCTGTATGTATACTCGTATCATCATCATCATCTCAGCCAAAAGACGTCCACTGCTGGACAAAGGCCTCCCCCAAGGATCTCCACAACGACCGGTTTTGTGCTGCTCGCATCCAGCGGCTTCCCGCGACCTTCACCAGATCGTCTATATATATACTCGTATATTATTATCAAAATAAAATTATTGCGGTCATCGGATGGGTGACCAAATTGTATTGTATGAAAGTCACCTCGCACAGGCCCTGCCAGAATACCAGCGCCGTTGCAATGTGACTTTCTCACACCGTAGCGGCATATGCTGAGGTAGGGTACTTGCTTACTTGGTAGGTAGGGTAGAGGTTTGCATATGCAGTATTATTGCAGTTGTGGAAAAGAGATGCGAATATATTCGTCGCTACATGCGTCTCGTTTTCACAACTGCAATAATACTGCTGTAAGAGCTCGTGGTTACCCCCCTGATTGACTCGTCACACTGTTGTGTCTGTTAGTTATTTTTTGTTTTTTTTTTGTTTTATTATTTCGTGTCTTTTTTTTATTTCTTTTTTTATTTTTAATCATATATGAGAGTCAATAAATGTTTTTTCTTTCTTTCTTTATTGTCTCGAGCTCCTCTGTGCTTCGAAAAGCACGTAAAGTCGTTGGTGATAAATGATATTGCCCCCAAACCCCTTAAATAGTAAAGATATGGTACTGAAATGTGACGTGTATTTCTTGAAAGAATTTGTTATGTGAAGGCTTTATGGTCTGTGTGTGAAGTTTACTGATCTGTATTTGCAAACAATCATGCACGTGCATAAACACAAAACTATTCATAATCCACCATTAATTCACGGGAAATAAATAATATACCCTTATATATTCGGCAAAATACAACATTTTAAGTAGTTTGTGAGACACTGCAACAAAATAAAATAAAATAAAAGATGGCATTTTTCCGCATGGCAAAAAGCCCGCTTATTTAGTATTTAATTGGTTTATAATAATTAAATTATAAAGTTAAGGTCATCGTCGTTATCAGTTCAACGAGTCAACTGTGATAACGACGACGATGATCTACAATTACACCATTGTATTATATAATGCAAGTATTCATTTTCTGTAATTAATATGTTTACCTTAATTTGTTTGCCGATCATTCGGATATTTTGGCACCCCATTACGCATCCCCTGGGCTGAATAAAAACAAAATTCAGTGAAAGGTTGCGCCCTGTAAACAGTATATAAGCGGCGAGCACTCGCGCCGCGCCTCCGATTTGTCGACATGACGGTGCTAGCGCGATTGGTACGTTCAAATCTGTTCTAAATTTGAATAATTCGAAAAAAGTAATAATTCAATAAAAATTGGTGATTTTTGAAAAGAAATTTGACATGAAGTATACAACTTTTTTTTTAAAGTTTAATTAATACTTTTTTAGTTTTATTATTTTTAAAAGCCATCTTTTTTATTGATGATTAAAACTTTTTTAATGTGTAACTAATGAATGTATGTGTATGTTATTTTAAGTCACAGTGAAAGTGTTACGGTTATAAGATAGCTGGTTTCGTCACAGTGAAATGATCGCGTTGCGTGTGATAAGTTGATAAGTGACGTCACAGTCTTTGTTAACACGGTCTCGAGTGCAGTGTTGCGGGTTCTGTGGTGAAATTAAAGTACGATACAACTCGTGATAAGACTTCATGCCCTTAGCCGTGTTACGTTGAGACTTTATACTCGTAGATACCTATATCGTTCCTCCTTTTAAACTTGGTAAAATTTTCATAGTATTTCAAATTAATTTGTGTTCCATTGCACCAAGTAGAATGTTCTGACTATTATTGATTATTATAAAACTACCTGAATATTATTAAAAGTTATTTCTTCATCAACGGCGCACCTATTAATAGAAACAAAGTGATATGGTTAAATAGGAATGAGAAAGCTTAAGCTTGAAGGTTAGCTATGAGAAAGCTTCCCTAGCCCTTCCGATAGAGAGATTCTGTGAGAGGAAATGCAGCTTTTTATAAATTTATTTTTTAAGTTCAGCCGTATCCAGGCCCATTAAAGCTTTGCATTAATTAGACCCCGTTTCAATGGAAAGCAAAACTTGAAAATAGTTCATATTTTTTTAATAATTACCGTTAACTTTTTGTTATAAAAGATTACTTAAGCTAGAATAGCCGCTTACAGACAAACCCTATGCCTAGCTATGCCTAAATGCAACCTTCGTGGTACAATAAAAAAAAGAAAATAGGTAACTACAACTTCTACAGATTTTTAAGGAAGTAAAGAGGTCTACTGGGACTTGTTGACTTTTATCATTGGGCGAGTTTTAAGGTTGCCCAGTGGCTCTACAGTACGACTGCAGTCAGGTGAGCGGACCGCCCGCCGGCCTCTAAATACTTCACTTTCCGATTTGTCACTCCCTTTGTGTTATTACTGATTCCGCCATCATGGTTCTTGCGTACGGTGCGGTATCTAATGTGATGATGTTTCAAATCAAATCATAGTAGTGTTTTCTTTCACAGTGTTTTCTTTGACGACTTCCTTGGTCGAGTGGCTTGCACACCGGTTTTCATGGTGTCGCCATCTCCGAGGTCCCGGGTTCGATCCCCGGTCGGATCAATTTAGAAATACCTGTTTTTCTAAATTGTTTCGAGTCTGGGTGTTTCCTATGTATAATAAGTATGTATTTAAGTATATTAAGTATGTTTATCCGTTGTCTAGTTAACAATTTCTCGAGTTTCTTAAGGAAACTCTTCTTGGGGCTAGATAATTGGTGTGAGTGTGGGAAACATTTATTTATTATTTATTATTTATTATTTTCTTTCACAGTTCCTAAGTAAAGTCAAATGCTATTCTTAGTAACAATAATCATGCCCTCATTGTGACTGGCCCTTTTGGTGATGCAATATGGAGTGTTATTTTCTTTTTTGTAATAAACAACTCAACTCAGTAAACAAACATACCTACTGGCCATCTAATGGAAAGCTGGCAGTGTAGCAAAAACTGCAATAGCACTATCTTTTTACACTATAACATTAATTTGAGAAAGAGCAGAGAGCCTTACTCCCAATCCCAACTCCTACATACAATTGTTAATATTATATTGATATTTAGATTTTACGCGAACACTACAAATTAAAATGAAACATTTTTATGAATCTGCTCGCGTTTGTTGCCCTAGTGAATGCCTTCAATATGTGCAAACATTCGTATCCTATGTGTGAAACTTATAAATTAACTTTAATATGAAGGGAAGTCACATATAACACATTTACCTTGTGCAAAGTCTACGAATAATTGAGAATTTTATCTTGATTGTTATCTTAAACAAATATATGTTATGCGATATCCAAATAAACACAAGGTCATTAGATGATATCAAAGTATTTAATATATATAAAACAAAAGTTAAAAAGCTATTTGACACGTAAATCTACCAATGCGTAAACTTTCGTCACGCCCGTCGTGTGGTCCAATTGAGAAACGGCGAGTGGCTGCACTACAAACACCTATTACAATAGTTGTGAACTATCTAATTGAAACAACCACAGAATATATTAAGATTGTGTAACTGTGATTAGTTAAGAGATAACAGTTACTGCGACTATATTTCTCAACATGTAAGATGCAATACAGTTTATAAAGTAGTTAATTTCTTTAATATTATTTGTTTTTTTTAACTGAAATTTTATTTCATTATTTGCTCATGACATTTGAACCAAATATATATTGTTTAAACACCTAAATAACAGTAACATAAGAATAAGGTCGTGAGATGCAGAACCTATTGCCAAAATGAAAATCACTTATTTTGGGTAACAAGCAAAGACTCATAACACAATCAGGAAATAAGGACTAAACCAATAGTTGTCTACTGATGATAATCCTACTGACGATAATAATAATAATATTTTTATTTCAAGTTTCAAAAATATATAGATTTATATATTCATATAGACTCATATATTGTAAATAAAACTTATATCATAAGTGTTAGTATACCATTTCTCTGCATGGGGCATGGAGCATGTGACACAGGTATGGGCAATCAAACCTCACACTAATCATTTTGCGAAGACGCCAAAAATCGCATTAACTCAGTTTAATTTTAATACCTTTATTTGTTAAAAAAAATCGAGTCGTAGTCTCCTCCGACTTGGACCACACCAGTACTTTTTTCTGTTAGTGCACATTATGGTTTATGTAACCAATTGTAGTGTCAAGGCTACATGCGGCTGTTTCACGGATTAGTTAATTTCGCAATTGGGCCATTTTTTGTAACAACTAGATATGTATACGTAAACATTTAAGAACAATAAGCGGTGTTAAGCCATCGTACCGTGTGTACGGCGTATGTGTGAAACAGTTAGCTCGTATGCGACGCGTAACGGCTAGCCTATCAAGACATGTGATAACCTCGTAGATCGTGTAGCATCCGATGCGCTACGAGCATGGCGTAGCGAGGACAATATCAAGCAATATGTTTTTTAAAATTGGAATGAAAGTTTTAAAGGATCTTTTTACAAAGCTCATCCATCCAGCAAAGTGTTTGAAATAAGGGACAAATGCAAAAAAATTGTACATATAACAAATAGGAAACAAAGATGAAAATAACTTGATGTTACAAAAAAATAACAAAGATGAACTATAAGGACTAGTTCATGTTGTGCATTCTATTTGAAAGGTAAATTTGTTAATGAGTAAAAAGCAGTATCTTGATTGATTATTTTAATAAATAATGGCAGCATGTCTAGTTTGTATTACTTTCGACGTACTTAACATTTTTTTGCAAATCAACTTTAAAATTAACTGTGATCATAATATTTTAACTTTAGTAATCTAAGTCAACTATTACAATATGAGTGCGACTTTACTTCATATTTGTTATTTCATATTTGTTACGTCACAAAGAAATGTAACAAATTCGTAACAAAAAGGAACAAAACACTCGTGTGTACAACCTAAAATGTGTGAAAAATACTAAGAGATGTCTTTGAATCAAACTGTTTATATGTTTCTAAATATATCATGAAGTATCCTTGAAATAAACTATATAGAAAGCTAAACATACACTAACCAATTAGTTTAATGGAATGGTTATCAAGATGAAACTAATTTGTGTATTTTTCCCGCACAATTTAGTAAAGTTTTTGTAGACCGTCTAACCAGAACTCCAGCAAAATGGCCGTCGTGCAGAACTAGCGCCACCTACAGACGTTATTTATGATTTTAGTTTTGCCAGGTAAAAACTTATTTTTCTACTAAATAACAATAAACAAAGCTGAATAACAAATATGAAAGAAGTTACGGACGGCTTTAAAAATGATATTTAAAACAGTTTTTAATAGAGAGGCCTGATTTACTGTTTAAAGTATTAAAATGTATGTAGTATTCTGTAAATAACTAAAAATATTTAACAGTATAAAATCACTCAACTGTATTTTTTTCCCCATACACAAAGCTGAACACGGACGAGAAGGACACGCGTACTTGTATGAAGAAAACTAAACGTATCCTGATGATTTGATTTTTATTTAATTGATTTATCGGAAAAATATTATTTATTTCTTTTAGTTTTTGTTATAATGTAATTTTGTAAATGTATTTAAAAAAATATATGAAAAGAAGTTATTTATTGAACGTTTATTCTAATAGGACGTTCACGCATTCAGAAATGTACAATTTTTTTGCATTTGTCCCATAACAGGATAAATGATAATTGTAAAATAAACGAGCGCAGTTAACGTAGATCGGTATTATGTACACAGTGTTTCATTTCGTTAATAGTTTCATCAATAATTATTATTATCGCAATTCAACTTCTTATTTTAATTTAATTGACTTCTAAGCTTTCGTCTCTTTATGAATCCCTTTTTATAATCATACGAGTATCAATGATTAACATTTTTGAATTTGAACATTTGAATTTTTTTCCGTAAAAAAAAAGTAAGTGCGCAGATGTCAGGGTTTTCACATAATTTCGGGACTATTATCTACCAGGTACTTACCCAACTCCTTATAGACCGATAGCGCTAGGTTTTGAGGTTTCAAAAATATTAAAGTTGTCCGTGTTTCGCATATAGTTTCCGGACCTTTTGCCCAACCTAATACATTAGTTTGTGTCATCCTAGGTACTTGCATAGGTAGAAATTTAGATATTTGTCGCTTCGATCTTTTTTGGACGAAAAAAAAATTAGAGTTGAAAATTTTACTGTCATGATAATAACGAAGGAGTAACTGATGTACATAGACAATTTGTGTCATCTCTGTCCACGAGAATCCTGATATTTAACCAGTACCTAAAACGTCGCCCAACTAGCTCTGAAAGAATATTACAATAGGTTAAATAAGTGTTACGCGTTTTAGAGTACTGATATCTGTTGTTCAAAATATTTTGTGTCGAATTCATCCACGATATTTATAGATATTTTAATTTTTATTACAAAACCATGTAAAAGCTACAAAAGAAAGTGCAAGTTAGCATTAGAGTTTACATGTTTTTGATTATTATGGTGTAATAAAACACTATTCATAATTTGTGTTGTATTTATCCACGAATTCTTATTATTTAAAAAAAAAACAGATTTCTAAGCACGAAGGGCGAGCGCGGGGAAGAGCGCGGGCGCGGCGCGTCGCGTGTTGATTGTTTACATTCGGTCTTCGTATTCGGTGCAAGTTGCGACAAGTGCGTTCTACTCCGTCACACTGGTCAAGTGGTCACCATCACCACACATAAAAATGTCGACAATTTTTTTTTACTTAGTATTAATTTTGTTTTGTTGTCTGTACACTACCAACTCGAAGCGGGGCGCGCCGGGCGCGCGCAAGACATACCGCGAGCAGAGGTATAACGAAAAAGCGGTAGGTAGGTATGCCGATATTCCGAAGCACGAAGGAGTTCGAGATGAAATTTTTTTGGTCACCCATCCGATGACCGGCCTTTGCGAAAGTTGCAACTGCGCCATCGAGCTCTTCGTCCATCGTACAAAATTCGCACGTCATTATTGTTATCTCTATAGGTAGGTACCTTCGAAGGTAGGTACACATTTGTTTATTACTTAGCGGAGATAAGAGTCAATTAATACTCATATGATAGGCATATAATTTATTTATGAACACTTTGCATTGAAGAAATCGTACCGAACGAACGTGTGTGCGTGCGTTTGCCTCCCGTCCGCTGTCGGTCGTGTGCCCACGTCCGCCCGCTTCTACCGCAACTATTGTTTTTGTGTTTTATTCATTTAAATATCGTGCATGAATACGGCACAAATTTATAAAGTCGATTTTTCATGCATTTAAGATATTGAATATGTGAACTCTAATCATTGTAATATTTTTTAAAGCGTTTGTAGCTTGAAAGAACAAAATAATAAAAAATCTTAAAATTGCGTGGCCTAATTTGGCACAAAATTATTTAATGGGCTTATGTAAGTGATCTGAGATAGGAAGTAGATATTTAATCAATTGTAATTTTTTGTTTGCACTGTTTTTACATACTGACCCTAAGACAGTTTGCACTGGACGAAGATGACACAAACTATTTGCACACTCCACAGGCTATCCTAGATATGATACCATCATTATTTTAAACTTTAAATTTATTTTGCCACTTTTGATTTGAATAAAAAAAATCAACCACAAATCATCGAATTGCTGAAAAAGCAAGTGACAGATGTGACACAAAATGCAATAATAAGCTTTATAGGTACGACTGTATCCACAAGCAAAAAAAAAATAACTTTAGAATTTTTTAAACTTATGACCTCAAAATAGCCTAGCGCTATCGGTCTATTACCTCCGCAACAATTTATATGGTCATTGTAGGTCACACGACTTGACCAAAAAGTAATAGTAAAAAAGTCTCCCTGTGACCACGGACCCTGCAAAGGGTTCGAAACGACAGGGTAAACATTTAATAAGTTATGTGTAAAATAAACGTGAGTAGATCCGTAAAAGTTGTTTCATTTCAAAAGTAAAAAAAGTTTTTATACAACTTAAAGCTAGAACAATTTTTAATTGTCATGATTCCACCACCGGCGTAGGTTAGGTAGTTGTTATGCCAGAATCTAGTTCGATCTATTTTATAATAGGTGGTTGGTGGTTGCATGACGTGATGTAACGTCACGCTCGCTGCCACTGTCCACAGACATATGGCGACATTATTAAATTACAACTGCAACTCTCAAGGAAGCTACACTATCTATTACCTTAATAATTGCATAATATCAATCAATACTTTTAAGTGGTTTTATTTCATAATTGCATTCATCTCATCTGATGGAGAGTGAAGACAAGACTAGTGGCGGTAACGATAGCGAAGTTCGAAAAGAATAAAATGTATGGGATTGACATAAAATTTACCACTTGATTTAGCGCCGCTTAAGTCAATCCCATACATTTTATTATTTTCGAACTTCGCTATCGTTTTGTTAATGTCACTTTGGCTAAACCTACAGGTATGAAAGCGTACTGCCCATGATTATGTTTTCTCTAACTGTCGAAACCTAGTTAAGACTCAGTCAAGCGGTCTCAGAGCGAGTCCTTATACCAACCAAACTGAGGACAGTTATTCTTACGGCAAGGTAGCTTTCCGTTAAAGCATGGTACTGTTGCAGCTCCTATCATCTGCTTCGTCTTCTGCTAGCAGCAGTGGTTTTAAGGCTTGAGAAAACCACTGCTTCTGGCAGAAAATTAGGCAGATAAGAGAAGCTCTTCACCAAAGCTTCACACCCCTTGACTTCGCAATCCACCCCTTGCTTTCTGTAGAATATGCGCTGGCGCTGGGCGCCATCCATTGCTATACGAGCTGCGGGCGAGTGCAGACTGCAGACGTACGACAGGCGCATATACTACCTGCCTATTGATTACACTAAAATCGTATTTTATTGATCTCAAAGACATTAACACTTTCTTACTGTATTTTTTGGAAGAATGTATATGAATAAATAGTTCTTTTATTTTGCTCCTATCAGCTACACAGTATTACATTGTGTCATTTGCCCGTATATCCAGCAGCTGTAAATTCACAAATCTAATTGTAACGATGATGTTTCCAGGTGGTGTTATCAGTGGTGGTGGCGTGCGCGTGCGCACAGTACGCAGAGGAGCGCGCGCCGCGGTACATCGCGTCCGAGCCCAAGGTCACGTCCACCCCCGTGCCCATACTCAAGCAGATCAACAGGTAGACCAACCGACTCATCACGTTTCACCGAATGAGTTAACTAGTTTATTAGCCATATCAACGATGTAAATATTATTATGTTTCTTTGGTCATGACTCCCTAAAAACATAATTGTGGGGAATATAAAAGGAAAGAGAAGAAGGGAAAGACCAAGACAAGTTTAGGTCATCATCATCATCATCAGCATATACTAGTCCACTGCTGGACATAAGCCACTCCAAGTGCACGTCACTGAACACAATCCGCGGCTACTCTCATCCAGCTCTTGCCAGCCACCTTGCGAAGATCGTCGTTCCACCTAGTCCGAGCTTAGGTAGATGGAATAAACTAGATAAAACTAAACTAATTCATAATCGAATATTGTTCCGTCTCTCTTGGAGGCTTGTCAGGTGACGGACTACCAATTCACGTTTTTTTCAAAACGGTCTACCATGATCGACAGTTCTGTGGAACCAGCGGTATTCCCGGACCATTGCGACGTAGGAAACTTCCTCTTCCTCTTCAAAGGCTGCCAACGCATCTACAATTCCATTGGTTTTGGGTGTGTCTATGGGTGACGGTGATTGTTTACACGCAAATCACCTCTTACATTAAAAAGGTGCGTTTATTAGTAGTGTCAATCATTAGATGCAAACAGGTGAACATATGTATCTGTAATCACACTAATATTATAAATGCAAAAGTTTGTGTGTATGTGTGTATATTTGTTGCTTCTTCACGCTGCAACGGATGGATAGATTTAGATGAATTTCGGCATACAGGTAGTTTATAACCTGGATTAAAACATAAGATACTTTTTATCCCGATATTCCCACGGAAACGGGAACCACGCGGGTAAAACCGCGAGCGGCCGCAAGTCTTCTATATAAATAAAAATTAATGTTGCTTAGCGCAACACTCGAGAACGGCTCGACCAATTCGGCTATTTTTTTTTTCCTATGTTCCTTAAGACACACGGAAAGTTTTAATAAAGAGAAGAAAAAAAACGAGATCATTCGGAAATACGTTATATTTATTTAATTTTTACTATTAATATTTCACATAACGAAGTCGGACAGACTTCGTTCAGCTAGTTAAGAAAATAAAATTCTACCCTTATCAAACAGTCTCATTGACGATTTTTCTAATAAAAATTAAATAACTATAGAGTAAAGACATATCTAGTACGTTTGATATGGTTGGTGCTATTTGTAATCTCAAATCAATCATAAAAAGTATTCCAATTCTAGATTTGGTATAGAGCATTAGTATTCCGACTTCTGTCTGGGTGCAATTTTAAATTCGAATGTCGAAGCCAACGGCCACGCCCGCACTTCGCTGAGCAACAAGTTGCAATGTAGGGCAGGCTTTTAATAAATTGTGCCCGTTCCGATGCGATAAAGCTACCGTTACTTGTAATACTGGCTGCCAGTGAAAATTACATAATCATTAGACACATATTAAAAAAATATTTTTTTAAGTTGATAATCCAGTAATTATCATTTAACTCCGTGTTAAGTGCGCTACCACCTTTTTATTATTGCTGCAGTCTTATTTTTCCCACTATCAAAGATTTTATCAAGGACATTTCCAAACGTTACTTTGATAACGCCCCCCACCACCCTAACCCGCTTGTTGCGGCGGCCGCCAACTAGACGTCCTAAACACGTCCTAGATGACCCCGACGATCCCATAACAGTTGCGAACGCCTCCCCGCCCGATCCTCTAAATGCCACCACACATTTACAGAATACACTAAACATGCACACTAGTTTAGGCCCAAGACACCGTACTCGTAGAACAAGAGTATGAAGAACCGGTTCACACGCGCTCCCGAGCCGAGGTCCGAGCCTTTAGAGGCGCCCTCGGGTTGTTCCGCTCCCCGATCCGATCCGAACCCTTCGGAGAATCTAATAGGGCACGGGGACACGCACTTTTAAGTGTGTGATGCCGTTCCCTCTAAAAAACCTCCGAAGGTGATTCGTTTCACACGGCTTGAACTACCCTTTACGTACCTCGCCGCCCCCAAAAAAGCCCAGTGACGCTGAAAATGCCGTTTGAGGCAATCAGCAATCTCTCTGAAAAAAAAAGTCTTATTTTTATCAACCACAGCTTAAGGGCAAGCGCAAATGTAAGTACCTATTGATGGAATGAACAAGTGCAGTTTTTTATCAGTAATTCCAATATCAATGCGAATGATTATTTACAAGGAAGCCTATCCACATCATGAGGTGCCTCAGTAGTTGAGGGTTCCGGGTGAAATGCGCTTCCACCTTCGGCCTTATCTTCACTTTACAGATGAGATGAAGGCCAACTGCTTACCCATTTAAACCGACCAGGCGTTTATGTGTGGTTATAAATTAAACTTTAAAAGTATGACATTAGGGTACATTTATATAATACTTTTAGAGGTGTTATAACACCCGGTAGCAACAAGTGGGTATAAAAAAGGAGATCGGCGGTGTTTCGGAAGGGTACCCGTAATCTGAATTATTATTATTGTTATTTTTTTATTTTATAATTGGCCGCGGCCGTGTAATTAATTATTTAAATAAATAAATAAATTTTTTTTTTTTTTTTTTTACTTATTTATACATAGGAAGACAGCTAGCAAGAACATACACCAAAACAATGCATTGATATAAATAAATAAATAAGTAATAATATTTGTACGCAACCGGCAAATGAGTCACCGCAGCCCACGGACGCTAGCAGCCCCAAGGGCTTATAATGAAATGCGGATGTTTAAAGGTGATGTTTTCTGCTTATAGGCACAACGAAGATGGCTCATACACGTACGGCTACGAAGCGGCCGACGGCTCCTTCAAGATCGAGACGAAGTCCCAGGCCGGGGAGGTCAAGGGCAAGTACGGGTACAAGGATGATACTGGCAAGGTTTGTGTGATCATATACAAAACAAAATAACAAAAAGCAAAAAATTCAATATTTTCATTAAAATTAACTTTTGCAAGTATTTTTTAAACGTGAATTCAATGCCTTTGTTAACCTTACGGAGAGCTTGTGGCGAGAAGAAGCCGCGAGGGCTGTTTCTTTTATATAGTTAAATGCTGTTGCTAATTAGGCGCACCGCAGAAAGAGCAACTTTGATTTCCGATTGCGGCAACAGGCATCTTGCAACTAGATGTTTCCTTAAAACCTAAAGAAACTGCGCAGACATACAAATTCAAGTTGTTTCGATGATGGGCGACGGTTTTTAGTTGCTGCAATTATATAATTGAACAGTTTCAATTGTCACATGTACTATGTGTTATGTTGCTGGTTTCTCCAACTGACAATCACTGACTGTGACTATGGGTTAGAAAAGTTTATTTGGAATTGTGGCAACCGTAACCTGTTGTTGCAACTGCAAATTTAAACAAAAACTTTAAAAAAAGTACATAGTTTCTTTGGCTAGGTTTGATAGTTTCTGCAACTAAAGTTGCTCTATCTGCGGAGCGCCTAAGCCAGCATTTTTAAAGACACCATAATATACATTGCTCATCTCACATGATGGTAAATGAGTCTAAGACTTCTGAGGAACTGGTTATCTTATTTCTAACTGTCGCAACCAGTAAGCTACTATACGGCTATACATATTGCTATGACGGCAAGCTTTGGTAAGACGTTAACAGTTCTTAAGTAGTCGAGGATTGTTAAGGAGTTGGGGCGAATTTTAATACAAATAAAATACAAAAAAATATCTCCTAAATGTTAATTGTTACCTTATGCTTTCTTCCAGTTACGAGTGATCGAGTACGGAGCCAACAAGTACGGGTTCCAGCCGTCCGGTGAGGGCATCACCGTGGCGCCGCCCACCCTGGTCGACGAGACGCGGGAGGAGGGCTCGAGACAGAAGTCTCAGGTAAGCAGCAGTGTGGGTGCAAGTTGCCCGGCAAATGCAGACAAATAAAAAAACAAAATAAAAATATATATATAAAAAAAATAGAATCGCGAATATATTGTTTTAAACATAAATTAGTTTCCTTCTGTAGGACTATGTCTAAAAGAAAGTAGGAGATGGGTGCTTTTGAGGTACAATCCTGTCCTGCTGACCATCTGAACTTCGCTTCCACTTTGTAATTTTTTTTTGGCACGTAACAGTCATTACAAAAAAATACTAATATATTTGCCTGGATTCTGGATTAAGTTTACAATTGGCAACGATTTCAGATTAAAGCTAGCCTGCAATTTCTAAAGCTGTTACGTATACAGGGTGGTCGCGCCCAACAGCAGCAGTCCATAGACTACGACTATGAGGAGCCCGCGCCGCGGCCCGCGCCCCGCCCCGCTCCCCGCCCCGCCGCGCCTGCGTACCGCGCGCCGCAGCCACAGCCGCGCCCGCAGCAGCAACCGCAGTACCGGCCGCAGCCGCAGCAGCAGCAGCAGTACAGGCCTAACCCGCAGTCAGCTCCCACGCCACCCAAGGTAATTCAGTATTGCATTTCTTTGATAGTTTATTTTCCAAAACATATATGTTGAAAAAAAATTCCCCGAGCAGGATTTGAACCTGCACCCTTCTAACATACCGGGTCAGGTGCTCTTCCAATTGAGCTATCGTGTTTCTAACCAGCCCGCCGAAATTATTCAACACTATTTACTTTTTTACTTTGAAAGCCAAAGGCGCCCATTCAATGTCAACAACTACCGTCATTAATATCTGATCATAATATTTTTACAAATACTAAAGATCAGTGAAGAAGTAGGCAAGCTATTTATAAAATCTTTTTGTTTTGTTTATATAATTTTTAACGCAAATTTTGTTGCGAACAAATTACAAAACACAAACGTTGAAAAAAAAATTCCACGAGCAGGATTTGAACCTTTTGTTCGCAACAAAATTTGCGTTAAAAATTATATAAACAAAACAAAAACAGTTTATTTTCCTTTGGTCTTTGGTCTTAATGACTTAATCACCACGCTTGCCAAATGCGAGTTGGCGATCACAAACCCGGGCTATGTATCGATAAGCCAAAACAAACTTTGCCCGTTTGGGAATTGAACTCGGGGCCTTCGGGTATCGGGCCGAGCACTTTGCCACTCGGCCACCGAAGCGCTATGCGGAATTTATTTAATACTACGTATAGCATTCCTCGTAATGTCAAATGTCAGGTCAGGATGGCTACGAGTCGTGACGCTTTTAAAAAGAAAGTCCGCGAGCTCTTGTTTGATAGAATCATGGCAGAATCATCTCAATAACGTCCTATTAGAATTATGTATTTTATGTATGTTTATTTATTGTAGTTTACGTATTTACAATACACATATATGTTTATGTATATATAATATTTATGCATGTATTATATACTTACATTTGAAATATTTATAATATATCCTGATTGCACCTACCAATGTTAACTCAGCACTACCCTATGGTTGACTGGTAGAGAATGCCTCAGGCATTAAGTCCGCTATGTAGTATTTATGTTGCAGAAGTTTAAATAAATAAATAAATGTGTAGGTACAATAAAGAAAATGTGAAAGTGCCATAACCCAATAAGTCGATGAGCACTGTAATAGGAAAACCTCCGCAGGCCCATTTAAGATAAGAATAGAAAAAGTCGGAAAACAGCATAGCATGACTTTCTTATTGTCAAGCTACAAAGGCCCATAATTTTAATATAGCGTATAACAATACTACATAAAGTTAACTTAAACTATTTTAGTAATTACTTTGACATTTTCTGTGTCGTGTCGGTGGTGCAGATTTCTTCCGCGTAAACGTTCCAGGTACAGACGTACCTGTCTGTACATAAGAAGTATAATAACGTGACCACGAAAATAGTTATAAAGATAAAATTAAGAATTAAAAATAATAGTTACCTATCCCGATAGTTCATGTATGGGAATTCAACCACAGGCTAAATAACGATCCGCAAATACCCATAGCCATTTGTTTACAAATACTTTTTTACCAACTTACTTTTTTGACTTTAGGTCCATGGGGCCCGGGTGCTCACAAACTCTTTAAAGATATTTCTATTAAATTAGTAGAAACCTCCCGGGACCCCAAAGCTAGCAGCTACTTGGGCCAGAGTATAAGCATAGCTATCCAACGTGGCAATGCTGCTAGCTTACTGGGCACTCTGCCTGATGGGGATGATTTGGGGCACATTTTTTATTTATAGTTAATAGTAGATATAGTTTATAGTTATTTGTAAGTTTAATTTTAAGTAGTTTAATTATTATCTTGTTTTTGTCTTTGTTTGTAAATAAATAGTTATGATTCATTTGTTTACCAATTATATTTTTTTGTCGTTCTGTGTTTTTCGTTACTGTATTGTTTTTTGAATAAAAACAAAAAAATAAAAAACTCCATTTCCTCTCCCAGCCGGCGTTCTTCTCCGGGGCTGCGCCAGCGCCCGCCGACAACTCCAACTTCTTCAGGCCGGAGCCCCAGCAGCGGCAGTACAACCAGGACTTTCGACCAACACCCCAGTTCCCGGCCAAGACACAGATAGAGTACGCCTCCCAGGATTACTCCCAAGCGCCGGCTCCTCAACCCCGCTACCAGCAAAACCAGTTCTCACAGCAGAACCAGTTCTCTCAACAGAACCAGTTCTCCCAGCAGAAGAGCCAGCCCTTCTCGATGCTGGATCAGCTGCTGAAGGAGTACGCTTTGCCGCAAGGCGGCGCGGCACCCCTACACGACATCACCTTCGGATCCTACTAGTTTAAGCTATTATCTAATTTTTTTGTAAATATGTAGTAAATAATATTTTTTACACTTTAATAAAAGAATAATAGTTATCGTGACTGGTTTTATTTGAATTGTTTGTGTAATTCAGTTAAACATCGCTTGCATATAAACTCTGCTGGGCTCAAGCTTTCCTCACATGAAGATGTGTTAGGGATTTTAGTGGGTATCCCCTCTCCCCATAAAGCCTATGCGTGAAGACGAGAGCTGAGAGGAGAGTCCCAAAAAACTATCTGCGTCTCCTAGGACCCGGCAATGAGTTATCCCTAGCAGAAAAAGGCTTGAACATGAACAGTCTTGCATGGAAAAGCCGAGCCTTAACCTAACCGCTGCTAGCCCAATTGCTGAGATAATTGGTGTTTCAACGACTGCAACGATACCAACGTAATATCTATCTTAAGTGCCTTCCGAAGCACTTAGGATTTCCAACTTCCTTAGCCCGATTGCACCCAGTACGCGCAAGCCACTGCGCCATCGAGCTCTTACCTCGTGTAATCTATATTAATATTATAAAGCTGAAGAGTTTGTTTGTTTGAACGCGCTAATCTCAGGAACTACTGATTCGAATTGAAAAATTATTTTTGTGTTGGATAGTCCATTTATCGAAAAAGGCTTTAGGCTATATAACATCACGCTGCGACCAATAGGAGCGAAGCATCAGTGAAAAATGTTGCAAAAACGGGAACAAGAGCCTAAAAAATTAAAAATGCTGCCGAAAGTCACTATTCCACGCGGACGAAGTCGCGAGCACAGCTAGTTTTTTATACACACGTCTGCACACCGTTGTGCCACAAACTGACAAATTTCTTCAATAGACATTGAGCTTTATGAATATGGCAAACGGTTAAACATTTACCCCTTCTTCATAAAAACTATCTAAGCTTTATATAGTTAAATATTGTTTTGTCAACGTCACACAAACGTCATTTTCAATTTGAGAAAAAGGGACAAGGGAAAACAATGAATCACACTAATATTATAAATGCGAAAGTTTGTGTGTATGTATGTCTGTATATTTGTTCCTTCTTCACGCTGTAACGGATGGATGGATTTGGATGAAATTCGGCATACAGATAGTTTATAACCTGGATTAACACATAAGATTTTTCCCGATATTCTCACGGGAATCACACTATAAATATACTAAAAACGACAATTTAATTTTCCAATACAAAATGATTTGTTCGTTTTGTTGTCATGGAAACCAAAGAGAATTTAATCACTTGATGGAAACTGTCAAAGCGGTACGAAGTCCGCCGGGTCCACTAGTAACTAAATAATGCTTATTCTTATCTTGCTTCTGACTGGGGATCTCATATTTGAGCCGTTTGGGGTAGAGACTTTAGGTCCATGGGGCCCAGGTGCTCACAAACTCTTTAAAGATATTTCTAAAAAATTAGTAGAAACCACCCGGGACCCCAGAGCTAGCAGCTACTTGGGTCAGCGTATAAGCCTTGCTATCCAACGTGGCAATGCTGCTAGCTTACTGGGCACTCTGCCTGATGGGGATGATTTGGGGCAATTTTTTTATTTATAGTTAGTATAGTTTATAGTTTTTTGTAAGTTTAATTTTAAGTAGTTTTATTATTATCTTGTTTTTATTGTTGTTGTAAATAAAATATTCTGTCACTAATTAAATATAAATTATATATTTTATATTGTAAATTTTGATTTTCATTGTGTGTTTCTGTGTTTTGTCAAACGCTATAATTAATTGGATGTGCACATTGGTTTATCTGTATAAATGAATATATATATGCTTAAATAGCTTTTTTGAATAAGGGGGTTATTGAAGTGACAGTTTGGATAAGTTTGACGTGCAGGCGTCTGTACGTTTATTTTGCATTGGCAGTATAATTTGTAAACATTGACACGGGACCTCGTTGGCTGCCGCTGGTTGCCGACCGCTGCATTGCATTAGTTAACACCCGTCTGAACCCGCCTGCATGTATAGTGACACCCAGGGGTCATCTTATTAGATTATGATAATGGTTATTTATGAATTAACGCTAGTTGTATGTTGCGAAAAGAATTCAATCTAAAAAAAAGTAATTGAAAAAAATTCTACGAGTGGGATTCAAACCCGCACTCCATGACATACCGGGATTTGTCATGTGGTAAGGGTTTTGAATAACCCTCGTGGATTTTTTTTTAACATTTTTTGAAATTCCAAATAAATTAACAGATTATGTGGTAGGCACTCTAGTGTGACACCGAAACTTTTCAAGTCAACACATCTTGTTGCGATCAAAATGTGTGACGATGAATGTAATGACAGCTGCTAATATATATATATATTTTTTTTATATTAGAAGGAGGCAAACGAGCAGGCAGGTCACCTGATGGGAAGCAATCACCGCCGCCCATGGACACCCGCAAAACCAAAGGAATCACAGATGCGTTGCCGGCCTTTAAGGAAGGAATAGGCTCGTTTCTTGAAGAAATTAAATAAAAATAATATAATTAAATTAAAATTATTTTAGAACACCTTTGCTGTCTCTACACTTTCACTCATATTCGCAATTATCTTCGATTTCAATTCGTGGTTCCTCGATCGCATCTGATTCTGCCTTTTGGTTAGTCTACCGTTCTCCGACCTCTTCTGCATAGCTAAAAGACGTCCTGAATGGGTGATAGGCAAACTATTTTAAGACTATTCAAAAGCGCTTACCGATTAAGTTTACTTAAATAATTGTTATTTTCATTTCATTTCATTTTAGAGGTCCCAGGTTCAATTTCCAACGAGGTGTATTGTACTCAATTGAGAAATGAAATATGATCTCTTAACCTTTAATATACGCTAGCGCAGCCCCATAGACAAGTGACAAAACGCTAAAAATAAAATAGAATGACTGCTGTACGGGATTGACATAAACGTCATTTAAACATATCGTTGACTTATGTCAATCCCGTACAACAATAATATGATTTAATTTCTATTCTATTAGCGTTCTGGCACTTGTCTATGGGAGCGCCACCTACAATTAAAATTATATTGTGTCTGTATCCAGGGCAGACTAGTTACGGATTAAACTTAGATAAGTTCGTCACTCTAATCGCAATAGTATTGTTGTATTCCGACATTTAAAGAGACAAGCTAGGATTCGTGAAAATCGCTTCCACCTTTCGCCTTATCATTAGAGCGGATTTTGAACCTACTCTGTTTTGTACCCGCACCCTCTGACATAACGCGTCATCAAGGTCATCAATCACCATCAGATGAGGTGAAGGCTAAGGATTTCCCGATTTAAATTACAAAAAAATCTTTATTTAACTAAATAATTTTAGCACGCGCCAAATTGTCACCAATATTAATCGCCGCCGCAGTATATTACGCAACACAGTTTAATAACGCACTACTATTGTTGCATGCTCCAAACAGGGGCCGTGGGACCCCCACATCTCGTTACAATACCACATGGGAACCCAGCTACCGTATGTGCTACATTTTCCCAGCACATTGCGCAATCACTGATTGTTATATAGGATCAAGACAACAATATCAGTGACAGGTGACCTTAATAGTACAGACGGGCATCGCGCGTAACAACGCAATCTCCAGGCGTTCAGGATAAGGATCATAGCGGATCAAATGTGGCTTCACAGTGCCTAATGCGAGTTGTTTAAGCCATTATAGCACTTGCGAACAAAAATGAGAATTTTTGACACTGAAACAGTGCCTCCTGGCGATAAACGAGGAGAGATAAAATTTTCTATAAAAATTCTTGGGTGCGTTTTCCTGTTTTCTTCGTCATTCGATTACGTTAACGAAAACGAGACTTTGTATGGCAAAACTTTAACCCTTCTCGTATGTCGCGTTAAGGCTGCTTCAATGCCATACAAATTTTCGTTTTCGCAAACATAATCTGTGTGGGCAGGCCTCCAACAAGGTGGACCGACGATCTGGTGAAGGTCGTGGGAAGCCGCTGGATGCGAGCAGCACAAAACCGGTCGTTGTGGAGATCCTTGGGGGAGGCCTTTGTCCAGCAGTGGACGTCTTTTGGCTGAGATGATGATGAAACATAATCTTTGTTGTAGATATAAAAATGATTTTTATTTGGCAAATCCACGTTTATAATCTTAGGATGGTATTTTTGTAGAGAGCTGGATGAGAGTAGCCGCGGATCGTGCTTAGTGGCGTGCACTTGGAGAGGCCTATGTCCAGCAGTGGACGTGTGTAGGCTGATGATGATGATGATCGAATGAAAACGGATGGTGAAAAACTCACAGTAGGCACTCTGTTTTTACCAACGACTCCTAAGACCTCCGAGACGGATGTTTAAGTTAACCTGCTACGTAACATAGATAACAGCTAACTTAAACTTAAGGGTAATAGGTGAAACAGGCAACAATCTGGTTCCATTAACGTGATCGAAACGCTAAAAAACTAGCTAGGCAACCAGATCGGAACATATGTCAGCTTAAAAAAATAACGGTTAATGACGGTAGTTGTTGACGTTGAATTTTTTTCAACATTTGTGTTTTTGTAATTTGTTCGCAACAAAATTTGCGTTAAAAATTATATAAACATATGTCAGCTTGTTGGTCTGTAACGTATAATATATCCAATTTACTTGGTTCATAAAAAAATGGCTGTATGATATATTTTAGCAATTATCTTTTAACGTTTTAGATAACCTTGTCAGTTGATTGCTATGGAATGTAACGATTTGATTGTTTTGCAAATTAGTTCCGAGGATATTGTTTTACTTCCGTGAATTTTTTCTTAAAATCTAGTACGGCGGATTTGCTGAGTATATTTAACGTGACCATTTATTTTTTTACTCAAAACGGGACTTCGGTTTATGTACACAATTGGTAGGTTTCAATCAGTCAGGTAGGTCAGTAAAAAAAATTAATTTCTTGTTAAGTTTTATTTTATTTATCAAAATAGTAGGTATTTATTACAAATTTAAAAAGTATTCAAATAAATGCTCAGTTATTATTATATTTTTCAGATAAACAAATTTTTTATGCAGCTGGTGATGATTTTAAATACGAATAAAATTCTTGGCACGTTTTTTTATTGTTTATCTTTGTTATCAACATTGCCTTAAGGACCGGTTTTGGAAAACGGGACAATTTTGTGTCCCGAAGCTTTTTTCGGGGACACCAGGACGGAGAACCGTAAAAAGGGACGGTCCCGTTCAAAACGGGACGTATGGTCACGTTAAGTATATTAGATATGCAATGGGTCGGTTTAATTTGAGTGTATAACGTAATTTCGAATCATGGTTGATCGATCAAATCGTTCACAGAATGTTGTTGAAGAATAGTTGACAGAAATATTATCTACTAGTGGCCGTTCGCGGTTTCACCTGCGTAGTTCCCGTTCCCGTGGGAATATCTGGATAAAAAGTATCCTATGTGTTATTCCAGGTTATAAACTATCTGTATGCCGAATTTCATCCAAATCCATCTATCCGTTGCAGCGTGAAGAAGCAACAAATATACATACACACAAACTTTCGCATTTATAATATTAGTAGGATTCCCAGAAATCACGTTTCGCCGAATCTTCAGTTCGCAGAATTCACGGCTCGCTGAAAATCGATTTACAGAAAGCATTAATAATAGAAAGCTTTATTGTTAGAAAGCACCTTTAACCGACACATTGGTTAGCCGATGCAACTATTCAAGAATACATAACATGCATACATTAATTATCAGAACCTACATATCTATTTAGGTACCATCAATTTGTTACAGTAATCTAATATATTATATGTAAATCATTTATCGTGTATTAGTCTTACGATAACTTCAGGCGAGGTTTGTTGTAGATATAAAATATTTTTTTTTTGGAAAGTCCACGGTTGTCTTATCATCTTATTTTATGTCAAATCTTAAAGGATGATATTTTTGTACGAAAATCTTAGTAAATCCGGGCAACGCCTGCCACGAACAGCTACTTAAATTAGTTAATTAAAAGGCAATAAAACCAATAAAAAGACGGGTTTTGTATGACATAGTTGTATTATAGAAAAATAAGTATTGATTGCAAACAAAACAAACACAAAGACTTAAACTTTTCGAAAATGAAATAATAAATCTGGTAGGTACTAAAATCATCACAAACTTTAACAAATAGGTACTTAGTTTTTATTTAAATACAAAATGTGAGCTAACCCACCCAAAAATGTAAAGTTCATTTCTTCTTTTTGTGATAAGTGGACCTGTAATCTTTTCTCGTAGTTAATTTGTGCAGATCGACAACCCTTGGGCATAGGCTCTGAGGAATTTATGCGTTCAATCTCACACTTTGTGTTATTAGCTTTTTTATAAAACTCTTTGATGGTTATAAACACATTCCATTTTTTACAGCCAAGCAGTGTGGTCTAGCGTTTATGTTATGATTCCAGTACGTTTTGAGTTTTCGGTATGTATACAATACGATCAGATACTGACCGCTTTTGGAGCAAATAGAGGCTGTTTTTTTTAAATTTG
This sequence comes from Eudonia lacustrata, assembly GCA_947562085.1. Classification (NCBI taxonomy): domain Eukaryota; kingdom Metazoa; phylum Arthropoda; class Insecta; order Lepidoptera; family Crambidae; genus Eudonia; species Eudonia lacustrata. The sequence continues at coordinate 24,438,432 of OX387317.1, forward strand.
TAATTTAGTACTACAAGGCAAGTACCTTAATTTAATGAAAATGGAATGTGTTCAAAACTATCAAAGAGTTTTATAAAGAAGAAAATCACACCAAGTGCGAGATTAAACGCATAAACGCCTAAGAGCCATGCCCAAGCGTCGTCGATCTGCACAAATCAATTACGAGAAAAGATTGCAGGTTTATTTGTCTCAAAATGAAATAAGAATAATTACATTTTTGGGTGGGTTAGCTCACTTTTTGTATTTAAATAAAAACTAAGTACCAATTTGTTAAAGTTTGTGATGATTTTAGTACCTACCAGAATTATTATTTCATTTTCGAAGGTTTAAGTCTTTGTTTTTGTTTTGTTTTCAATCAATACTTGTTTTCCTTTATTACAAATATGTCATACAAAACCTGTCTTTTTATTGGTTTTATTGCCTTTTAATTAACTTATTTAAGTAGCTGTTCGTGGCAGGCGTTGCCCGGATTTACTGAGATTTTCGTACAAAAATACCATCCTTTATGATTACAACCGTGGATTTTCCAAAAAAAAAAAACATTTTTATATCTACAACAAACCTCGCCCGAAGTTATCGTAAGACTAACACACGATAAACGATTTACATATAATAAATTAGATTACTGTAGCAAATTGATGGTACCTAAATAGATATGTATTCTGATAATTAATGTATGTATGTTATGTATTCTTGAATAGTTGCATCGGCTAACCAATGTGTCGGTTAAAAGTGCTTTCTAACAATAAAGCTTTCTATTAATAATGCTTTCTGCAAACCGATTTTCGGCGAGCCGTGAATTCTGCGAACTGTTAAAATTTTCAATAAATTTTTCCATTTTCAAAAAACATTTACGACCGTTGCTACAAAATTTAAAATACATACAGATAGGTAAGTAAGTGTAATGGGCCTATGACTATCCCACTGCTGGGCAAAGGCCTCCATCATTGAAATCCAGTCATCACTACATTAATCACTTAATCACCACGCTTGCCAAATGCGGTTATGTCACAAACCCGGGCCATGCATCGAAAAATCCGAAAGACCCTACCTGGGAATAGAACCCGTCCCGAGTTCGGGTATTGGAATAAGTACCTAGGTAGTTTTTTGGAAATGTTTTTATGGTTTTTGAGAATGCCATCTATCGCTAACAAGACAAACCAGATTTTCACAACTGTTTTGTATATTAATTAGACGCTCATTGCTCAGATGCTCACCCTTCTGCTGCGTGTATTGCCCAAGAGCCAGCGCCGTGAAGGCTGCCCATTGTTGACATTTGGCGATTAGAACTGTCTCAGGCCTTGGCATGTACGAGATACATCTTATTTTGAACAATCGTACCTTTGTTTTAAACTATACTTTTAGAGTAACTGAACAAATTGGTTTGTTTATTGGTAATTAAAAAGTTACTTGTGGAAAATGTAAAAAAAATATATTAAAAGTTACGGTAATTTATTTCATCATTATTATGACAAGTAAATCAAACAGCATTTACAATTAAAATATAAAAATCTTTAACAAAATATATTTACATCATACGTGAGTATTCTACTGGCATATCACTGATTAAATTAAAGATACCTCAGTGTCCTTGCATGGGTGCGGTGCGCTTCGCCTCGTCCGTGGAGCCCTCCACCCCCAGGATCTGGACATTCCTGACCTGCTTCCTCGGCGGTGAGGCAGTAGTGAGTTCCGTAGGAGGCACTGGCGACGGCATGAAGTCTGGGTTTATCGCCAACATCAGCATCTTCAACAGCAAGGCCTCACGAATGTCGGGGGGTAGGAATTCTGGAGGTTCTTCAACACGGTTGGATGACGAACTGGCAGTGTCGTAGGGTCTGGTATACAACCTCCTTCTTGGGATATATCGCTGGCTCTCGTACTGCTGCTGGTTGTCATAGTTTGACATTTGATTGGAGTAAACATCCTGCTGTCTATATTCTGGTTGCTCGTATCTGTAGTCGTAACGATCTTCGTCCTGGTAACGACGAGCCATATTGTCATATCTATTAAAGTACTGAGGCTCCTGTCTGTACTGTTGGACGGGTTGGTACGAAGGTCCCGGAGTCACAAGCTGATCCATTAAAGCCTGCAGTCGATTCTGCCTTAAAATCAGAACATGAAGCAAACGTTTCAAGTCTCTGGTACTCACTGGTGCTGATATGGTGGTCATTTCGTCGATCGGGTCGTACCTCTGCTGGTATACTACTGGCGCTGGTGGCGGTGGTGGTGGTGGAGAAGGTCTGTAAGGGTTAACAAATCTGCCCTGATAACCATGAATAGGAACTCCTCTCTCGTCCACAGGTATCGGTATAATCCTCGTCACCGGCCTCGCATCATAAGCCACTGTCACCGGTTCAGTAGTTGTTCCCTTCGTTTGAGGAGGCGGTGAAGTTTCTTTTACAAACTGTGGATCCAATACTTTGTCCTGATGTTCATAGTGGAGAAAGGGCCGCTGGTTACCTATAGGGATAGCAGCACCAGGGTTATCTTTCAAATACTCGTTTGTCCGAAACTGAACAGCGGCTGGTGGTCTTCTATAAATAGGTTGCTGATATAGTCTCTCGTCGTACTCCCTCTGCGGTGGTATATGGATCACTGGCACAGGATTAGATGTCACAACGTTTTCATGTTCAAAAACTCGTCCAGTACTGGCCTCCACTGTCGTTTCCTGCTCGTCAGGTACTTGATATTGTTGTTGAATTCTTTGCCTCGCAGCTACCAAGGAATGAATAGGCACGAGCCTTGGTCTTTGTGTCGTGGTCGTAAACAATGGCCGCACTGTTCCAGTTCCAAGAGACAAATGACTTCCATACACATCGGTGGAATCATCACCAGCTGATTGTTGTAGGCTCACCATGCGTGGGTTTGGACTAGTTCCTGTCAACTCCCTTCGAATCGTATTAGCCTTATTAGGATCACTGTCTTCCTTCACATTCGAATGTTCATAAACGGGCTTCATAGTTTGTGGTAAGTTTGTCGTTGTCTGTTTTGTTATTAAATCATCATTCACATTCACCGAAATAGGTTTCAGCATTTGAGAGCGCGCTTTAACACTTTCTTCTGATTTCGGCTTGTAAAGGTTTTGAATATTGCTGGTCGTTTCTTCGGCCGTTTGCTGTTTTGTAGTTGTCTCAGCTGTGTCAGTGGTTGATTTAGTGGAACTTATTGTTGGACGCCTTCTTGGAATGGGCTGAATGGCGGTTCCTCTGGTAGTAAAGCTACTTCTTGTCGGGTACACAATAGTTGCCAGAGGTCTCCTTGTGGTTGACGCAACTGTTTTATTCACTCTAGAAACCATTGCAGGTGTGCTGGGGGTGGTGCTCGTGGTCACTTGTACCGGCGTAGGAGTACTGTCACTTGAAGATGAATACGTCACACGTTTAATTTCTCCATCATGGTCCACATATCCAAAGGTTCCCTTAACATTTCCAAGAACATCGCGGCTTTCAATTTTGAACGTTCCATCATCAGCTTCGTAGCCGATGGTGTAAGATCCATCTTCGTTCAGCCGTCGTATTTGCTTCACGATTCCCACTTTAGCAGGATCGGCGGTTTCGCTGGCTTTTAGGATTTCTTTGGTAGAGTTGGTCGCTGGTTCCAGTTCAGCGATGGCATCTTTGGTGGAATTGTTCGCGGAGGTTGTGGTGAGGCACGCAAGAAGGATGAGGAGCAACATCGCGCTAGAGCAGCCGCAGCGGCATGTCGGCGCTACGGCTGCGCCGCCGCAGTGTACCCGCCTATATAAAATACGCCCCACTCGCTCCCTCGGCGTGCGAACGACTTGCGTAAACCACTCCATTGTTGTCATTTCATTATCTGAAACGGAAAATCTTTTTTCTTTACATCTACTTAAACGTAGTAGGCTCCCAATTGTTTAATTGTCCAAGTCGTTCTGCAAATGCGTTAGCATGTGGACACTTTAGGTTTTAACCGTTTTGATGGCACCGCCCGCCCGCACCGAATATGTTACAGATCGTAAGGTCATATTTGGTTGAAATGCTACCATTGTTTGGAGATTTAATCGGGCGATTGTTTCTAAAATATTGTTGGTTAATTAATGCTGGCTGGGTGTTTGTGTTGGTGTTCCCACGCGGCTGCTCAATGTCACGTTTAATTACGCGGCTGCGGTTTTGGGATATGACCGAAATTAATTTCGTTCTTGCTGCATATAGATTTTGATTCCGCAATTTGTTTCCATTAAACAGTAAGTGGTTACACCTCGGACGAGCACATTTGGGTCTGCCACGAGATGGTTTGCCATATAAAGAGTGAAATATTAGAATTTTATGTCTTTCCATGGTTTTCCTACATTAGGCGGTGTGGGATAGAACATTCCATTAGTTACGTTCGTGGGAACTTTGTTGTTAACTCGTAGACATTATCCCTTGTAAGGTAGGTCCTGACCATGTCATTGTGTTCTTAAACAAAGATACTATTGTTTTGTTTATTTGAACACCACAAAATAAGTACAAAATTATACAATAATGACTTTTTAATAACTTGACGAAATAATGTAATAAGTTCACTCAATAACACACAAGACACGACGAATTTCTTACATTATTCTTGAAATGCGAGAGAAATGCATTGTCTCGTGTGTAAATACAGTGACAATTTAGAATTTACGACATATATATGTTAAAAACTTAATTTTAATTGGAGGTGCTCGATGTCGCAGCAGCTTGCTCGTTCGGGTTGTTATTTTGCAAGGCAAACAACTTTCGCAATGCCTGGACTCTGGATGGGTGACCAAATCTAAATATCTCGAAACCTGTCATGCTTCAGAAGGTAGCCGGAGGAAGGTTGTTGGTTTCAATGCCTCTGAAAGAGGCTAAAGGTATGTGAGACTCGTCCTGACCCTACGCAGGGCAGAGAAGGGGCATAACCACTAAAACTTCAGCACTTCCCGTCTCTACCCACCAGGGAATATTTTTATAGAAGGTTGGCAAATGATTCTGCTCTGCCTGATGTTAAACCCACTTAGCCCGACAGGGTCTTATAACACCCCTAAAAGTATTATATAGATGTAACCTATTAATAAACTTTAAGAGTTTCATTTACAACAACACACAACGCCTGGGCGATTTAAATGGGTAAGCAGAAGACAGCTAGAGGAGTAGGATTGAGCCTCGCTAGCCGTCCTCACGTTGTTGACCCGCAAGTTGCTTTTACACACCTCGTTTAAAGGGTCCCATGTTGTAGGAAGGTGGATACGTATCTGCTAATGGGAGCATGCTGACGAAGTTTGGGCATGCTCCAGACGCCTGATGCTGAAGGACAACTAAGGATTACCATCCTTAACTATTATTATTATACTCGTATACTTTAACTTTGTTTTTCTTAGTAAATTTTCGACTTAAATTAGTATTGTGTGATATTGTAAAAATTTAAATTTGTACCTGATGTAATTTTTGCAAACTTAGTAATTTTTTTGTTTTTTTGTGTTTTGTGATTGTCCTTTATTTTTTGGTGTGTTTATTTGTGACGGAAAATGTCCTTTTATGATAGGGCATTTTCAAGGGAGGAAAGAGCTTGACACTTGTTGAGTTTCTTGCCGTTTCTTCTCAGTACAAGATAGGAACCCAGCGTAGACCGATGGCTTAATGACGTTCATAAGAGTTCTTTGTAGCCTAAACTGAATAAATGATTTTGAATTTAAATTTGAATAGAATTTGAAATTGAACTTGAATTTGACTTTAAATTTTAATTTTGAATTTGAATTTGAACTAACTTAACTCACCTTATTGGGTTACATGGCTTACGCAATTAAACTAATCATTGAAAAATATTATATTGGTTTGGCGGACACTGAGTCACTATACGTCACCTAGTCATCTTTATTTAAGTGCCGTTTTCAGTTTAATGTGGCATTGTACATGCAAAAAACAATAAAAAAAATATGCTCAGTTTTTTATTGTTATTCCGATGCTAACTTGTGTGAAACTTCCGGCAACTTTTGCATAGCGAGCGGCATCTAACAAAACGCTGATTGTAAGTAAATAAACCTGTGAATAAAACATACTCGGTATGTCAAAAAACACTTGCTTTGTTTTTGCGATATACTTAAATTTGCTGATATTTATTATAAAATACATTCATTATTTTTCTAGAAGCGTTTTCGTACAATACAATATAGATTAATGAATAGTAAGTCGCAATTGGAAAAGTCTTAAAGAAAACATACGCACAACATTTCCTCTTAAAATGAAAGTATATAGCCATACGCTCTACCGCATCTCGACAGATGCTATCGATAAGTATAAAGGAGCGAACCCACTATGCTCATGTGCAGGCTTGCTATGTTTTCATGGAAACCACCTGTAGTATTGCGTAGCTTAAATGTGTGGCTTGTTTGTACGGAAACGTAACCGCGCATCACATGCGCTGAAGTGGATTCGCGGCTCAACCTGCGCGTACGCAGCTAGAGCGTCGCGTGCCGTATCTCTTGTGATATAATCTGTCATTATCACATGAACAATCATTTCTCAGCCTAGATCTTTCATGTAAGACCACTGTTTTTGAATGTTTGGTTTTTGTCTAAGCTGGGATGTGTTGTAGGTGTTTGAAATAAAGCTGGATGCTTTCCTAGGCCTTTATAGTCTGCTAAATCAATAATGTCTCAAAAGTTAAATTCGAATTAAGTATTAATTTAGTACAAAAACACAAATGTTGAAAAAATTTCCATGAGCAGGATTTGAACCTGCACCCTTCTGACATACCGGGTCAGGTACTCTCCCAATTGAGCTATCTTGGTTCTAACCAGCCCACCGAAATTATTCAACACTATTTACTTTTTACTTTGAAAGCCAAAGGCGCCCATTCAATGTCAACAACTACCGTCATTAACATCCGGTCATAATATTTTTACAAATAAGTAATAAAGATCAGTTAAGAAGTAGGCAAGCTATTTATAAAGTATTTTTGTTTTGTTTATATAATTTTTAACACAAATTATGTTGCGAACAAATTACAAAAACACATATGTTGAAAAAATTTCCACGAGCAGGATTTGAACCTGCACCCTTCTGACATACCGGGTCAGGTGCTCAATTGGGAGAGCACTAAAAATTATATAGACGAAACAAAAACATTTTATTAATTTAGTAACAAATTAATATTCTAAGTAGGTGCCAATTTATTCAATCAATCAATTTAACGCCTCGGTGGCCGAGTGGAGTCCCGGGTTCAATTACCAGCTCGGGCAAAGTGTGTTTCACATTTGGCAAGCGTGGTGATTAAGCCAATACCCATCCATTGTAGTGATGACTTGATTTGAATGATGGAAGTCTTTGCCCAGCAGTGGGACGTTATAGGCTATTTACTTACCAATTTATTATGTAAGGCCCTATAATTAATAAAGGCTCCATATTTTTATAGGCTATTTGCTGCCAGTCCTGCGCTTTCATACTCCACGTAGGCCTGGCGTGTTACATTTTTCAGGTTTCCATATTTTAAAATGTGGAACTACCGCCATCTACCTACAAATTTGAATATTTTATTTTAGTTAAAGCTCACATTACAATAAGCAAGCTACTAGCGATAGTGAAAGGCAAGTTGTTTGCCCATCGCAGCGACCCGACACAAGCCGAACGTTAGAAGTTATGTTTGAAAAACAAAGATGGCGCTACTTGACTGCCCCTGGCTCCTCTGTCTAGTGGCTAAACTACCAGTCATAGGCCCAGAACAGACGGCGCAACGCGACTGTAACGAAACTGCAACCTCTATTACTTTAGAGTTTCCTTTGAGTTCTGCCATAGAGTCCTAAGAGAGACCGCACATGGCGCGACCATTTTGAAACTGGTTTGAAACGCATTGAAAATCAGTTGCGTTGAAACCGGCACGGCGCGCCGCGGCCTGCAGGAAACTTGTGATTGCGTTTCATTGATTTTGGCACGTTTTTCCAGTAGACTCGTACAAAACCGTATACCGAGGTAAAACCGTACAGTATAGCTATGTCCGTGATTATTTGAAATTTTCCGCGTATTTGCCGGTCACTCCTAGTAGCATATAACTCTACTCTTTGCCTAGTAGTCAATAGGATCAATCTGTCAACAGACACTTGTCAAATAAATATTGTTTTTAGGTGTTTTAACTAATTTTTATGTTATCAAAAGTTTATTAGTGAACATACTATGATAAATAAGTAAGTGCAATGTTATTTACGTGAACTGTATATAATTATTGAATTATCTACAATGTTTTGGTGCCGGATCCCATTCCTTTAAAAAGTGGATGATGAATATTTTGTTTATGGTCAGTGGGGCAAAACCATAAGGAGTAAAACCGACCAGTACACGGTTTTACCCGAAAACATTTGTTGTTGTTAATCATTTTATTATATTTTTGTTCATAAGTTTTCTTCAAAATACCACGAAATTATTAAAGATGTAGTAACCGACAAAGCTGGGACTCTGGATATTTATTTATACATAATATTTGTTTATATTGTCACGAAGAATATGGCTCAAGTCGAGCAAGTGAGTGTTGGGTGCAGTGCATTACTAGTAAAGGATGGGAACACGAAGGCTGTACTGACTAAGATGAAGACGAGTTGGATATTTCGAATGTTTCAGTTACGTAGCTTAACGTTAGTATCCTATGGGGCAATATCGTATATAGTATACGGTTTTGCCCACCCCCCGGGGAAAATCGTAATTCACAGAGGTTTAGTTTATGTTCTTTAATATTTTTTTAATAATAAAAATAATGTATAACTTTTTGTTAATTACTGTAGCCAATGAGAGTCTTGAATAAACATGATTTTATGTAGGTTTGTTCTTAGCTATAGGGCTTTGACCCGGTCCGGTTGTAGGGGACAACAAAATGGCCGATGACGAAAATAAAAACATTCGAGAGATTCAGAGGTTGCGGCGTGTGTGGAAAACGATTGAAACTGGTTTCAAACTAATAATTTCAAAAGGGTTTCAAAAGGGTGGGCCTTAGACTTTTCGGGTTCTATTTTTAGCGTGGGCAAATATTATTGCACTAAGACTAATGGAGGTATGGCTGGTTTTAAGTCTGGTCAGCTTTCTACCACCATCTAATTTAAGTTTGTTGCCATAGCAACAATGTCAGGTAGCACTGTCATGTTCCTACAGTACAGAGGCCTCGGTTCTCAGAACAATAGCTTTAGTTATTATTCTGAGCCTCGGTTAGAGGCGAGTCAGTTTCCAGAACATGACAAGATAGTCAATAGAGAAACTCTTAAACACCTGACAACCATATTTTTACAGCAACTGTAATAGAATAGCGAACTTTGATTTTACTGTTCTTGTCTAGGTTTTTTTATTATCTACGGGTGAGCATAACAATGCTACAAACATTGATGTTATGGCGACATATTTAGATAAGACTAGCCAGGCGGGCAAATAAGCCCTACCACCAACCAAACCGAGTACACAATCATGTACCCCTCGCTGGAAATCGAACCCGGGACCTCGACCTGAAACCGCTAGTCGACCACTAAACCACAGAGGCGGACCTTTACTTCGGGAATGCTCATTCGAAGGAGCTTAATATGTCTTAAGCAAAATTTGTTTATATCTTCCTGTATGTAGGTACTGTACACACGGGTCGTAAATTTAAGTTTATAGGTAGATATGTAGGTAGAGAGACTACTGCCGGGGATGCTCAAGCTAGATTACCGTGTAATTTGAGCGCCAGGGTGTCTGGTGTGAGTTTAATTTGACATTCGCTTACGTTAACGAAAACGAGCATCAGCAGCAGCAGTCGCCAGGAGGCGCTGCTTTAATGCCATATAAACGTATTTCGTAAACGTAATCGAATGAATATATACAGCGTGTCCAAAAAACGAAAGATAATCCTTTACCTGCGGGTGGGTCACATCATGTCCTACCACATACTGGAATTTCAGTTAAATGAAAGTCTCACGGTTTTCGAGATATCGTTTCTTTTTCATTTTTTTTAGAAAAATCTTCCCTCGTTAAGTTTATTTCATGCCATTTCTACAAATGATAACATTTTTAAGCCCCATTTTTTTCAAATACTAATGGTTATTTGCTTCATCTAAAACAATATTCTTTTGATCCATAAATTACTGCGAAAACCACATAAAAAAAATCTTATGCAAAGATTTCATACAAACTAAATCAAACGGCTGACTTTGATAGCCTGTGGTTTTAAAAAAATGTACGAGGCAGACCGTGCCAATTACTTTAAAACGTTGCTTAGTTAATGTTAATTTAAAAATGGTATTACTGTTTTACATTCCTTTTTAATTTTATTTTTTATGGTAATTTAAATGCACGAAGGTAGCAATTTCGGATTTTATTAAAATAAAAGTCAATTAAAATTAAGTTACCTTACAAGTATTATTTCATGATTTGATACATGTGAAAAATGAAATCGTAGAAAGGTTCGGTACCTGACATGCTTTCATGAACTTTTGACCTTGACATGTCATTGTAATTGAAATTGGCAAAGAAAATATTTTTTATTTTAACAGGTATTTTGGGGTTTTGGTATAGTATGGCTACAAGTAAAAGACAATTAAAACAAATGAAATTTTTATTAAATTATTTACAGTTAATGCTCATAATGGCCGCCATTTGCGGTTGGTGTTGGTGCATAAGGATGCATGCTCTACATCGTTTAATAAAGGACCTTTTAATTCGGCGAGCGTAACCCTCTTGCGTATTTTTTATTGACTGATATCACCTCCGTCTCGTACACCAGGTCTTTCAGGCAGCCCTAATAAAAAACATCCAGTGGATTTAGAAAAAAGAAAAGCACAGTGCACTACACTTTAAAAAGGTATGAATTGTACCCATATCATGTGAAGCGTGTGCAAACTTTACAACCTGCTGACTACCCGCGAAGAGTAGAGTTTTGTCGCACAATGCTTAGTAAAATTAACCAAGATTGGGTTTATTACGACAAAATTTTGTGGAGCGACGAGTCTACGTGCCGAAAAGATGGCTACTTAAGCATGCTTAATCTGCATTACTGGGAACTAGAGAATCCCCACATTATACGGGAAGATAGGTTTCAAACCCAGTTCAAAAATAATTTGTGGACTGGGATCATAAACGGTGAAGTGATAGGCCCGTATGAACTGCCACCATCGTTAACTGGAGCAACCTACCTGAATTTTCTTTAACATCAACTGCCATTACTTTTGCAAGATGTGCCGCTCTCTACAAGGCAACACATGTGGTTGCAAAATGACGGCTGCCCAGCACACTACGCCCGAGTGGTCCGAGACCACTTAGACGACAGAAACCCATGAAGGTGGATCGGGCGTCTCGGCCCTATCTTATGGCCACCAAGGTCGCCATACCTAAAGCCACTGGATTTTTTTTATTGCGGCTGCCTGAAAGACCTGGTGTACGAGACGGAGGTGATATCAGTCACACAGCTGCGGGCAAAGATACAATCCGCCGCCGAAAAAATTACGCAAGAGGGTTATGCTCGCCGAATTAAAAGGTCCTTTATTAAACGATGTAGAGCATGCATAAGGGCAAATGGCGGCCATTTTGAGCATTAACTGTAAATAATTTAATAAAAATTTCATTTGTTTTAATTGTCTTTTACTTGTAGCCATACTATACCAAACCCCCAAAATACCTGTTAAAATAAAGAATATTTTCTTTGCCAATTTCAATTACAATGACATGTCAAGGTCAAAACTTCATGGAAGCATGTCAGGTACTGAACCTTTCTACGATTTCATTTTTCACATGTATCAAATCATGAAATAAAACTTGTAAGGTAACTTAATTTTAATTGACTTTTATTAAAATTATACCTTTGTGCATTTAAATTACCATAAAAAATAAAATTAAAAAGGAATGTAAAACAGTAATACCATTTTTAAATTAACATTAACTAAGCAATGTTTTAAAGTAATTGGCACGGTCTGCCTCGTTAATTTTTTTTAAACCACAGGCTATCAAAGTCAGCCGTTTGATTTAGTTTGTATGAAATCTTTGCATAAGATTTTTTTATGTGGTTTTCGCAGTAATTTAGGGATCAAAAGAATATTGTTTTAGATGAAGCAAATAACCATGAGTATTTGAAAAAAAATGGGGCTTGAAAAACTTATCATTTGTAGAAATGGCATGAAATAAACGAAACGAGGGAAGATTTTTCTAAAAAAAAACGAAACGATATCTCGAAAACCGTGAGACTTTCATTAAACTGAAATTCCAGTATGTAGTAGGATATGATGTGACCCTCCCGCAGGTAAAGGATTATCTTTCGTTTTTTGGACACGCTGTATAGGCACATTGCTCGCAGGACTGATGGCCGCTGGGGCGGGATAGTCCTGGAGTGGCGCCCGCGTACCGGAAAGTGCAGTATGGGTAGGCCTTCAACAAGGTGGACCGACGATCTGGTGAAGGTCGCGGGAAGCCGCTGGATGCGAGCAGCACAAAACCGGTCGTCGTGGAGATCCTTGGGGGAGGCCTTAGTCCAGCAGTGGACGTCTTTTGGCTGAGATGATGATGATGATGATGATGAATACGGATATTTTAAAAAACTTACACTTGGCACCTTAATCACCCTTTACTTATATAATAACTAGCGACCCGCCCCGGCTTCGCACGGGTGCAATGATACACGCAACCGCTATGTCCCTGCATTTTAAATCTGTCATATCTTCGAAAATATTTATTTAAATTACATACTGTAAAGTGCCATATTGATCTATATTAAATGCACAGTGTATTTAAGGTACTTAAATGAATAAGGATTAATGCTGTATTGCTTAAAATCGCTTCGTAAATAAGTCATTATTTCTCGTAAAAAGTAAAGGATAAAAAAATATTATTGTGGGTTATCCCTAAGAGATAGACATATTATACCATCGCGGACTTTTTTGTAGACCTTTTTAAGATGTACAATACTGTAATACATTAATTTGATCTATCTCGTAGGGTTCAGCCAGCGTTTGCAATGTAAGCGCAAAAAAATGTGAAACCTCTAATATTATCAGTGTTTCTCTACCATATGTTAAGCATGTATTTATACATATAAACCTTCCTCTTGAATCACTCTATCTATTAAAAACAACCGCATCAAAATCCGTTGCGTAGTTTTAAAGATCTAAGCATACATACATACATAGGGACAGCGGGAAGCAACTTTGTTTTATACTATGTAGTAGTAAGTTCAATTTCACTAATCCAAAAACAACACTGTGATATTTACTCTGTAGATATTAGGTATATTATTATGATTAAATAAAAGAATTATACCGAAAAGAAAAAAACAATATCATTTACAACTAATTTTGTACCAAGTATAGGTTGAGTGTTGTGTGTGTGTCTCCATCACTCCATTACTTGTTATTCAAAACGATTTATTAGCCACTTGTAATTTTTTACATAGAATATAACTTTAGCAATTTCGACCTTAACATTTTGGATACACATCGTTATGACCAGTCATTGAATGCAAATTATTCTACGGATATCATAAATCAATCTTCTGTATGACTGACTGACACATCTAAAATGCGGTTTTGTTTTCCATTTATTTATTAATATAATAGTTATATATCTTGCGATGGTGACTTCTGTAAGGTTGCTTAACGCCCTTGGTCAACGCCATGATCTAAATAATGTAATTTATAAGTAACTAGCGACCCGTCCCGGCTTCGCACTGGTGGTCATTTTTTTAAATATAGCTTATGTTACTCAGCGCTAATGTAGCATTCTAATGGTGAGAGAATTTTTTAAATCAGTCCAGCAGTTTTTGAATTTATGCGTTACAAACATACATACAAAAATACAAAGCTTTCCTCTTTATAATATTGTTAAAGATAAATAAAACTGTTAACCCCTTATTAATAAACAAAGGATAAACTAAGATACAAAATAAGGAGCCCCCTACCTACACATAGAGGTCTCACTGAATCTCGGACCATCTCAAACCAGTCCGAGCGCAACTTTTTTTTTATGGAGAGAGAACCGGGGTTTTTGGAGGCGGCGAGGTGCGTAAAAGGTACCTCAAGCCGTGTTGAAACGAATCACCTTCGGAGGATTTCTAGAGGGAACGGCATCGCACACTTAAAAGTTCGCGTCCCCATGCCCTACCAGAGTCTCCGAAGGGTTCGGACCGGATCGGGCCAAGCGCAACTGCTGTGAGATCGATAGGTTGTCCATGCGTCCGTTGGTTGCAGCGCGCGTTTGTACGAGGCTTACGGTCTGAGGTCTCGTTATTTTGTGGCTTGGGAGTAGCTATTTGTCTCATCATCTCTCATATATCTCATTTTCTACTTTGGTATGACTCTTAATGTAATTATTATTTTATTTCAATTTTTTGTTTATAATTTCTTTTATTTGTCTTTTCGCTAGTACCATAAATATTTAGGCCCTGTCAGAATAACAGCGCTTCTGTGCCATTCTGAACATCCATGAATGACACAGCAGCTTATGCTGAGACAGGGCCCTTTAACTTCACACACTACCTACCTTTTTTATTTTTTAGTACGCATCTGTCTTTTTTTTTTGTCTATCTGTTTTTTCTTTCTTCCTTTATTGTTGTATAATTGTTATAATTAAGTGTGTATGTTACTAAATTTCTATTCTATTCTATATATATATAGAAGTAACGCCTAATAATTATTGAGCAGTAGCAATAAATTGTATTTTTTCAAATTGTAATTTATTGCAATAATATTTGCATAAAACTATATATAAGTAGGTTATCATAAATTATATTTGTTTTTTTCGTTAATTGTATACTTGTTTTGAATAAGAATAGTTTTTAAATAGTATATTTTAGTCCACATTGCATGCCGTGGCAGCCTATAAGTAAGATGACACTTAGCTTAAGTCCTTTTTGTACAAAAACAACTTTAATTTAATTTAGTGTTAATTTTGTTGGTTATCCTATTAAATAAAATAAAATAAAATATTTTACTCTAACTTGAAATGAAGTTTTTATGACGGGAACAAAACAAGGAAAAACTAAATTTTACTGATTATTTTTAATTGCTGCACTGAGGCTATATGCATAAAGCTGTTTGTTTCTTAATACGGGGTTGGTGTAAATAGCTCACTTGATATTTTTTTTTTATATTAGAGAGAGGCAAACGGGCAGGCGGGTCACCTGATGGGAAGCAATCACCGCCGCCCATGGACACCCGCAAAACCAAAGGAATCACAGATGCGTTGCCAGCCTATAAGGAAGGAATAGGCTCGTTTCTTGAAGATCCCTAAGTCGCATTGTTCCGGAAATACCGCCGCTGAGAGCTGGTTCCACAGCACTGTAGTTCGTGGAAAAAAAATTACGTGAGAAACGCACAGTAGTAGATCGCCATCCGTCAAGATGGTGTGGATGGAAAGACAGTCGATTGCGTGTAGTGCGGTGAAGGAAATCAGCGGCAGGAATCAAACCGAACAATTCCTCAGAGCACTCCCCATGATAAAGGCGATAAAATATACAGAAAGACGCAACGTCTCTCCGTAGAGCCAGTGGATCGAGCCGACCAGAGGTTACCACGTCGTCGACAATTCGAGCAGCTCTGCGTTGAATGCGGTCAAATGGGAGGAGTTGGTACTGGGGCGCTCCAGCCCAAAGATGGGAACAGTAATCCATATGAGGCCTGACCTGTGCTTTGTAAAGCTGTAAGCGATGAGTCGGCGTGAAATACTGTCCCGCTCTATTGAGCACACCCACCTTTTTCGAAGCTAATTTAGCTTAGATACTGCTAAATTAGCTTAGATTAGATTACTCCATGTGCGTCGTGATATAGCAGATGTTATATTAATTTTAAAGATCATAGCTGGTACTTTGGATTGTCCTGATCTGTTATCTAAAATAAGTTTCAACGTCCCCCGTAGTTTTCGTCGTACAGTACCACTTTTTATCCCTTTTTGTAACACCAACTACCGGAAAAACGCCTTTATTTGCAGAGCTAGCAGGCGGATTAACACTGTTGCCCAATCTATAGATTTAGATATTTTCAATGCGAGTGTCCAATCAGTGAGGAAATCTCTCGGTGATCGTTTCTTCGAAGTTCCTTGATTAATATTATTGTAGTAATTTAGTGTTAGTTATTAGTTATAGTTTTTTATTTTTGTGTGTGCATTAATCAGTAATTATGGTTAGCTACTCTAAAAAGCAATAAGCTGTTTGTTGTTAATTTTCTGTTTTACACTACCTTTATCAGTGCGAATCTTTTAGTAGCTTCTAAGTTCTATTGTAAGTTATATTTCATTAATATAAAGCTGATGATTTGCCGAATAAAATAAAAATAAAAATAAAAAATAAAAATATAGCCCAAAGCTGATTTTACAGTACAGGTTTTAAGTATTTTTTTGTATCGAATTGTCTAGGTATCCAAATTGCTTAACACATTATTACCGGCTAGTTGCCGGTATTTTAACACGATCCTCATTTTGATCTTTAAAATCAAACGGTTTAATTCTTTCATACTTTAAGACTGGTACTAAAGGCTCTCTTCAAAAGATTTAATATATTTTACATATATTATTGCCATATCATTTAGTGTCACAATCAAGGAACAAACTAGGTCAGTCGTAATTATTAATTAGCTGACTACGAGTACACTTTGGAAATTAGTTATTATTTTTTCAGAGTGATTGCTTAACTATTACGGTTGGTTGTTGTTGGTTGTGTTTGTGATCTACATAGGTAATTTCGATTAACAAATGAAACATCAGTTAGTTATGTTGTACAATGTTTAAAAGGAACAGCTATGGGAGTCTCATTGCAATATTTAGGTGTTACAATGAGCTATCCTAAATGTCATGACCATGAGGAAATATATATATTTAGCGACAAACTGGGTTATTTTAAGAAGTGTGTTAAATTGTACCTCAATACTCGGAAATAGCCCTTATACTTAATTAAAATTTTACTGTTTTTAAATATATTTTTTGATGTTTTTTTTTTAAGTTTCTGTCTTTTTTATTTTTTGGTATATGTTGTGCGTACCTATAATTTAAATATGTATATACATGTTTTTATGATTATATAAGTTTAAATAAATGTTCTGTATGTATTTAGTTGGTAAGTTTTTTCTAATAAATAAATAAATTAATAAATAAATTTTCAATTCTGCTCACCGTGTTTCGTCATTGTAGTCTACTGGCACTCTTGGGCCCTTTTTGTCTAGTCATAGGTCATGTTAAGCATATTTTGTAAACCCCGATCCGATCCGAACCCCTCGAAGAATCTAGTATAGAACGGGGTTACGCTTGAGTAATGCCTCTCTGGAAACCCGCTGACGGTGTTTCGATCACACCGCTTGAGGAACCCTTAAGGTTTCTCACTTCCCCTAAAAAAGTCCGGTAAAACTGAAAAGGCTATACCAGGCCATCAGAAAACTCTTTCCAAAAAAGTAGGTACTTTAAACATTTTAAAAGCGCCTACCCGACCCATCCAGGAATCGAACCTGGGTCTTCCGCAATCCGGGCGGCTGCACTGACCATTATGCTACCGGGAAGGCTGACGTAAGCAATAACATCGACCTGTTCACAAACGACGACAAAGTCAGGAACTTCGTCAAACATTATCTATCTAAAGGCAACCACGTGCCACGAAGGTGTAGATAGATCTATAGCTTCGTGTCGTGCCACCAAGGTGCTTAGTGGGAGTTTTATTTAATATCCATATTCATTTTATTACGTTTACGAAAACGAAAATTTGTATGGCTTTAACTCTTCTCGTACATACTAATTGAAATGAAATTCACACTAGGCACCCTGCTCATAATTACATTGGCTTTGGTAGACCATTGAAAAATTTGGTCGATAGTTTTCACGATTGTTTTGTAGAGTATGAATGAAGCCGCTTTAGAGCAGTTCAAGTAATGTTTTGACAATTGGAGTCACGTTTTGTCTGTCTGACGTTCAAACGACCTCCTTCGTCGTCTATCGACTTTACGACTACAGTCGACAAAACGAGGAACCGGCTGAAGATTTTTGTTTGTATATTATAACAAGTAACTAGTGCGCCCTCCCGCTTGCGTTGTTTTACCATGGTTTTAAAAGTAAGCTGAGTTGAATGAGTTCTATAGAATTGTTGAAAAAAACACAGCATTATAAAAAATAGTATAATTTATTATTAAAAACAAAAATACAAATTACCATTTGTCAGTTTTTACAGATCGCTCCACACGGAGCACGCAACGCGGACTATCACGCACAAAACCATTTTGTATATTTTATACTTACGACTAAGTTTACTATCATAACGTTAAGGTACTGATTAGACACAGCGTATGTACACGGGCGGCCGCAGCCACTGTCCAGAACTAGGTACGACACTTGTCACACTCGCATCACCGACCGATCGAGATTACATATGGCCCGGAGTCGCGACGATCGGTGCTGAACTACCTAGCTCAATCGTTTTAAACTAACTAGAACTGGATGCCGTGCCCTCTGAGGAAGGCGTCGATCTGGCCGGAGGACGCGGACTCGCCGCGCGGCGCGACGTAGTAGTACTGCGGGGCGGGGGAGGCCGCGGCGCGCTGCGGCTGGCCCTGCGGCGCGCCCGTCAGCCGCTGCGCCTGCGCCCGCGCCGCCGCGCGGTCTCTCTGCAGCTGGCTCTGCTGCAGCTGCTGCTGCTGTGCGAACAGCTGCTGCGAGTTCTGGAACTGACTCTCAGACTGCTGCCTTTGGTACGCTTCTTGAGGATTGTGCTGAATCTGGTGTCTAAACAGAGGTACGCTCGATTGCCCTGAAGAAATCTGTTGCGAAGGAATGAACGGCCTTGATTGCTGCTGCTGGGCCACGTAGGGCTGCAGACGTCCGTTCAAGTTCAATTCTCCTTTAGTCTGAGGCAGAGTTTGGAACAGCTGGGTGTTATATTGACCGCTGGATGGGTCGTACACTAGTTCGGTCGAGTAGAGTGGATTGCTGGGCGCAGGGGATGCGGCGGTCGATTTCGATTGGGTTATAGAAGGAGCTGTCGAAGATTGTTGGTTCTCACGGTGGAACTTGGCGAACTCGGCGGCGAAGTCAATGTGGCCGGGCCTTGACGTAGTATGTTGAGCTGCGGGAGATGGAGAATAACTCTGCACGGGAGATGGGGAATAGCTCGGTACGGGAGACGGGGAATAGCTCGGTACGGGAGATGGGGCGTAGCTCGGCTCGGGGCTGTACTGGAGCTGAGGTCTGGCCGTCACTTGGAGAATTTGAGGCCTGAAGGTCGTCGCTGGGGGAAGAGCTCGTGGCGTAGTGACTGGCAGAGGACGAGGGGTGATAGCGATCTGTTGCGCTTGGTATGTTGGTCTCCTAGCAGTGGGGCGCTGTACGACTCTTTGTCTGATGTGCTGGAGAGGTTCCTCTTCAACCTCGTCCTCGTCGGCATCTCTAAAGTCGTTTTGGAAGTAAGTGGTGGTTGGACGGGCCGTCGTGGGCCTGTGAGCGACCCTGGTCGGGTAGTTTGGTTCAGGGTCGTCTCTCTCGCTGGAGTCGGCAGCTGGGGAGTCCTGCTCCTCTTCGTCGGGCTTGTTGGGGTCGCACGGGTTTCCCGACACGTAGGTGAACTCTCGTTTGTTGCCGTCGGGGTCAACGTAGCCGTACTTGCCGCGGACCACGCAGTCAGTGCCTCGGGTCTCCTCCTTGAAGGACCCGTCAGCAGCTTCATAGCCGAATGTGAAACTGCCGTCGTCGTTCACCTGTAATTTTAAAAATAGAATGTTAAGAATTAACATTTTTGTGTGTTTTTGCTGTTTTAGAACTTGTTAGTAATAAATTCGTATATTTTTTGCATCTAGTAAGTTCAGTTTTTTATTAATGTGTAATAATTTCGTATTTGGAGATTGTAACAAGTAGGTACATCGCCTTTCTTGGGAATTTCCTAGTTTATTCAATTATATTTTATGTATTTGGTTAGTAAACATCAATACTCTTTATTCTGAAAGTTTGAACTCCAGGTTCCAATTTGCTTTGTATCAAAGTCAAAGTAAAAGTGTATATGTATATGTTTTATTCAAATAAACTTTAGAAAAGTGGTTTTGAATCTTTCAAACATTTTTATACCTACTACTCATTCAGGACGTCTTTTTTTTTAGCTGTGGAGAAAAATGGGCCCAATAAACTCATCTGCATCAGCAGCAGTCGGTACCAACTTTGCTGTAGTTCCTGATGGCCTGCACTGGCGGGTGCTTAGCTTGCTCGTGCTGTGACTAATGCTTAGGCCTGGGGGGTACCCGCTGCAAGACTCTGAGTTGCGTACGTGGCTTTTGGTATCAACCTTGTTGTGATCCTGATAGTATGCACCGGCGGCTGCTTAGGGTTCTCGTGAAGCTACGACTGCTGCTAGGTCCTGACCGGCGGTCACAGTAAGACTTTGGATTGCGTACATAGCAGTTGGTACCGACCTTGTAGTAGTTTCTGATGGTCTGCACGGGCAGCTGTTAGGCTTGATCGTGCTGTGACTACTGTTTAGGCCTGGGGGATGCTCGATGCAGGGCTCAGGTCCTGGCTGGTGGTCACAGTAAGACTCTGGGTTGCGT
This sequence comes from Eudonia lacustrata, assembly GCA_947562085.1. Taxonomy (NCBI): domain Eukaryota; kingdom Metazoa; phylum Arthropoda; class Insecta; order Lepidoptera; family Crambidae; genus Eudonia; species Eudonia lacustrata. The sequence continues at coordinate 24,458,893 of OX387317.1, forward strand.
ACAAGTCAGTTGGTACTAACCTTGTTGTAGTTCCTGATGGTCTGCACGGGCGGCTGTTTGGTTTGATCGTGCTGTGACTGCTGTTTAGGCCTGGGGGGTGCTCGCTGCAGGGCTCTGGGTTCATACTCGTCGTCCAGGCGGTCGGTCGCTCCGTAGAGTGCGTCGTAGGCGTCGGCTGGCACTAGGACCACCTGAAGTTGACAAAGGAAAAGGTTTTAGAGAAAGCTATTAGATAGCTTTATATGAGTTGGCGGACCATTTGAAACCTAAAAATATCAAAATGTTTCTATAATTACTTGTGAATTAGAACCGATTATACGTTAACTGAACTAAAAAACATATTGAAAAATATGTTTTCTTTTAAGGTTTAATTTACACTATGATACTGAACAACTTTCATGATATTAAAGTCATGGCACTATAAAGACCTTATTATATAGACCACAAAAATCCGCTGTTCCTCACCTGGTCACCAGAAGCTCTCTCCTGCGCCTGCGGCGCGTAGCCGTACTCCTCGATCGGTTGCTGGAGCCGAGGGCGGGGGCGTGCGCCCGCCGCCATCCCTGTCGTTAGCAGCACACACACAACCTGCGGAAAAGAGAACGATATAAGTTAGAACTAAATTTAGTTAGTCAGCCAGTATCAGCTGCAACTCGGTCGATACGACTGGAATTATATAAAAAGGTATGCATATGATACGTTGATAACTATTAGTTTGCGTTAATCATCCTCTAATTGTTTTAAGTTTTATTGGATAGCTTGGAAATGTATAGAAATAGATTTTATAGAAAAATATATATTTTGAGCATTTTGAGCACCGACCTCTAAGACCTATAAATCCCAGCAGATGGCAGGTGGCAGGATAGGCAGGTGATGATGAGACCTAAAATATTTTTTACACGTGAACATAATTTGCAACCGTCTCTGTTGCTTAAAGTATCATCTGAAGGCTAGTTTTGATATGTTCGAAATGTAATATGAAAATGAACTTAAATTAATTTTTGTTAATTACTTTAAGTAATTTTAAGAGTACCATTAACATGCGCTTGCGACATACCAAATTGACTTTTACCAGTTTCAATCGAATATGAAAGTAGATCGATAAAGGATGACACCAAGTGTCAAGGATTGCTCAAATGTTGAAACATGCAAAGGACGGGCTCTTTTGGAGGCAACTACTTGATAATTATTTAAAAAAAGATTTCAATACGTAGTCACTGAATCAACCACACAATAGTACATAGTGTATATTCACTCTTTAATTATTTTGTTGCAAATTGCAAATATTTTTTTAGATTTCGTCTTTAAACCCTTCCGTACAGTGACAAATACAAAAATTTACGAGGACCTTATCATCGTCATCACCGTCAACCGCAGCCCGACTTCACATACTGCTCAGTAAAGAAAGAAAGAAAGAAAAAAACAAAAGACATTTATTGACATCACAACAAAAGAAAAACAAAGAACATAATGAAATAAAGAACAAATTAAAATACAAATTAAAACAAGTTGAGAAATAGAAATAAAAAAAATTAAGGTGCCTACACGGTACTTATAGGCCTAATCATAACATAACAAAGAAGAACGGGGTTACTTTAAAAGTTCAGTATAACATGATAAAATATGAAAGTATAAAAATCATAGGCTGTTCTTTAAAGTAAACTTACTTAAGAACTTCGGTATGTTTTTAAAGGTAGTCGAAGAAGCGTGTACATTACATTTGAGCAGCCACTTATGTTTTACAGCTGTGATAAAATATAAGTAAAACTTGATTCAATATAGCTATCTTATTCCACAGTAATATCAAAGGCTTTTCAGAAAACATTTAGAAAAGAATCCAAAATCATGTCAAAAGTAAAATTTGACGAAAATGTCATTGATTGACTATAACGACATACTCTAACGAACCTCTAACGGCAGAGTATGTTAAAGTTAACCACACGTACACGCTATGACATATTATAATCACCATGCTAATAACCGATACCCTTGAGTTTAATTATTACAACTAAGTATTCTTAAAATAATTACGAGGTATGACATCGGTCTTGAACTTTTCACTAAGTGACAGCTTAAATTTGTTTACCCATCGGATTTTTAATACGTTTAAAATTTTAAATTATTCAAGTAATACGTGATCAATATATATACCCTGTATACCTAACTAATATATAACTAATCAATAAAAACTACAACATACGAGTACCGTTAAAATATACCATAGTGCAATGCTTACTTACATAATTATATTATAAATGTATGCAAATCAGTTTTTCACTTCCTGGCAACCAAGAGTCTAACTGAGTGGTTCTACTCGTTATTATCTATGTTATCATCGATTTCATCTGTCTATATATCATCATCAGTCTATAGTTAACTGCTAGACACAAGCCTTTCTCGCGAAGGAAGCCTGATGAGGCCTATCGCTAGAAGCAAGCTTAGGTACACTGGAGGTGGTTTTTGTGGGTGTGTCTCCATTCACCCTGCCCTGTCGAGCTCGTCAAGACTGTAAAGATTGGGAGAAGATTCAAGCTAGCCCGCTGGTTACAACCAAGCTTTGTAACCAGCGGGCCTTCCCGTCACAGAAAAAAAGAGGATCAGGCCTTCCTACAGGAAAATAGCATATGGGGAGATCAGGACATAACCCAACACGTCTTTTGAGACAGTATTAACAGGTTTAACCTGTCATTTAACGAAACCGGGACCAACGGCTTAACGTAAGTACTTAGCAGCTCGATTTTAAATATTTTAATTTAATCAGTCTCTTCAAATAGCAGTACGTAATTGAGCAACAATCTAAAGACGAGGTAATTTCACATTAAATTAACTAATCATGCATTAAAATAAGTACCTAACTATCCTTGATTTACTTGTAGGGTGTTGTTGTGTAACCGCTTTATCTACTTACTATTTCGTCACGTAGGCGTACATTATCAAGGTTAATTCATGTGAACTTAATTTAACTGTCACATTTATGGCGATTTAAGATATTAAAACTTTATATGGTTTATGTTACCTTCATATTTATTTAATAGTATTTAGAAGAGTCCAGTCCAAATAGACTAATTTAGTATTTTTACGTCATATTATGAAGAAAGGTAAATTGTACTCGCGACCTTTGAAAATTTACCAAATATGATTTCGTGTAAATTACCCCAATTTCACAAGAGAAGCATTTGCCTGGTATGTTTTGCAAGCAATGACAGCACTGAAGGCGTGCTCGCTCACTATGGACTTTATAGGAAGTCCGTAAAGGGTAGAGATTAAAGCTAAAGTTTTTAAGTGGTGATAAGGTATTAGCTGTCCTCCAACAGGGACATACTACATCGTAACAAACACAGGAAGCAGGCAAATGCTTAGCGACGAAAGACATATCACTACACGAACAAAGAAACCAAAGAAAAGCAACTTAAAGATCTACGGAGGTTTGTGCATTACGAATGCGTCAAAGTCCAAAGTGACGGCAGACCGCTAATCGAGCGATTATCGCATTAGCAGCTGTTGACAAGGTCGTAAGGTCGCGCGGCGCATCTCCGGCCATTCACCCGCGTTACGTCACCGTTATTAGATCATCATTTGTAGGCCAAGTGGAGTGTCGGAAACGTAGCTTATGAAGATGCACGCTGGTCGCAAGTAAATCAAATTTCGAATGAAAATTCATTAAAAAAAGAATTGATAAAGTTTTTAAATTAGGAAAAGTGTTAGTTAGCGAATCCCGCTCATGAAGTTTTCGCGAATTGTAGGTTGCCGACCACCTGCTAGATGGGCCAGAGATATAGAGCTGGTCGCTGGTAGAACCTGGATGCGATCAACTCGAAACACAAGGGAATGGCGTAACATGGAGGAAGCCTTTGCCCAGCAGTGGGTAGATACAGGCTGACAATAATTATGAGGATGATAAAATTGATCACAAATATGAAATATAAACATCGTTTCAGTTTGTATGCGTCATACGCATTTGCGACATATAGGTTATCTTTCTAGGGTTAAAGTGTCGCACACTGATGCTTCTAAGATACATATAGAACTGGATGTTTCTGTGTATATCCAGTATGCCCATACCATTTATTCAATTGCAATGAAAATTCCGTCAAAAAACTTTCACAGGATACCTACGGCGGTGTTCACGTGGATAAAGTCGCAAGCGGGATTAAGGAAAAAATCGCTCAAATACATTACCTTTTCGACTCTGCGTTAAAGATGGAAAGTGGTGCCGCAGCATCAAGTGCGCGTAATGCTAGGCTTGATAATTACAAAATGTGATTGCATTCTAACCGGTGATGTAACTGCATAGAGAAAACTGATTCTAAATACATATGTATTACTGCGATGAAACATTTTTGTAATGGAAATGATTGTCATCAATGTTATGACCTTGAAACCTAATATTAGGTTTCGTGTTTCATGATATTGTTTGAATGGAAACTTAATATCTACTCAGTTTGACTATTGTAATAATACGTTCATAAATGGCTTATTCACATTTCAATGTGAGGTGTTCTCATAAACTTTAGAAAAATAGAAGTAAATATTATATTGTTAGAGCCAGCGCTTCGGCCCGACACTGAAGGTCCCGGGTTCGATTGCCAGGTCGGGCAAAGTGTGTTTCGGTTTTTTTTGCCGCATTTGGCAAGCGTGGTGGTCCAGCAGTGGGGCAGTTATAGGCTATTTACTTTACTTTTATATTAGGAGAACCATATAGCTTCTCTCTTCCTTGCATTATCTTTATATATGTATATAAATCTTCTGTGCGTGTGTATGTCACTGAACTCCTTCTAAACGGCTTGACGGATTTGGATAAAAATTTCTGTGTGTGTTCAAGTGGATTCGAGAATGGTTTAGATTTACAATTGGACCCGGTAGGTGGCGCTGCTATAGGAGTCCATCATAAGATACGGGTTTTCTTAAGCGGATTAATGATTTGTTTGTTTTGTTGTCATGGAAACTGTCAACGTTTTGTTTGTTTTGTTGTCATGGAAACTGTCAAAGCGGTACGAAATCCGCCAGTCAGCTAGTACCAATGACGTTGGCTAGTACAATGTATATTTACAGATTTTACTCCATTTTCGATTATACTTTGCTGTTGACTTTCAATGGTAGAGAACAACTCCCGCAAACCGATGACACTGTTAAGAGTAACAGTGTAATCGGTTTGCGGGAGTTGTTGCCACAGCCACAGGTCCTGACCACTTATCATCCGATCCATTATTGTAGACACCACTTTCGAAATATTGATATGAAGCGACCGTTTGATATCTGAAGAGAATTTAATTAAGCCATTAATCTTGCGGCTTGCCAACGTCCTTACATGTGTTTCGTTTCCCAACTATCGCATTGTGATTTAATTACAACTGGTTCTGTAAACAGAGGCGCGTTGCAACAGTACCTACGTTACTAGTGCTCGTATCATGATGGCGTCGTATTAAAATATTACTGTTACGGGTTAATGTAACATTAACCCGTTTAAGCCTCTGCGCGTACGCACCGTACCATAAAAGAACTTATTTATATCTTTTTATATCAAAATCTACGTGTTTTTCTATAAATAAAACAGCACTCGTATCGTCGAATCATTATGGCTTCTATCATTTTATCAAAAAAATGCAATAAAAACCACTGAAAATAATTTCAATAGTTTAGTGGCCCCGAAAAGTACAAAGACCCGGTTCATACGCGTTTATTACTAGGTATGTAGACATCCCCGGGCTGCCTTAGCGCTTTTCTCTCCTTCGTGACTCAGTCAACACCAGGTCTTAGCCTTTAATAGCGTCCAAGGGTTTTCGCTCCTATCATGCAACTCAAACGCTTCGTAGAATCTAGGTACGGTAAGGTAAAAGTATCCAGTAAGGTGGATAATGCCCCAGAAACACCGTAGATATCTCCGGGGTTGCTCTGTCTCTTTCGTTGTCTATAAGGTACTTGCGTGGTGCCCCTGAAATACCTTGGATGCTTCCGGGGGTGCTCGGTCTCTCTCGCTGTCCATAAACCCTGACAATTCCTAACCAAATTTCTTCTACAAAAAGCTTATTAACGTAACAAGAGTGCAATTTAACGTTGCGTTTATTTGTAATGTCAAAATCGTAGCTACAAACTTTTGTCAGTTGTCATCCTTCACAACACTCTTCCCACAGCTTCCCACAACAGTGTACTTATGCAATTAATCTCTTTAAAATTCACAAATGTTACTTCACGCAACTAGTTCTCAATCCTACACGCCGCTATAGAATATCAAGCGTAGGTAAAGCCAATTTAATGTGTGCCGTGTTATTTTTGCAAAGAAACAAAGCGTCTGATGTTACACAGAAAAATTATTCAAGCATCCAAAGAGATGCGTAAAACTACTTTATATCTTTAGTGATAAGTGTTACATTTCTAGTGAGTTGCAGTTAAAATATGCCGCCGCCCGTACTAGTTCTTTAGTGCGCCTATTCGCAGTTCTATTTAATATTTAAAACGCGTTGTAACTTTCGCCGGTTGGGTAATCAGTCGGCGAAACCGACGCAATTTATTTATTACGCTACACATAATAACGGGAGTACCTAAATATATTCGACTGGAAAGTTGGTTCCAGGCGGTCGCTACTTTTATACGACTGACCGCGAACGCTTGTTTGGTTATAACTACCACACGCATTATTTTTGCATTGTATAAATATCTAGTATACTATATATCATTCTAAAAGTATCTGGTACAGTTGAAACATCTTTGGAATTAAACATTTTGGGTACTAAGTATTTATCGATACCTTGTACCTTTACAGAGAGGCGGTCGAAAACCACCAATCATCGAGCAAGGAACGAGAGAAGTGGAAAGCTTTGGAAGAGGCCTAACGTTTATAGGCTAATGACGATGATGATTCAAAGCTTACTAAACGTAAACTTATCGAACTCCTTCGATAGGTTGCAACGCAGCCTGAAATAATAATACGACAAAATATAAATAATCTCAATCCCGATCGGTGAAACTAACAGATAAACTAACGACGCATTGTTAACAAAATGTCGCGCGTGGCGTCTGCGCAACCTTACCGCCAGGTCATGATGGATAGGACACGGGGACTTTACACTATGTTATTGTCTCAATATTCGATTGTCAAAGTACTTGATGGTAAGTAAGAATATATGTAGTCGCGAACTCTGATGTATGTGTTAAGTCCCAGGTCCGAATGCCAGTCTCCACTGAGATAGTTGTGGATAAGCTTGTATAAGTCCACCTGGCTAGCCAACTACTTCCGTTTTTAAGTCTATAACCATAACATCAATGTTGTTAGCTCTATTTAGAGATGAAGCAGCATATCAAAGCGGGACTCAGGTCTTCAGATGCACATACAAGGCACATCAGTGGCCCAATGCAGGTTGCCATGTTACAGCAACAATAAGGACCAATGGCTTAGGTCACCCATCCATGGACAGGGTATTGTGAAACTTGCGGTGATCGTAACACGAACAGACGAAACTCTGCACCTAACAGTTCGTTACTCTTACAATGACTCTTCTTTTATTATGTTTAATGTCAAACAAGCAAATTTTCAACCTTTGAAATAATTAATGTTTCTAACAAGATCGATTTTTTCAAATAAACTATTGCCAAACACGTCTATAATCTAGCCTTGAATTAATTAATGGAGCATCGGGGCCGGCCTAAGCGGTTGACATTATCGGGGCGATGTGCCGCGGTTCACCCAGAGCCCGCGGCACCCGAGATGTGATCTCATTGGTAATCGTTGTTGATCGGCCCGTTATCTCCCACTCGACGTGCGTTTGCATCAGACAGTACGACTTGCTCCAAAATTCACTGAACTGATTACGACATTGACTGTACCAGCGGTGTACAGGCGCACGCACATCACACTAACCAAAAATGGCAAATTTCTTCAATAAAGTCAAAGTCAAATATTTTTATTCAAATAAACTTTAGAAAAGTGTTTTTGAATCGTCCAAACATTTTTTTACCTACTACCCATTCAGGACGTCTATTTAACCTTTAGCCATAGATATAAAGTTTAAAGTCTTTGAAAATTTGACAGTCAATTGTTATTATATGTGTGATGTACAGTCGCCTGCGCATATACCTATCTAAAGCTGTCAAATTTCATCAATAAATGTTCAACCATATGCCATTGATATACAACGTGTTATTTTTATTACGCAAAAACTCTTAGGTGGTGACTCAGTACATGAAACTAAACAACTTTTATTCTAAGACTTTTCGAAATTCGCAAAAAAAAATCGTCTCTACAAACGAATTCACTCGGTCAGTATTAATCTATTTATGGAAAGATAAAAAAAAAATCGCGCGATTTTCCATAAGTCGTTGAACAAAAGTTGTTCAGTTTTGTGGACTGAATCACCAGCTTAGAGGTTTTGCGTAATTTAAATAACACGTTGTATAGGTCAAAGTTTATTGAGGAAGATCCTTTCGAAGCATAGTACCAGAAACACAAGTTACCGTGCACGCTTATGACCGCGTTTTCAACAGCGTAGTACCAAATATGCAGACAGTTTGTGGTAGTCTGATGGTATGATGTGCACGCATGTGTACGTGTGTACATATACGAGCATACATATAATTACTATAGATAAATCGACAACAACATCTGTACCAGAAAGGTATACAACAGTTTCTGTCTATACGATTGCAGCAAAATTATTATTTTAATTAACTAGCGGCCCGCCCCGGCTTCGCTCGGGTGGACATTTGTTGTTTAATATAGCCTATGTTACTCAGCGCTAATGTAGCATTCTAAAGGTGAAAGAATTTTTTAAATCGGTCCAGTAGTTTTGCAAACATACAAAAATACAAAGCTTTCCTCTTCATAATATTAGTATGATAGACGGCTTGTATTTCTATCTTCTAAAAATTTGTGACAATTTGAAGCGACAATAAAGAGGACCACTGGTCCATAATTACGGTAATATATTGTTGAACGCTATCATGCCAATGCCAAAGTACTAATATTTTGAGGTGTCTAACATAGCGAACCCCCCCTTTTTGGGTATGTGGCAATACTAGATATCATACAATCTATCTTAAGATGGTTTGGTCGATGTCGATGTCGCAAGCGTCCAGGTCTACGGTAGCTTTCAGGTGAGCCGTATACTTTTTTGACAGCTTGTATTGTAAAAAAAAAAAAATTAAGGTAGCATACTTATTGCAATCCTCTTTTCTTAATAAAAGTAGTAAACATCTTAAAACAGCTGATGACAGTAATCGCTTTAGTAAAAAAAAACCTCAAGTGTCTGTTCCAATAACCAAACGGGCCTTCACGTCTCATTAGCCCGCATTCCGATGTCGCAACCACAGGGTCGTATGGGTGTTGCCAGTTACTAAATCACTTTTTCCTATTAACTAGTTACGAACTCTTGACTCCTTTAAAAAAGTTGTTTACCAAAGTAGTATTAATTAAACTAACTGTAGAAAAACGACAACAGACCAATTTCATAATACCTACTTGTTATTTACTCGTAAGTGTGTTACCGTCACGGTGGTGACCTATGATAAGGAAAATATGTATTGATCTAGTTTTAAGTCAGTCTACTTAACAATGAGCAACGGCTTAACGAGCCTTCTAAATCACGGAGGAGCTCTAAATATTTATACCCATCTGGTCAACAGGCATTGCGAATGTTGCTTTTCGTGCACGATCACAACCCTCATAAATCTCTCTATGGGAAAGATAAAATAATATGGATATTTATAAATTACACGCAAATTTTTTGCGAACAAATTACAAAACTCGGAAAACGGTTGAAAGAGTTTCCACAAGCTGTATTTGAACTCGCATAATAACCCATGTTCAATTGAATTAACCACTACTCGGTAGCTTGAAGCACTTTCAAAATAAACTGCCAATCCAATTCAGCTCACCCAAACCACTTTGCAGTCTGAATTAACACATAACTAAACATTAAATCTATTTCATGAAGTATCATAAATCACAGACGATTATCTAATACAACATAAAATATCATTGAATACAACGCCAAGGTCACACCTAAGCATGAACAAAGCAACATTATAATAAAACGAAATGTCAAGTAAGTAGACGCATTACTTATACACGTCATTATTGTATGACAGCGTATGTCATTGTTGCGGGCAGCAACACAACGTTAAAACCTGAGGTTAAAACAAAACAAGGCAAGCCGACTCGAGAGTCAAATAGCTCTTTTGTTTGTGGTCAAGTATCATGACATGAACTACTTTTTGTTACAACCAGGGTTACTGATGATGTGACGAAAACGTCACACGCATAATATTTTTAAACATTAAAAAGGTATATTGTTTTCTAAAGTTTACGCGAACACTACTCATTGAAATGAAACAACTTTTACGGATCTACTCGCGTTTATTTTACACATTACTTATTGTATGTTTATCCTGACGACGTTTCGAACCCTTTGCAGTTTTAACCCATTAAAAGGGAATTTGAGAAAGCACTTTCCTTGAGAGTACCTTCTTCAGTAAGAGTACAAAAATACACGCACATGGATGGCTAAATTATTGTATTGAATGATTTATTTATTAATTGAAATTATTGTTATTATTATTTAATGAATGTTATGTTTTTGTCTATACTTATTTAATTTTGAATTTTGAATTAGCAATTATTAATGTGATTTTTTGTAATTAATTTTGAAATGATGTTTAATACTTGATTCTTTTTGACCTCGATGTGTTTTATGCATGCTGTCTGCACATACCTTGGAAGTGCAGTCTACCAATGTTTGTACAATCTGAAAATGACTACGTAAACGCTGTTATTCCGTTTTGTATAGCTAATAATATAAATATAAATAAGACGTACACAAGCTTCGTGATGATTTTGTTGGTCGGTAGAACCGAATAGCATGAAATAGTGTTTTGTTAACGCGACAACATGGTCGACAAAATATATATATTTTTTTTATATTAGAAGGAGGCAAACGAGTAGGCGGGTCACCTGATGGGAAGCAATCACCGCCGTCCATGGACACCCGCAAAACCAGAGGAATCGCAGATGCGTTGCCGGGCTTTAAGGAAGGAATAGGCTCGTTTCTTGAAGATCCCTAAGTCGTAATTAAAATTGGTTATGTGTTGCTTGTCATTGTGGAGGGGAGACCTTTGTCCAGCAGTGGACGTCTTTTGGCTGAGATGATGATGATGATAAAGTGTTGCTTCAGGAGCGCGACGGCGCAGACTGAAACATCGCATGGATGGTTTGCGATCCTATAAGTTACAAGATATGTGACTAAATTAAAATATCTCAAGCTTTTCTGTGGCTCTAAAGGTACGTTGTAACGTTTTGTCGTCGTCGTGTCATCTATCCCTAGAGTCCAAGCGAATATTGCTTAACTTTTCTAACTTTGAAGCGTCGCTAGCCGAACGTATATATATGTTCGGGTGTAATGCGAGAAATCGTGACTACTGACGTGAACCCAAATCTACTACCAACGACGTATTAACTTTCCGGATGGGATAACAGTTAGGCTTAGCCAAAGTAACATTAAGAAAACGATAGCGAAGTTCGAAAAGAATAAAATGTATGGGATATAAGCCGCGCTAAATCACGTGGTCAGTCTTATCAGTCAGTGACAAAAAAATAACAAACCTTTAAAAAAACCATAAACGCAATAGTCTCTGCAATACAAAGCATCAACTGCAATACTGAGATTCAAGTAATATATGTCTACATCACTATGTGAAAGAAGCTTGCGAAAATGTATGTAAAATATGTTGCAAATGACTCTTTACGTATTCTAAGTAGCTGTTGACTGTGCAATTAGCAAAAACCACTAATATCCGCTCTAATAACACTGTCAAGGTTGACGCCCGTCGAACTGAACATTACACATTTAAAGTTTGCTTCAGAATATAAATGTTTACATTGTTCCACTTTAAGGGTTGTGGTCGCACAAAACCGGTCGTTGTGGAGATCCTTGGGCCTCCCTTTGTCCAGCAGTGGATGTCTTTTGGCTGAGATGATGATGATTTTGAAGGGTTGCAGTAACCACGAACCGTAAGGGTTCCTAGCTTAGTATTTTGGTTAGCTTAGTAATATGCGTCTGTTTATATCTGTATAAATCTCTTTAACATTTTAAAAAGTATTTCTTATGCCATTGACAAATGGCGATCTGACACGCTGTCATTCCAGTAAATAGGTTACAGTGCCTACAACATATATGTTATCGCAACAAGATTTCCATAGAGCAAGCCGTTGCGCATGTCGACACGAGCAGCGCCCGCGCAGCACAATTGGAAAAGCACCTTCGCCGCAAACGACATATAAATAGCTCTAATCAAATGACAATTTGAGTTTCCGTTTCACTTTCGACACTCTTGAGTAACGGGCGCAGCTACGATTGCTTGCCAATAGGCTTTTTTATTCTAGAATATAGCACATAGTAGCTAGAACTATACTGCTACAAGTTTTTTGAAATACAATTAGAACTTTCTAATCTAGCTAGTAGTTTTGAAATATTCTAAAAATATGCTAATACTTGAACAAGATACTCGAAAAAGGGTTTACTTTGGCTTACAAATCATCAGCACAATTTAATACCAGCCAAGTAGCATATAAGACGTAAATTATCAAAAGGTTCAACTTCCATTCGTGAACTTCTTCTAAATTGTTATGGGTATGTTTATTCGCCACTAAATTGGCGAAAAAATTACCAATATATTTATTTTGAATTAGTTCATGGCATCGCTGCGCGTGAGTTACTTTTGACATCAACAGACGAAAATATATATCTATATCAACTCGTATGTGTTGACATAATGCGTGTCAAACCACTTTGACCAGATGATATATGAATCGATGTCGTAAATCGGACAGATGTTGTTCAAAATGAAACGGATAGCAGAAACGAAGTCGTTTAGAGTTAGTAGTACAGAATTAGGGTTAGAATAAAAAAGGCTTTTATGAATTTATAATCCCGCTGCTGGGGTCAAGCCTTGCCATAATTCAACAATAGCACATGTCGAGAGGCCATAACCTAGAAACTCTTTTTAACTGGAAAAGATTGCGCATCGATCAATCTTCACAAATCTCGTTAAACCACACAACCGTCCGTGGTCCCAAAATGTAACCAAAAAAGATACCCTAGGTCCTAACTAGTTGACATGCCCATCTATTAGATGGCAGTGATGTATGTCTTTTACATATTTTTTTTCTTGTAACGAGACGGAAAGGCAGCACAGGAGTGGTTAAAGTTGTGTACAAACTTTGGCTGCAGCACCTACTTTTACTCTGAACTTTAAAGCTACAAAGTGTTACAGCACCTCTCGCGTTAAACTCGCCGCATTATGTCGCTGCCATCGGTAATAAATCCGCGGGATAAGTGCAAGTCGTGCAGTAATGCGGCCTAAGCACGGAGGCCGATTTAAGGCGCCATATTGTCTTTTAAAATAACTATTGGTTGAAAATAGCTATTTTTTTCTGTTATGTTTTGGCTGTATATCATCTTTATAGTACAACTGGATAGGCTAGGAAGCCAAACAACTACGGAAGTTTTGTTCTTAGGTATTATTTTCACTGGAGAGTATATTCATGCCTTTTTTTGTGACGCACATTTTGCTTATTTTATATGGATCTGGAGGGATTGCATGGGTACCAATTATGGTTAGTCCATCTAGTTATACTATTAGTTATACAATTTAACTAAACTGAAGGCGATAGTTATTTATATGCCAATATGCCATGCCACAGAACATTTAATAGTACCATACACAGCAAAGCACAGTAATGATATTTCTGTATGGCGGCAAAAATAGGTATAACCCGTTACACTTGGGTAGATCATTACGCTGTGGGCTTTCATTGACCACTGGCGCACGTGACATTACAAGATCAAAGTTATTAGAGAGCGATACGCCGGCTATGAACATTATTGTATAAATATAAAGAAACATTAAATAATGTATGGTAAAAATGCAATTTTTATATTGAAACTTGACGAGACTCGAACTCGATCTTTGAGCCAGGCAACGTGGTGAGTTAAAAAATAATCTCTTGAAATGCTATTAGACTGCCTTTTTAAACAGGATCTGAAAAAAGACGAATAGCCCCAGATGGAACTTTAACCAACGACTTTTGTATAGCAGTAATTACAGGATGAGGTTTTCAAAAGATGGGCAGCAGCATCTCTCTGAGGTTAACTCTCAACTTACTGCGATCGCCAACCCGACTGCCAAGCGTGGCGATTATGGCAAATCCCCTCATGTATCCTTGGGGGAGGCCTTTGTCCAGCAGTGGACGTCTTTTGGCTGAGATGATGAGAACGACACTATGTCACTTTGGGCTAGCGTGGTGAATTATAGCTCAATCTTTTCAAAAGCTATTAGAATACCAATAGGAAAAGATTATTTGTCCCAGATGAGGCCCGAACCCTAGCAATCGTTAAAACTCACCAGCTTGGGCCAGTGTAGTGAGTTATAGCCTAATTTTATGTCCTAGAAAAAAGCTACCTGAGTTTTTTGTGTCAGCTCTTCTCAGCACTCAGGAATTGGGAGGGCAGAGGGGTGAGAGATGGGCCTCCGGTACTTTCACTCACCGGACGAAACACAACAGCAACGAGTGCCGTTGTTCCGAACTGGCGGTAGATTCAGTTGTTTAGTTAAACAAAATTTTAGCATATAATTATTACAATTTTATACTTAGTTGTGACGTCAATAACTGCCTGCAAGGGCTTGTATTGAATAAACGATTGACTTTGACTTTTGACTTTGATGTGGGAAAGCCTAATCCCAGCAGTGGGACGGTAAGTCTGACGATGAGAACGATAAAAGCGAAGCTGCAGTAACAATTCATTTAAGTATGTACGTTTAAACTCAGTATGGCGCAACCTACCGCTACCATTGGATCGCACTATCAAAAATTTCGCCATTCGTTCTGAAAACTGATATAATTACACTAAGCCAATAAAAACGAAAGGCGCACGGTGACGTTTCGACACACGCATTACAGCGGGACTGCCTAAATTATAAGATATTGCCTCAACGGGGACTAAATTCAGTGTAATAACAGCACTACGAGTTTAACAACGAAGCTCGAATACAGGTCTAAAGTGTTTGCTTCAGTTTTTTTTGTTCGACATAGCCAGCAATGGCATTCGGTCCGCCAGATGGTAAGTGGCCATTGCGTGGTCAATGAATGCTTGCGACATTGGTACCACGCGTGTTGCCAATCGAAAAGCTTCACTTCTGTTGCCTCTATGCTCTGTTATTTCACTGAATAAGACCCTTCTTCAATGATCAGGCGGCAGATGTTTATTTATTTGCTTGTTGGAAGATTTACATTCCAATATCAACTAGACAATGTGAGTCAACCAATGCTATTTACAAAGCAAGGTGTTGTAGGTTTCTAGATAGAACCCTTACACGAGTCAAATCCATTAATTTCCTCTTAATACGGGAACTGAGCTAATATTCCAAGCAAAGTTGGTCCAAAACTTGCCAGTATTAATAAAAACAGTTAAACAGTAAAGTAAGTGCAGCTTTAAAGTACGGTCTATGGAACGGTATAAAACTATCATCAAGCTCAGATAAGGACTACCAGTAGCAAGTAGAATCACATATGTATGTATTACAATATATAATATTAATATTATTGTGTGTACTCATGTTATTTTATTTTAAGACATATACTTACTCGACTTTCGTATGTGCACTATTGTGCCTAATCTGATTTTCATTTTCATTTTCATTTTCATACGTTTTTGAGGATAAATATATAAGCTTAAGTAAATACCTAATTGAATAAATGTATCTTTTAAATTGTGCTTCAGTTAACTTAGACTGTTTGTGACGAGCACTTTTTCAGTACATTACTTCAACGCGTTACTATTTTAGGATGTTTCTGTTAAACAAGCACACGGTAATCAGATGGTAAGCAGCCACCGTAGCCTATCCATCATCTATCATCATCATCATCAGCAGCATCATCACCACCAGCTATTTTTTTCCTACTGTTGGGGCACGAGCCTTCCCTATGGATTAGTTAACGGGCCATAACGCAAGCCTAGTGCAGATTGTTAGTTGTTAACGACTGCTTATGCAGCTGGGACCAACGGCTTTACTTGCCTTCCGAAGCAATGAGGAGTAGCCTGTAGCCTATGGTCGCGCGAATTATACTTTTTAAATGAATAAAGCTCTTTTTAAAAAGAATATTTAATATTACAAATTTAAAGTACATGTATCTATATACCTAATTAAAATAATAAAAATGCGACCAAGCTTTGTGAGTGCCTGTTCCTATCTGTCGTGAACTCTTGATGTTTGCATTTCAGTGACGCCGCCGTACAGCTCTATGATAGTGCGGCGTCAGCTTTTCTTCTTCTGACGTCATAGCTTTCTTATACATAACACGCGCAACACCACAGTTATCGTCAGTTTCGTTATTATACCTTTATTTCTGTGCACAGGACCTCATTGAACAAAATCTAACCCTTTAAATTTGATAACAGTAATGATGAACACTTCTGAATAGGTACGGGAGTGCTGGGAAGCCTAACAAACGGTTTAAAACGGATATCGAGGCTTTGTTAAAATTTTATTAGAAAAAGCTTTTTGAAACCAATCGTAGTTTAAATTATCATTAGACTTAGGCTGTTATTTATAACACACTATCATAATCATCATCGTCATCAGCTCATTTTATGTTCTGCTGCTGATGCTGGGGCACGAGCCTTCCCTATGGATGGATAGGGTTCCCTATGGATGAATAAGCCATAAACCACCATGCAGGCCTAGTGTGGATTGGTGGTTCTTAACGACTTCTAATGCAGCCGGGACCAACGGCTTTACGGGCCTTCCGAAGCAGTGACGAGCTCGAGATGGTAAATTTTGCCATTGCGAAAGTTGCTTAACCGTTATCGCAAACCGGGCGCGTTAACCACTGCGCCATCGAGTTCCTTCCTTAGTTTACACTACTACACATTGAATTAAAACACTTAATGCAGATCAACTAGCGTTTATGACACGTATTATGCTGCCGTCATAAGGAAAAAGGGCACAACTAACATTTTTTTTAAATTTGAGTTACATACATATCGTCGCTGTAGAATGATAACCTTGTATGTCAAAAAAGCATATATTTTTTATTTTTGTAAAAATCAAATGAAAACCACGTATTTTATAACACCGCGAAACAGTGTACCATGAAAAAAAAGAGAACAAAAATCAAAACATGAGACAAAAGCACATACCTAACAATATTTTAAACGTTGACGAAATAAGCCATTTTTTCAGTTTCCTGTAAAGTTTGGATATTTGGACATACGAGGTTATCATTCTACAGCGACGATATTTGGAATCAGGAGAAAAAGACCTATCTTTTCACACCCGTTTTTCTCCTGATTTGAAAAATGTTAGATGTGCCTTTTTTAATTATGACGGCAGTATTACATCCTGAGACGTTACAAATCTTTTGCAGGTACGTGGTCACGTGATACTGGTGCCTGACTGACTGTCAAGAAGTTTATCTTAAAAATTGACTTGCGATTAGATCTCGAGCAGCGGTCGGTTCACGAGCGTTGCACCACCCCAGCCTATCAATAACAATTTCTTCCTTTGTTGTTGGATGTCGTAAATGTGAGTCGTGATTTGAGACCACCATTACCTTAATAAGCTTTGATTAGAATAATTAATGGTCTCGACATTTTTGCATCAACAACTGCGACTCGAGATTATAAATTGTTGTTGTTGACGAGTAACCGTAGGCTATTCGTCTTGGTAAAGTCTCATTTGACATTTTAGCCAATTATTGCAGTTTTCTGTGGAAGAAAATTATTTTATAAAGTTAAAAGTGACGTGAGTTAAGGAATGTGAAAGTAGAGACGCTGTAATAGCTGTCACAAGCTTTACTGACATTATAAAATTTATGATTAACGGGATTATTTCCATGTTTTTTGTTGCGTGTGAGTATCCCATTAATAATTATTATTCTAATTTAAGTGAGTGTATGATATTTTAAAAAGTTATATTACAATTTTGTTTTGATTCTCATTTGTTTCATGTCATCATTTACTTTCAAGGACTTAACGATGACAGGTTCTAATTATTGTATAAATACCTTAAGCTACTTTTCAAGTTACGAACGTAAATATGTAGTATGGGGGCATTAGTTTTGAGTAATGGTTTAACGTGTTGTTCTAAAAGAAAAAAAAATTCATTAGTCATCGTTTGCCTGCATAAACATGCCTAAACACTAGTGTTAGATGTCTGGAAACATCTAACACTAGTGTTTTGCTAACTGCAATTCTTTATAGCAAATATCGTATTCGTGTACACAATTAAATGTAGGCGACACATGGCTTTGTTTTATTTGTTTCATCGGCTGCGAGCAAAGAGCATCTCTCACACAGACTCGATAACGCGGTCACGAGCGAGTAACGCGATACAAAGTGAATTCAATCAATATTTTATGTTTGTTTGTTCCATCACACATTCCTTTGCTTTGCGTGACTTAAATTTAACAAACACAGAAATGTTACACTGCTGCTTTGCAGCAGAAAAAGACATGTCATGGAATCCTTGCAACATTGGCTACAAGCTGATATTGAAGATTTGTTAATTTTGTTTAGTTTGAAAAGGTTTTTAAAATTAGTCAATATTTAAATGACACTAAGGCTTTTATTTAAAAAATATTAAAAACTTTCAAAAGAACTACATAAAAAATAAATTAAAGTTTTGGCGCCTGTCTTGGTTTTAATGTTGAACTGCGAGTATTACCGGCGGCGGCGGCGGCGCTTTCGCTCAACATATATGTGAAGCTCATCTTACTAAAATGTCCCATAGTATTAGGTCACTGACTTCAAGCATTCTTCAACTTCGCAAAATTTTTATTCGATTAGAACTAGAGCAAGCGTGGTGATTAAGCCATTGCCCATCAACTGTAGTGATGACTTGATTTCAATGATGGAGGCCTTTGCCCAGCAGTGGGACAGTCCTAGGCTATTTATAACTAAACATACAACGATGTCATCATCAATAACGACATCGACGCGCAACCCCAGCGTGTGCAATCCACACAATGCCCTCAGATACCATCGAAGCTTACTACCATAATAATCTATTTCTTTCTACACTCGAAGTCCTATGAATAGTAAGCAGTGCGCAAAGCTTATCGGCTAGATCTATGCGTCCGCACATTGTGTTATGAGTCTATACACAAATCTCGATCGTGGATCGATAATGTACATGTTACAACAGGATTTGGCCAGCCTGATGTAATGGGTATTGACAGGTAACCATACTGTAACATTCTGATCATTATTAAGATTTTTGTGTACAGTTATGAGTATTAGCATGTAAACAATAAAACTCTTCGTACGATGGAATAAGAGTGACGGTACTATAGTAAAAGTTTAGATAATTGGGTGTTTAATTAAGTATTTTTTTTAAATGGCATTCATTACACATGGCATTTAATCGTTCAACCTTGAAAAGTTAAGGCAACAATCACGCATAGCCTCCCTACGAATTAAATCGATAATCGACGTTTGGCATGAGAATTAACCCCGCGAGTGGCTCCCACAACCGCTGCGACGGCGACGTAGAGCTACAGTTGAGAAACGCTGGCGCAACGTGTGTGCCGATACTGGCGACGTGTGCTTTGAATCGGATCTACTTGGCGTTTACACGAGCTGAACTTCTATAGAAACAGTCGAACACAGGATCTGCATCAGTAGAAACATGTTTAACAATGTTACTCTTATTAGAGAAATAATTGAATTAGAGTAAAAAGTGTACGGGTTACACATTTTGATGCTCATGATTGTACCATAGACTACACGCAACAAAACTGTATCCATAGACATTAATGATAGTTGATAATAAAGATGATAAGAGTTGTTGCTGGATGGATAGTGAAAATTCTGTGACAAGTTGAAATTATTGCAATTCAATTGAATATATCTTTCCTATATAACAATTAACTAGTTAATTATTATGATGACTCGTAACTGCCTATTTTTTTCTCACTGTCCATAAACTCGGTTACACTGTAAAAGTCATGAAACAGCAATTTCTTCTCAAATAGTAGTAAATTGTAGCAAAATCTATTTAATATATTATTAACGCACCAACGATTTGACAGATGTAGTTAATCACTTATCAAATAATTAGAATCATAAACATCAATTCCACCATCGGCATCGTCGAAACAATAAAAGAAATCAATCTAACTCATTCGGTCTCGCTTGACCTCGACCTTTGCTCCGATAAATCGATCATCGAACAATCGAGCGCGAGTCAATGCTCATCTGTTTCGCGCGCTTTCACCCGACAGCTGGCCTTGACTGCCCGCCATCTTGGATAATTAATGTCGTTTTGTTTTGTTGATTAATCACACGAACTTTAATTGCCCTTGAAGGTAAGTTCACGTTTTATTTCGTTACGAAAAAGGTTGTGTGGTTACGTGGTTGTTCACTGAGCCAAACGTTTTGTGAGCAAATGTTAATTGCTAATTACAAATCTTCCACTCCACTGTGTTTTTTAATAATTAATTTACGTATTAAAATAACATTATTAGATCGTATAGATAAAAAACGAATAAGATAAAAGACGGAACGTGACATAACTAATAATGATAGAACACTAAATAAGAATATAAATTATGATTTCCTCATCCGGATCAATGATGTAAAAAGAAACTCCAATTAATATTACATGTACTAATATATTAGACGGCGGAAAATAATAAAGTTGTCCATGGTCATGACGAAGAAAGATATTGAAAGCGTGTGATAATTATAATGTCAGTATTCTCATAATAAACTCGCGGCCAACGACGCAGGCGCAACAGGTTCTGGGTCGGGCGACTTGAGCTCGGTAGGGTCATATCTCGAGTGAAAGTACACGCACTGCGCTACGTCAGGATTTAATAGATTTTTAATGGATTAGGTAGACGCCTGCATATCAACCAGTCCAAACCTTTATCATATTTATTTATTTATTTATTTATCTATACTACTATATAAATCTGTAGGCTCTGTCGGTACATGCAATTTTTTTGACAAACTTTGGGATAAATATTCGTTTTATAACTCACTGACACCAATTCTAGGATTTTTGAAGTTTTTGTCTGTCTGTCTGTATGTCCTCTTATAACACAAGAACAGCTTGACCGATCTTGATGAAAATTTGTATGTAGTAAGAACATGAGATTGCGATTGTGTGTGATTGTGGGCTATAAAAAAATTGAAATTTTATTGACAAATTTTCGCACAGCGAAACGGACGGGTGACCGCAAGTTTATCATATATGTTTCTAGGTAAGCTTGTTCCATCGTCGGCCTCTTCTTAGCCCTAAGGATTCGAATGAGGCCAACAGCAATCCCACTTTTAGTGCAGCAATTAGCACTCCAAATAAAAAAAATCCCATTTTGTATAAAAAACATCTTAAAAAAATATTATCTTGTAACTATCCAAAACTGTCAAATTTCTTCAATAAATGTTCAACCATATGCCATACACATAAAGTTCAAAGTCTATTGAGGATGTTGACAGCTTGTGGTAGGTGATGCGCAGGCGTGTGTACGTAGGACAAGTTTTCAAAATTCAAAATCATTTAATCAGTTTAGGCTACAAGTAGCTCTTTGTGAATGTCACTATGCCATTTAGATTAGATTATGTACCTATAATGTTGAATTTTATTTTTATTAAAATCAAAATTTGATCATGCTGTGTACTCTATCTAAGGATTAGGTACTGTCTAGACTAAGTCCAGAAGCAATAACTATTTAAACATGTATTGACTGTAATCTGTCAATGTACATTAAAATAAATAAATATAATGGATTGCGCAGGACAGTAGCTTAGTACTATATACAAGCAATGTTCCAGAACTATAGAAACCTAAAGCTAAATATGTATTAGACATACATATAAGTAATATTAATACTTAATACACACACACATACACCCTCACACCCTAAACACACCTCACATGCTAAAACTGAATGATAAGCATATTTACTAAAAGATTATTTTAGTAAATAATATTAATTATTAATTCCTTTTTTGTAATAAACTCAATTATACATTATGTTAGTAAGCTAAGAAAGAGCAAGGCCTCCTGGTTCAGGTATCTTGTATACTCAACAGGTTGATCCCAACCACTTGTAAAATTGAAAACCAATGTAAATTGAATAAAAATATTTTCAATTCAATTCAATTCAATTTCTTTATTGCAAGCTAACATTGTGTACATAGTATCTTATAAAATTCGTACATAGGGTGTTATATACAATGTAGCGCCCCGTGAGGGCATAGCAATTTACATAACAATATAGGTAATACAAACGATTATTCCATTCTTATATTATTACAATTAATTGCACTTTATTGTTTAATTCCTATATTAATAATTATATTATTAAACATTTATTCTTACTGAGATAAATGACATTTCATTTTCATTTTCATTTTTACAATAATAACATCTTTATATTATATAAATCCCCCTGTCCCTGTTGTAATTGAAATCCTTCTAAACGGCTGGACCGTTTTGGATGAATTTTTTTGTGTGTATTCAAGTGGATTCGAGAATGGTTTAGATTTACAATTGGACCCGGTAGGTGGCGCTGCTATAGGGGTCCATAATGGGATACGGGTGTTCTTAACCGGACGAAGTCGCGAACGGGCCACTATTATAATATACCTATGTTTTTAAGCTCTCTAATTGGTTAACTTGACTTTGTTATTGTAACCTTTTAAATACGAGTGCGTAAAATTGCGTGTCATCTTCTTTTACTCGCAAATCTATAAAACAATAAATTAATAAATACCACTCACTCAAACATACACACACGCACACACACTCACACTTCACACATACAGATATATTTAAAAAAACTTTTTTTTTCTTTTTGCCATTCCAGTTATTTCTTTTATTTTCTCTCCTTTTTTTTCTTCTTTTATATGTACTTTGTTTAACTAAATATTCATAAACCTGTAGTTGCACTTACATAACTATGTGTACAATTCTAGAAAGAATATTACCATGTAAACATTATTGTAATCACATCATTTTAGGGTTATGAATAAATGAGTTTATTATTTATATTATTATTTATTTAATTGATGCTTTGTTATAAAAACACATATAATTTGCTCGTACATCAAATAAAAGCCATAAAATCTCGAACCAGTCCAAGTGTAGCTAAAAAAAAAAAAAAAGAAGTGTAGCTGTTTCGAGAAGTTGTCTATGTGTGTGTGTTTTTTTTTTAGAGAGATTGCTGATTGCCTCAAGCGGCATTTTCAGCATCACCGGGCTTTTTTGGGGGCGGCGAGGTACGTAAAGGCTCCTCAAGCCGTGTGAAACGAATCACCTTCGGAGGTTTTCTAGAGGTAACGGCATCACACACTTAAAAGTGCGTGCCCTACTAGATTCTCCGAAGGGTTCGGATCGGATCGGACGTGTGTGTTGCGACCGCGTTTGTATGACCCACGTCCGGTGACGATGGAAATGCCGCCTGAGAGATCAGATCAGCAAACTCTTTCAAAAAAAGCGTTTGTATGAACGTTACGTTCTGCACTCACCATATTTGTGACAAAATTGAGTAATAGCTTTGGAAACGACCAAAAACTCTACGGGATAATAACAATCAACATTTTAAAGCTACCTTCTATTGTTTAAGAGATATGCGCCAAATGTGTCGTGTCGTTACACAAGCGCGGCCATTACGCTCTGGAAATTGGGCGAAAGCGTCATTGTGCCCACGAAAGTCGCATTTACCGGAATCCTTAATGAGAATAGCGAGTCATTACGTTCAGCACGATGATTTGCAAGCCGCTACGGTACAGGCGGCGACACATTCATTCAAGCGACCATCTTCAATCCTTCTGTTATTTCTTTTTTTGTGTCTAGCGACTAAGTTAAGAAAAAAGATTCTAGAGAGTCAGTGATAGAAGAGCTCGATAGCTTGGCTTAACGGTTTGATCTAATGCTCACCTATGACAGGTATTTTTTTTTATACATTTTTGTCAACACAACACTCGTAATAACGAGTATAATAACTCTCTGATCGTAGAATTGTGAATGAATCCGTCCGGGGCAGTGGTCCAAATGCTCTGTCCAACTAGTTGGACCATATGTTAAATAATGCTGTGTACAATTTGTACACACGGCGGCAGATCAACCTACCCAAACCTGCCAAATTTCTCCAATGAATAATAATCCTTATAACCAAACAGTAAAGTTCAAAATTTATTGTAGAAATTAGACAGTTTTGGTTAGGTTGATCTGCCGCCGTGTGTACATTATTAACAAGGCAATTGTTTGGATTAGTCCATGAGCATTAGTATCTTAAAATTCAGTTTGATTCCGCTAAGAAACAATGAAGTTTCATTACACCATTATTATTAAAAACTAAAAGCAAAACATAAAAAGATATTATGCTGACTAAGTGTGAGACCTTACTTTGTGCTAAACTCGGTTAAAAATGTTATAGTAATTTTGTTATCTATTTTTCATATAACAATTAGATACTCAGTGTACAGTAAATACCATATCACCCGTGACATGATACCTATCGTTATGTAGAGGGAAATCGCTATCTTAGTCATGCTTCGTGCACTCGAATAACAATTGTACAATTTCACGAGTGATGTAGAAACTTAAAGCGTGATATTTTAATTTAAAGAAAAAAAAGAAGAAGGTTAAAATTTAAATTCTAGCTGTAGACATAAGCGGAAGCAATTTTACTTATTTATTACTTAACATCGCATTATATTAATAAAATATTCAATTAAATTTGCAAAGAATTCAATACAACTAATATAATAACTTACTTGGATTTATATTGTCTATGATTGATATGTTATGTGAATGACAAAAAGTGACTTGAACTTTGTTTTTGAAAGATATAATGATTAATAAACGACATATTCTGGATTCCAAAGCAGCAAAGCAGTATTCTGTACCAAAACAAAGAACATAAACGTTCAACAAAAATTTTGAAATCAGAGTCAACATTTCGGCCCCTAATCTCGGATATGGCATTGGATGTTTACATTTTATACATATTTTTTATTGCATAATCTGTGGTGCGGAATGTCGCGTGCCGTCCGTCCGTCCGTCCGTCCGTCCGTGTTCCGTGACGGATCACGCGACGATAATCTCGTATGCATTATGCCACGATATCATGATTATAGACACACCCAGTGGGACCCAGTGGGACATGGTTTGGTAAGGTTCCGTATATAAGAAAGACATTTTGTCAGGCGTCGTGTTTTTGTCACTTGCTAGCAAATTATAATAACTGCAACATATTGCAATATAACATAAAAGGCCTGAGAAAACCAGACCGTATATAAAAGCAATTGCACATGGTTCATGTACTGACTGATTTCAAAATACTTTTTTAATTACTGTGCTTTTGAAATTTTGTGTTGTAATTTATTTTAAATTTTATTTGATTTATTTGTATTGAATTTTATTGAATTTAATTGACTGTAATTTTATTTCTTTAATTTATTTTATTAAGCCGCTGGATGCAAGCAGCACAAAACCGGTCGTTGTGGAGATCCTTGGGGGAGGCCTTTGTCCAGCAGTGGACGTCTTTTGGCTGAGATGATGATGATGATGATGATTTTATTAAGTGTAATTTAATTTAATTGATTTAATTTAAATATTTGTGTATTTTTATATTAATTGTGTTAATGACCAAAGTTGGTTGAAATAAATTGATTGATTCATTCATTCATTCATTTATTCATAAAAGTGTAATGGCTACAGAATTTCGAGGTATTCCACGAAGCACACCCAAACAAGCACACCCAGACGAAGCACACCTAAAGTATTCCACGAAGCACACCTATTCGTACTATCTGAGTAGTTACTTAAAAACTTATCCGACCCGCAACAACACGGGCCCAAGTGACCATAATGATAGCTGACCTTCGATCGGAGATGGCACATGAAGAAGAAGATTGCAATATAAAATAATAAGTCTTCAACAAGGCCCTTACAAGCCGTACTCACCTTCCGACTCGCAAGTCGCTTATTCACACCGCGTTAAAAGGACCTTTTTTTTAATTAAAATGGGTTTGCGCTTGACCACTATCTCACCTAATGAGAAGTGTAGATATGGTCAGATAAACCGCGCTCACCCAAAAGGTGCCCATTCACTCTGACCTTGAACTCACGTTATATTTGTCAAGAAAAACAGTCGCCGGGAGAGTATTCACAGCTTCGCCGTCCGAACTAGAAAAGATGACGCAAACCGCTTAGTGCGGCAAGGTAGATTAAAAAGGACCTTAATTAAGTTAGTTGTTGTACGAGTAAGTTATGTTAAAGGCACCCATCAGGGTCTCGACAACGCCCAAAGGCAGCTTAACTTTTCGTTGAAAAGAATGCATGTCCGCGGTGGTACGTTATTTAGAATAGAATATAATAGAATAACTTTTATTTTGCTAGAAATAAAGTTATAATTAGCATCGGCCAACATGTTTCGCTGAATATACTTACAGCACGCAAAATTATAAAAATAAATATCAATTTATGTTTTGATACAATTCCAATTATTCCAATTATACATAGTTATAAATAATTTAATAATAAGAAAAAAGTGATTAATAAGATTAGAATTCAACATACAGATTAAATTTAAGTGGATATGTCAACATAATCAATGTTTTATTTAATGCGCACGTCGAAGATAAAAATAACAGCTAATAATTAATTATTGTATATTAATTGTTATATGTTAATATAACAATTAATTATTATCGATGTTTTCCTTTTCTACGAATTATATGAAATTACAGTTTATCGACATCATAATAATATGTTCGCACGTTACAAAAATATTATTCTCGTAACTACTTTATTGTGTTAAGTACTGGCAGTTGGATTGCGTTGGTTATACTTTTTCAGAGCAGAATGATTGGTTTCAGCAATAAGCTTGCAAAGAGCAAGTTGCAGGCTTTATTATAAAATAAATAAATTATAAATAAACTTTCCTACACTCACACCAATTATCTAGCCCAAGAGAAGCTTCGTTATGAAACTCGTTAAAAATGGTTACTAGACAACGGATAAACATACTTAAAATACTTAAATACATAAATATTATACATAGAAAACACCCAGACCCGAGACAATTTAGAAAAACAACAATTTCTAAATTGACCCGACCGGGGATCGAACCCGGGACCTCAGAGATGGCGACACCATGAAAACCGGTGTACAAACCACTCGACCAAGGAGGTCGTCGATAGTTTATTCTAATGTTTACTAGAACGCTACACATTGAAATGAACGGTTTTACGAATTTTATTATTTATTTTAATATTTAGGGCCTCCTTCTATCTCCCTTTGACCACGGCCCCTGTAAACGGTTCAAAACGTCGGGATCAAATAATTTGTTTGTGTTTTGTTTCAAAGTTTCAGGTTAACAATTAAATCTAGCAAGCCTTAGAGCTTTCAACAGGAAACTGGGTGTTACCGGTAGTTGGAGAAATATAAAAACTTTTAAGACCGGACGAAACTGCCTGTGAAAAGGTAGTGAATGTATAATACACTTTTAGAAATTAAGGAGAATGAAAATACATATATTTATGTACATATAAAAACGTAATACTTGCTTACTTACTTTTTACGATACCTCAGATATCATACTTAAATCCTACAAACTTGAAATATAAATAGAATTTGATAGTAGTTATAGTAGGGTGTTGATATCCGTTAAAAAAAAATAGCTTTATTACCTCCCTCCCCTGAAGAGGTGAACAAACACGCTATTACTAGTAAAATTACAAATTCATTCTGCCCATTTGTATTACTAATAATTTAATAAATTCCAGAAACAACGATCCCAATATCCTGCATCGACTTTTGTTTCACATATAAATTGTTACTAACAAAATGGATAATATTATGTCTGAAATAAATGAATTATTATTTTTATTTATAAATAACGTAAGAATCTCGAATAAACCGGCCAACGAATATTACTTACACTACCCACGTACGAGCAACCACAACAAGTTCAACTCACAACTCAGACGCATGATTTACAGTATACAAATAAGGTAATAAACCACTGTTCAATGAAGCGCCACGTAATTAAGAGTAGACGAATGCATTTGACATTCTCGAGCTGGTCCAACGTGTCACCTGCACATTGACCTCGGCGAGTTGCGCCAGACATGCAAATGCACGGATCTGTGGCGAAAGCGAAACGGAATGCCAGCGTGTTCAATAGCCTGGTTTAGGCCGAACTAACCCTAAGGGAAGAAGGGTTATATTACAATATACATGCATACATACATAATCTCACAGTCCTCCTAAAAAGGGGTAGACCGGATTAAAATCACTAATTTTTAGTAAATTCGTCATAAGTGACCTCGACGCCACATTTAGCATGATCAAAGTAGTTCCGAGGTGGATTAAATTAAATAACATCAGTAAAAAAATAAAAATAAACTTTCCTACACTCACACCAATTATCTAGCCCAAGAGAACCTTCGTTATGAAACTCGTTAAATGGTTACTAGACAACGGATAAACATACTTAAAATAATTAAATGCATACTTATTACACATAGAATATACGTATCGGGTCTGGACCCGAGACAATTTAGAAAAACAATAATTTCTAAATTGACCCGACCGGGGATCGAACACGGGACCTCAGAGAATGCGACACCATAAAAACCGGTGTACAAACCACTCGACCAAGGAGGTCGTCAATCATGGAACCCTTGCCCCTTAGTGGGCTCTTACGACATGTGTGGAAAGTTAGGCAGCTGATACACTTTTATCACGTCCTCGACCGGCATGGGATTTTTCACGGTTACGATGTACCTACATAGAAATAAATTGTAGTATAAGGGCAAGACAGGCTTTTGCCAACGGTGGCTTCCGTTTTCACTTGACACAGCACATTCAACCTTTAAAGAACGGGTTATACTACCCCTAACTATCGGAATACAACCATGCCAGAAATTTGATGACTCGTTTCTTTGTCGCACCTCCAAAAGATGGAATAGTCTCGCATACGTTGTCCCTCCTTCCTATGAAATGGGGTCCTTAAAAAAGAGGCGTGAAGAAGCACCTTGTGGGCCGGCAGAGTGAGGTTAACTGATGCTACGTTTGTTTCCATGCTGCACCAGTTATCTTCGCGTCTGGACTCCATTTCCACTTAACATCAGGTGGGATGGAGTAATTTGCCGAGCTATCTATAAAAAAAATAAAAAAAATGCTACCAACAATGTTGTTATGACAATAGGTTCAGAAGATTGTGGTATCGAAAAGAGACTTATAACAGGCTTCACCACCCACCAAACTGAGTGCAAAATGAACACTTGCTGGGAACTGGACTCGGGACCTCTGAGTTTTAGACCAGTGGCCTTGTCCCTATACCACAGACGCGTTAAACAAAAGATCTAATGTCACGAACCTGAGAAAACGTGACAATAAATTAGTAAAAAAAAACTTACAAAAAGTTAAAGGTTCTTTGCAAAGTCTTGAGACTTGACATTAGCGCCGCTTACAATAAAGTGGTCTACGATTAGCCAGCCACAGGCTATTGTTACCATGAGTCACAATGACCGATAACGCCCACAATTGGCCTTAGAATTGCTACAATTTCATCAATATCAGTACGTTTGGAGCGGTTATCGCCAGTATGGCTTTAGAAAGGATCCGACCAAGGTTGCCCCGTGTCCGCCACCGCGTACCGCAGACATGCCTACAGACATACCTACAGACATACCTATACACATACCTATAGGCATGCCTACAGAAGTACACAGGCATACATACGACTGTGCGTAGAATGACGTATTTATGCAGTACGCAACGCATTTACGCTTCGTAAGTATACCAGCCGCAAGTTGCTGTCTTGCGTAGGTTTAAAACAATACTATGTAGTAGAGTCTTATTTGAATAGTTGCGGTTGTAGAAATAGTTTCATACACCCCAGCTCGTTTCATGTCCTCGATGCTGGGGCACGAGCCTTCTCTATGAATGAATAGGGATAACGGCCCATAAACCACCAAGCGGGCCCAGTGCGGGTTGGTGGTCGCTTAACGACTGCTAATGCAGCCGGGACCAACGGCTTTTCGTACCTTCCTAAGCACAAAGGAGGCTTTTATACCATCAGTGATATTTTCCTTATTAATAATAGTTTGAAGTAAATCACTTCAATTCATCTCATCTATTTCGTTTTGTATAGAGTTGTGTGTCTTGTTGTATAGCCGCCATTTGTAATAGAATTCTTTATTATATATATAAATCTTCTGTGCGTGTGTATGTTATTAAACTCCTTCTAAACGGCTGGACCGATTTAGATGAATTTTTTTGTGTGTGTTCATGTGGATTCGAGAATGGTTTAGATTTACAATTGGACCCGGTAGGTGGCGCTGCTATAGGGGTTCATCATGGGATACGGGTGTTCATAAGTAGACGAATGATTTGTTTGTTTTGTTGTCATGGAAACTGTCAACGTTTTGTTATTTGTTTTGTTGTCATGGAAACTGTCAAAGCGGTACGAAGTCCGCCAGTCGGCTAGTAGATATATAAATTCTTTAAAGTATAACTGAAATAGATTTAAATGAAAGACAGTAAACTTTATTTTTCTTTTTTTGCTTTAAAAGCTTGAAATATAATAAAATTTACGTGCAAAACGCTCAGCGCCTTACATTTAAGTTAACTACTCAAATAACGAAATAACTGCTATAAAGTACCTAGGTTTGGTCGACACTACCTACTTCAGTATAGTTTCTTTACACCGTTACACCACCATTACATACGCTTATCGCGAATCAGTTTATTTACTAAGTACTACACTAGAAAAAACCATCTTGTCGTTCCGTCATCATAATTCATCGACATATACTTAAGCGCATCGCAAAAACAGGTTCCAAATATCAGCGGAAAATGGCGGGAAGGTCTCAGCGGTACAGCCTCCGAAGGATTATATTTACTTAAGCGAGATGCTCGCTACTGATCATTGAACTATCAATGGATGTATTAGATGGTGTGTATGATTATTATTGTTATACATAGCCCTGGTACGAAATTTTAAACCTAAACTGTCACATGTCAATAACAACAATAATAGTTAGTTTTTTTAACTTAGTAGGGTGTTTTTTTTTGTGGAAACCTTGCGGATTTGTGTTCTATGTATATTGTAAAGATTATAATTTGTTCTATGTAATTGTTTGTTTCCCAAACAATAAATAAATAAGTACCATGTGGTCAGCGGAAATGTAAACCGGTTAAACATCGCATCGCTTAAAATAAATGCATGTCACCTGGTTTAACTATGGTCCTCATTTTGTAATAACCTTCATATAAAACCTATTTAAAGAAAAATACTTTTAATACGGAAAACTGCGGTCAATATTAATAAATAATAATTGTCATCCTCGGCAGCAATGTGCAATTTGCTTGAACGGCATTATTTTTCTTTTCCGCATTGTTGGAAAAAACAGGATGACTATAAAAATAAACATATGTCACATTTCGAAGATAATTATAAAATTTACTGTCAGTATGGAGTAAACTGTAGCTATCAATATCCGTCTACATATTATTATTAATGTTATGTGAAAAATTACAGGTCTTAATGGATTTGTATGATAGGTACTGATGCCCATTTTTGCCAATAACCCAAAGTTTAATCACTTTAAGGGATGGTTTTAATAGTTATGCCTGTTTTTACTGACGACTCCAAAGTTTTATCACAGAATGCATTTGCTGTAAATGACATGTATTCCATATTGACATTTAATTTCGTAATACTTAATATTTACATTGTTTTTAGATTTTAATTTTGTTTATTTTTAATTTTGTTTTGTGTTTTGAATTATTGTGATTATACCTACGTATAATTATTTGACCTTTTGTTAATGTATAGCAATTTCTATTATTCTCCTAATTATTTTATTATTTTCGTATGCTGATAAAGCAGATCGCAGTGAAACCTTATAACCAATACAATTAGACCTAATGATTTACCTGTGAATCACGAATAAATAATTTCAATTTGAATTTGAATTCAATATAATCATAAACCTTTTGTCTGCGCCATCGCGTAAAACGAAACGTCGCGGTGTAAGCGGTTGTGACGTCAGGAGAGCAGCCATCCAACCCTTGACTACTTGATTTTGTATAAAATCCTAAATTCATTCGATTAAAATATACATTGTTAAAATAATATTAGCAGTTTTTTTTTTTGCAATACTTGTAGCTTTAATAAAAGCAATTTGAAAAGCTATCGAGGATTTAATCAAATATAACTTCCAGTGGCCCGCGTTGCCACCTTTGATACAAATTGGTAGCAGCAACTATACTTCATACACAAATAAGTTCAGTTAATGAGTGTCACCTTTAACTACGTGTCGAAATTAACTTAATGGCACCGCAGATTAAGTGCAATTTTGTTTAATCAACTTCACTGGGTCCGACATTTACCTAATTTGCCTTACCTTATACGAGCAAAGAGTTCTTCTAACCAGTTTCATTAGGATATCCAAATAAAGTCGGTGAGACTTGTTCTGTGTGCTCTGCCATAGGTACTTACCTGAAAAAAGATAAATGGAACATTAATATCACAGATAGAAAAAAAAATCAGCCAAACTTTTTCAGCTTTACTAAAAAGGATGATAAAAGGATACCAAACGCTTGTACTTCTTTACTAACTTTTGTCACCGTTTAGTAGATATTTAGGTCTAGAATTAGATAAAGCTCAAAATATTTAATTTTGTCTTTTTCCAAAAAGCTCATAAAATTTTATTCATAAAATTGTATCAACAAATGCTAATAAGGTTAAATGTTGAATACCATCATATCTTCGCGGCGTTATATGGTAATCTGCATTGTTTCCAATCATAGTTTTTTTCTATCTATCTATCAGAACAAGAATATTACACAAAACCAATCTTCAATCCTATTATCCTTAACGTTACAACAAAACGGATGCATTTAACAACCACTTGTAATCGTAATGCAATCGACCATCACAAGAATAAACACAGGAATTTCTTTAAAGATAAATCTTACGCCAATAAAAGTAATACGTAAGCTAAACCAATTTCACAAGACGGCCTTCCCATTCAAGTTAGTGAAAACGTGTGTGAAAATATTACAATGTAAATAAGCATGGAATCCCCGATACAAAACTTGAGGGCTGACGCGCGCGTGATGCAAGCAATGATTACTTGTGATTACTCGCTGATTTAAGCATTGCTCACATGCCTAAGGTATATACCGAAAAACCAACGACATATTAAATTAAATGATCTCTTCACCTATTTAGTGACAGCCTCCGTAGCCGCCTTACACGCCGGACTTTGGGCGGCGCTAACTCTGAGGGTTCGATTCCCGGTCGGGTCGAAAATGAACTTTTCGATATAGTGTCGGGTCAGGGTGGTTGTGGTACCGTCGTTGTTTCTGATTTCCATGAAACGAGTGCTTTAGCTTACCTTGGGATCAGAACAATGAATGTGATGATGTCTCTTAAATTAGTGCAAACACAAATATAGCTGTATTAACTGTGAAGTGGGACTGGGACAGGTATTCATTTACCCTTTTTAGGCACCAGTCTCACACAAACCAGGTTTTATTAGTGTTTGTAATAGTTTTATGTTATTTTTATCTAATTAATGGAATCAGGCGTTATTTTGCGGAAATCCATAGTACAAAAAATGTAATTTAAATAATATGTAGTGTTAATTCCGCGGAATTAACACTACATATTATTTAAATTACATTTAAATAATATGTAGTGTTAATTCCGCTAACTCAATTACGCAAGTTAGCGGAATTAACACTACATATTATTTAAATTACATTTTTTTGTTCTTTTTTATCTTTTGTACACACGGCGGCAGATCAACCTACCCAAAACTGTTAAATTTCTACAATCAATTTTGAACTTTATTGTTTCGTTTTAAGGATCAATATTCATTGGAGAAGTTTGACAGTTTTGGGTAGGTTGATCTGCCGCCGGCTGTACCTGTTGGTGATGAGAAATAAATTAATATTCTATCCTGTTCACATATTGTTTTCTAAAGTTTACGCGAACACTACACATTGAAATGAAACAACTTTTACGGATCTACTCGCGTTTATTTTACACATTACTTATTTAATGTTTATCCTGACGTTTCGAACCCTTTGCAGGGTCCGTGGTCACAGGGAGACTGAGGTGTTGGTCATCTCATAATTAGTTGGTAGCTTGTATACCCTCATTTAAATTTAATCAGGTGCGTTCCGTTTTACGCAGAAAGAGCTTATAGTATCTTTTGGTCTGGCAGTATGGTGTCGGGGCTGGGATTTAATATTTTGTATGATGGGATCCCAGGCTGGTGGTAGATTCCAACCATCTTCTCTATTAAAATTAGGATGTTTTTTCTCAAGCTCAGCAGCCAGGTGTTGGGTGTCACCGGATATAGATAGATAGACTGATAGATAGATAGCCAACTGTCTAGGATGATGGTGATTCTCACCACCATCCTAGACAGTTGGCTACTGTAGGGAAATCTTTGTTTCAGAGAGCACGCGGCATCTGTGACACCCAACACCTGGCTGCTGAGCTTCAGCATGTCAAGCACGTACTACAGGATAATAAACTGAAAGTACCACGGCTTTGTCACAGAAAACGCAATAAACCAACCACAGTCGAGCGCCAACCTGCTGTACTTCCATATATGAAAGGTGTCACTGACAAGATTGGACATATCTTAAAGCGAGCTTCAATCAACACTTACTTCAAGCCGCCGAAGAAGATCAACCAATTTTTACGACCTGTCAAGTGCAACATACCCCTTCAAGATGCAGGCGTGTACAAACTGGACTGCGACTGTGGGCTCTCTTACATCGGGCAAACAAAGAGAAGTATAGGAACCCGTGTTAAAGAACATATAGCCGACGTCAAGCATAGGCGCGAAAATAAGTCTGCAGTATGCGAACATTCCCTAGAGGGGCCCAACCATTACATTAGATTTGATAAACCACAAATACTCGTTAAAGAACAACGATTCAACCCTAGGATGATACGTGAGGCTATTGAAATTAAAAAACATCCTAATTTTAATAGAGAAGATGGTTGGAATCTACCACCAGCCTGGGATCCCATCATACAAAATATTAAATCCCAGCCCCGACACCATACTGCCAGACCAAAAGATACTGTAAGCTCTTTCTGCGTAAAACGGAACGCACCTGATTAAATTTAAATGAGGGTATACAAGCTACCAACTAATTATGAGATGACCAACACCTCAGTCTCCCTGTGACCACGGACCCTGCAAAGGGTTCGAAACGTCAGGATAAACATTAAATAAGTAATGTGTAAAATAAACGCGAGTAGATCCGTAAAAGTTGTTTCATTTCTATTCTGTTCACCCATATACTAGCTTTAAGTTTTTGTTTAACTGTTGTTTTCCTTTTGTTTCCTTTTGTGTGTGAGCGATAAAGAATTTATCTATCTATCTATTCTATTATATTAAATAAAGTTTTTGTAATAATTAGGAGTTAACTTCACGTAAATCTTTGTAATTCGAAGGTCAGTGAACTTTTATCAGCTTACAGTGTTGAAAAGTTTGAATTTAGAATTCAAAGAGTTTGCTGAAAATAAATCTGGTAAACTAAAATAGCAATTGAAAAAAATACTTATTTGTCTCGGCCGGATTATAAAAGGCTTCGATATTTACAGCATTGTTAATGCAAAATGAAACCTAGTAAATGCAAAGTCAACACAATAGTTCTTACTACGAAACCTTGTAGCTATTATATATTTTTTCTTTACATTTTCTAATATCAAACCGATTACAAACATGTCGGTAGACAATAAATGATAACAATAAACATAAAGAGTTATACAACAAATCTTAATAATGCAATTGAACAAACGGATATAAAAAGCCGTCCGGTCGATGCGTTGCGCAAATAGGTGTCGACAATTTACATAATAAGTGTGCAACTATAGCACGTAACAGGTGTAAACATGCCCGTATTCGGCGCATGAGTGGACACGCTAACGCTTTTAAATTTGACAATTGTTCGTTGTGTTAATTTTGGCGGGTTTCTTGTAGCGTGAAAGGCGACATTTTTTATTAATGGCAACGTAAAGTTATATGACATTTCGACGAAGGCTTTTTTTCTTATGGCATGTGGAACGTTATTCGTACATGTGGTATAACAGTAGATAGAGTGAAATTTTACTAGAAAAAAACAACCAGCCGCAGGAAGCTCGAGTGGGGATCGAACCCGCGACCTTTGGATAATCGGTCCAATGCTCTGATCTTGAGACAGGTTGATTTTTTCTTGTTTTTCTTTTAATTATAAATGCAATCAAAATAATGTAATTAGGTAGAGTGACTGAAACTAAACTTTCAATGGAAAGTTACTTAAGGCGACGCATCGCTAAACAATAAATCTCATACGGAGCGTTTGCGCCCCGTACTATAAGAAAAACTGTTTTTTTTTTCCTTCAAATTAAAACTACAAATTATTTTTAAAAAAATAACTACAATATTGAAGTGTGTGTTAAGACTAATCTACTAAGAAAATCAAGATGCTTTAATCGGTCTGGTTAGCCAATAAAATGCAAATCCATGTTTTAAAAGAGGTTACTTTGATATTTTTTCTCTGTTATAAAAGTTGACAAATCGTGTTTCTGCAACTAGCAAAATGAAGTTAATTAAATGAATAATCATGTCATCAAATATCACTTTCATATGTTTATTAATTGTTGGGAAAAATCAAGATCCCCGCCACGCAAATTTCCAATGCGTCGCCTTAATCAAATAAGCATGCATAACATGACATGCCAAAAAAGTACCCAAATATTAAAACCAGTAATAAAATTTTATTTACATTTAATTCATTATGACCCATATTTTTTATAACTACCAATATTGTTCAGTATGACAGCCTAGATTCTAAAGATATAACCTTTGATGAGAGAAATTGTAACTTCATACAATATAGAATATCATAACAACCAATGCTTCTTATGCAAGACTCAGCCATAAATATAAACGGCTATAACGTATAACAGCTCACGCGATCGGATTAGCAGATCGTAACTCATCTAACGACATGATGTGGCCAGTTTATCGGTTGCACACGGCGGACGAGTCATGCGCGACGATGTATGTACGGAACACACGATCAATTAATCGTAAGCCGTCACGAGACGGACGCGGCTGTGACGACACTGACACCACGAAGATCGGGTAGTTGTGACGCGGACAAAATTATATAATAATACTAGTGCGGATCGGGTAGTTGTGGCGTGCTCGCGACTTCATCTTTTTTTTCTTTTTTTTTTTGCTGATCGCTTCAGATGGCATTTCAGCTTCACCGGGCTTTTTTAGGAGCGCGGCGAGAAACTTAAAGGGTTCCTCAAGCCGTATGAAACGAATCAGCTTCGAAGGTTTTCTAGCGGGAACCTCATCACGCACTAGTGCGTGTCCCCGTGCCCTACTAGATTCTCCGAAGGGTTGGGATCGAATCGGGGAGCGGAACCCGAGGGCGCCTCTAAAGTTTCGAACCTCGGCTAGTTGAAAGAAAAATAATAGTTGCTTGGACTTTCTTGCTTGCTTGGGCTTGGATGACGACCTCTTTGGTCGAGTGGCTTGCACACCGGTTTTCGTGGTGTCGCCATCTCTGGGGTCCCGGGTTCGATCCGCGGTCGGATCAATTTAGAAATACCTGTTTACCGGTCTGGGTTTTCCTATGTAGGTATAATAAGTATGTATTTAAGTATATTAAGTATGTTTATCTGTTGTTTAGTTAACTATTTCTCGAGTTTCATAAGGAAGCTTTTCTTGGGGCTAGATAATTGGTGTGAGTGTGGGAAACATTTATTTATTATTTATATTATTTTATTTCTTGACGACTTTGGGTAGGTATATCAAGTTTTCTTTTAAGTCCATAACGAAGAAGCGTTTGGTCTTTATCTCACCCATGGACCAAGTCCATGTCTCACTTAATAGTAATGCGACGATATACCTCCTTACCATTTCTATTACGTAGGTATTAAATAAATCAAATTAAGAAATTGTCTTGAAAAAGTTTCTGTCGACGCCGTTTTAACCTACAGCGTCTGATTTATACTGTCAAATTTATATACGGTATGCCGGAGTTAGTTTTAAGTCCACTGTAACCTTGATAACAGATCCCGATCAACTAATTGGACGTGTAAGCCCACGGCATGATCTCTGAGCTAGTCACACGTCCCGTCGGTCGTAACAACTACTTAAAAGAATGTAGAGCAGAGCTACTGTCGAGGTTGCCCTTGACTTTGAAGTAACCTCGTCAGGGGTTCGCTGTATGCACGCTGTATGTACGCTGTATATTTAGTTCCGTTCAAATGTCATCCGTCCGTCCGTCTAAATCAGGTCAATTATTCAATATCTTGCTTGTAGTCATCATTGCCTAATTAAACCTTACAACTATTCAGAGAGACAATGTTTTACTATGGGGATTAACGAAAACTTCTATAAATTTACCCGAAGTTTCGACTGAATTGCACCGGCCGTCGTCACGGGATGACCTATGCTTAGTAGTTTGCGTTGATCCCCGTCATAAAACTTTGTTTATTGTTAAAATGGAAAAGAGTATATTCAAAGAGACATACAATCAGAAATAATAACGTACGATACATTAATAGGCTTACACAAAAGAAACGCTTGACGCTTAACAGCAGAAACATTACGGAATTGCACCATCTAAACTTGATTTCCATCTAAACGGTGTTGCGAGTAAACAGGCATTACTGCGAGCTTATCGTTTAATAAAACCTTTGTAACACATTCGCAACAGTGTTACGTGGCAACCGGTCCCGGACGAAGGGCATTTTGTGGAGCGAAGTGAAAAGGTCCAACATGTCTCGGTGGGCTCACCAACTATGTTTTGATTGTTTGTCTTGTTTGTATGAATTCATACCTAAATATAGGTTTTTCGAAGATGCTAGGAACTATGTATACCCTGAAAGTAGGCTACATCGGCTACTCAATCGATTATAAAAATTTTAAAAATAGGTTATATTTTTCCCCAAATTTTTTATACTTATTGAAATTACAATAACTCCATCGATAAAAAGTCAAAACAAACGAAAATAAAACGTAAGTATTGACTTGTATTGTACATTGGTACAACAAGAGTTTGAATAAGAATTGAGTCAAATAGTCATACGCGGTTCGCGTTCAGGGAGCCTAGTGCGTCTTTCGTTTGAGATTCGATCACGTTAACGAAAACGAACATTAGCATAGTGGAAAACGAGGAAAGTTAACATTTTGACGTACAAATTCTCACTTTCATAGTTCTAAAAATTACGAAAATCCCGTCTTTACCTAATTTATTATATGTAAATGATTTCAGCGAAGAAGTGAACTGTTTTAAATAAAAAGTAAACATAATAATTAATGATTGCAATGTTGTTGCAAACAGCTAATGAGTAATCACATTCCAGGGCGCCAGCCGCTGTCGGCCTAGGCCAGCCGGCGTTGCACCACGGAACGTAATTAAATCATTTGTACAAGCTCTTTACAAACAAGGAAAATACTACCGCTACAGTTTATCGACATTATAATTGTAAATTCTTGTTTAGTTTTATACGTAGTGTTACGATTTGATATGCTAGGAGAGTATTCTTTTCTTCATGGTAAAATAACTCATGTCCTTATGTATTCTATGATCAGCGATAAATTAA
This sequence comes from Eudonia lacustrata, assembly GCA_947562085.1. Classification (NCBI taxonomy): domain Eukaryota; kingdom Metazoa; phylum Arthropoda; class Insecta; order Lepidoptera; family Crambidae; genus Eudonia; species Eudonia lacustrata. The sequence continues at coordinate 24,498,548 of OX387317.1, forward strand.
TATGTTGGATTGTAAATTATGAAAAATAATTGATCTACGTATTTTTAAATTTTTTTACTTACTTCAAAGAAAGTAGGATTTCGATTTGGATTCGTCATAATATTATCTTTCATTCCCGCTGCTGGGCAAAAGTCACCCCCAAGCGTCTACGTCTCGATCTTTAGCGGTATCTCCAATCTCTTTTATAAAAATCTGGAACTTTACGACACGTAATTATAATAATAGCAAATGAATGTATTAAATCGGCCGTTTGCCAGTATCAATGTAAAGTGCTCGAGTTATTTCACAGTTATTACGTTACGTCTCATAATTGGGTAGGACAACCCTCGGCTTGCGTCACCGATACGCCGATACTCAGAGAAAGTGTCCGCTACGAATGGCACAAGGAAACCATTCTGGTTCTGTCCACGCTTAAGTAACAGATTACTACAGATTTGCGAGTTTTAATGTCGTACGACGATTATATGTGACAAATACCGAGACGTAGTATTTTTACATATCTCGGGCTTACATTGAAAACGTCAATAAATATGGTAGATCTTTAACACCACCAGTTTACTACTTACTCGGTTTGGTTGGTGATAGGGCTTGTTTGTCACCTGGCTAGCTACCACCACGTTATCTAAATAAGTCGCCATAACATCAATAATAATAATAATAATAATAATAATACTCTTGGACACGGCGCGGATAGTCCGAAGGTTCCTGTCTCTGCAGCCCTAACCACCGGCAGCATGAGCCCTGCCCCGTTGCCGGCGGTACCCTAGGCTAGGTTTTTTATAATATTTTTATGTTTTGTATGTGCTTTTGTGTGAAACCGAGCCGAAACTGCTGAAGCAAATAAGATAAAATTTGGACTGTAGGTTCATTGAGTGACGTAACCAGCCACCAAGAAAGGATTTTACGGAAATCATCTCCTAAGGAGGTCAAATAGGGGGTGAAAATTTGTGTGAAAGTCCGTCAGTTTTGAAGTAAAATACATGAATATTGTTATTTGGCTTTTTGAAAAGAAATTAGGAATGACGTGTCTCAGGAATTTTGTTTATTTTCCTTTAAATTAATAAAAAAAAGGGAAGAAGTTTTTTTTGTTGAAATCGTTATTTTTAAAGTAAGAACTAAAATATTAATTATTTTAATCAATAATAAGATTTTCCAATAAAAGTAAAGAATTACGTGTTTTTGCATTTTTTGAAAAACTTCCCCTACCCCTCTGTAAATAAGGGTGGAAAGTTTGTATGGAAATCTGTCATTTCTTAAATTTCGGTAGGTATTTGGCCTGATTAGAAGTTATGAAGTGTTTCAGGATTATCCTTATGGACCTTTAATAAAGTTTGGCAATTATTAAAAACAATTACAGGTCGTGTAGCCGTGAGTGATCAAAGCCGCGAACAAAAGCTAATAAATGATACAATCACAAATGAAGTTGCACTTTCACACAATGCATGTTTCTATTTGCTTATCGAGTGATCACAGTTGAGCGTGGGCGTCGCGTGGGCAACCGACATAGGAGCAACGTCTCGGAACAAAGACGTCCGAAGAAATTTACATGACAAACCGGCGACCTCGCTCCACTTAGGAAACCATTTTTCATTTGTTCACTGTACGCGAGTGGAAGGCAGCATATTTTTGGTGGTGGCTGTACTTGTCCGCTTTCGGGGGTGGTGGAAAGTGCTATATGGAGGCAGCGGGAATTTAAACTTTAATTACATATCCGAAATAACTTTTACCTTTATACGCTTTCAGGTAAAACAGCGTCATACATGAAATAGCTTTATTATAGAGATATCTTTCATCGTTGTCCTAGAACTGAGTCTTATTTTTGGAAGCACTATTAACCAGTTTGTTTTACACCACTCTGTTTTTTTTCTAGTTCATTAAAACAATTATCTTTGTTTACGATTATTGATCAATGGAAAATAAACATTTCCAGTGATCAAAACCCGAAGAAATTTCCTTTTTTTACTAAGCTTTCACAACTGGCAGTATACAAACAACATGGCTGCCAATCTGGGGTTGCCAATGTTTTCATCACAAATTAACAAGAGATTCCTTAAAAATGTTACCGAATAAAACTCGGATTCACAGTCTTATAAGATAAAATATATATTGATTGCACCTACCAATGTTATCTTAGCACCACCCTATGACTGATTGACCGGTAGAGAATGCCTCAGGCATTAAGTCCGCCATGTAATATTTATGTTGCAAAGGTTTAAATAAATAAAAGTGAAAAATAAATAAAATTTTACTAGAAAAAGTCAACCAGCCTGAGGTATGTTTTGTTTTTGTTTAAGTATTTAATTTTTAACGCAAATTTTGTTGCGAACAAATTACAAAAACATAAATATTGAAAAAAAATTCTCGAGCAGGATTTGATAATGACGGTAGTTGTTGACATTGAATGGGCGCCTTTGGCTTTCAATGTAAAAAGTAAAAATAGTGTTGAATAATTTCGGCGGGCTGGTTAGAACCACACGATAGCTCAATTGGGAGAGCACCTGACCCGATATGTCAGAAGGGTGCAGGTTCAAATCCTGCTCGTGGAAATTTTTTCAATATTTGTGTTTCAGCCTCAGGAAGCTCGAATGGGAATCGAACTCACGACGTTTGGATAACCGGTCAAATGCTCTGACCGCTGAGTTACCGAGGCCCCAGTATTATTTCATAAGAGAGATTATGCAGACCAGTTACATCTGAACCTATTATTACAGCCGTTTAATAACATTGTTCGCTCCAGTTTTGATATATGCAGCTGAGATACGTCCAGATAGCTGGTTAAGATTAATTATCAACGTAGAATGCAAAAACGCGAATCGCCACGAACGTCTCGGGCACTTTCTAATAAATCGGTCGTTTAATTAATTTGATTGATATATCTCACGCTCGGTAAATCGATCGATTCGTGATCACAATATCGATAATCGATAATAATGATTTGCTTTCGAGGCGCAGCAAGCTTTTGTGGCCTAATATCCGGTAACATTCTCTAACTTTAGTCAAATTAACAAATCAAATGTCATAATATGCAATGCTGTTTGCAATATGTAATCACTACCGACGATGTCAAGTTGGAGGCTCTCGAACTTTGTAGGTGGCTAAAAAGCGTATTGTTGATAGCGCGCACATAAATTTGGCTATTCGCCTTGAATTATAAATAAAAATAGTTATCTCAGACCTAGTATCCTTTGGTAGATGGTAATGGAGGAGGAGAGGAGGTTTTTTTTATATTAGAAGGAGGCAAACGAGCAGATGGGAAGCAATCACCGCCGCCTAAGGACACCCGCAAAACCAGAGGAATTGCAAATGCGTTGAGGGCCTTTAAGGAAGGAATAGGCTCGTTTCTTGAAGATCCCTAAGTCGTAATGGTCCGGAAATACCGCCGCTGAGAGCTGGTTCCACAGCACTGTAGTTCGTGGTAAAAATTTTGAAACAAAATCATTGGTTGTTTTCGACACATCTCCTCTTGCCTCCGTTCATCTTCGCTTTGGCACAAAAAAGAGACTGCAGACTGCAGACAGGCGAGCTTAATACAAACGCGCTCGGAACAGGGCGGAACAGCTCGTAACACTCCGATCGCAGTTGTTGCGATATTTCCGTCTGTGAGAGGGTTTATGCGCGTTGCTCGAGCGCTCTCCCCCACCACGGCCCGGTCAACCCGAGCCGAGGTCCGAGCTTTTAGAGGCGTCCTCGGGTTGTTCCGCTCCCCGATCCGATCCGAACCCTTCGGAGAATCTAGTAGGGCACGGGGACACGCACGTTTAAGTGTGTGATGCCGTTCCCTCTAGAAAACCTCCGAAGGTGATTCGTTTCACACGGCTTGAACTACCCTTTACTTACCTCGCCGCCCCCAAAAAAGCCCGGTGACGCTGAAAATGATGTTTAAGGCAATCAGCAATCTCTCCCAAAAAAAAATATGCTCGAGCGCAGTAAGTACGTATAAAGCTTGATTTCTGCAGTCTCCTTATTAAGTGAATTTGGTGAATACTCACCTACTAGAAATAGTAGCGGATTTCTTTAACGTAACAATAGCATTTTCTAATAAAGGCTTTCATATGATACTAACTGACCGGCGGACTTCGTACCGCTTTGACAATTTCCATGACAACAAAACAAACAAAACGTTGTCAGTTTCCATGACAACAAAACAAACAAATCATTCTTCCGCTTAAGAACACCCGTATCCCATGATGGACCCTTATAGCAGCGCCACCTACCGGGTCCAATTGTAAATCTAAACCATTCTCGAATCTACTTGAATACACACAAAAAATTTCATTCAAATCGGTCCAGCCGTTTAGAAGGAGTTCAGTGACATACACACGCACAGAAGATTTATTTAAATAAAAATTAACAAAACATTTTTTAAACATAACCAATTGTTATATCTATCTAAAAAGGGATGAATTATTCTGTCAATCGCAAAGTAAAAACCTTATAACAAAACGAGAAACAAAACGCCATTCTTGTACGTCAGCATGTTCCCATGGCCGGCGCGAGCGAACAAAACGCATTATTTCAATTCTGATAAATCTCACTTTAACAAACGCATTGAATTGCTCATATCTCAGCGGGCTGCGTAATAAACGCATTTAATTATTCGTTACAACAATAAAACGCCAAGGCCGCCTGTTCATTCCTAGACGTTGGCAAAAACTAGCCGTAATGAGTAATTAAGATCGCATTAATTATAATAAAAATGTGACCAATTTTTGCAAGTTGACAGTGAACGAATACATGAATGTTTCTAGAGTACAAAAAATAGATTATCTAAAACTTCATTGCAATTTGAAAAACCGGCAAAGAGTAAGTCAGGCTCACATAAAGAGTCCTGGGTTCTGACTAAGTTCCAATTCAATTCAGTATATAATTACTTTAACAAAAATTTGCCATGCAAAAATGAGATTTTGTATGGTAAAATAGGCGCTGCCTGCAAATTAACGTATTAATCTATTGTAGACTTTTTATACGTAATACTTGTTCTCTTTGTGTATGTTGCATACACAAATATCGCAAGCTCACCCCACAGAGCTACATATAATAAGCAAAAGTTAGACTTTCCCGCAACGTGCGATGTGCCAGCAAATATAACGTATCGTCACATTTCCAAACAATCAAACGTGAATCAAAGAACAATTAAGAATCGCATCCCGTAAACCACAATGCAGGAAGTAAAACCGTGCGAAAGAAAGAGAAAAGAAAACGCGAGCGCACTTAGCTTAGAAAGTGACTGATCTAGAGTGGCCATAGAGCAGACAATTGGCAGACAAACTTACATTATATTCCTTTGGTATTAGTAGGCAAGACCGGCCTTTGCGAAAGTTACTTAACCTTAGCAATCGCAGACCGGGCGCGTTAAGCACTGCGCCATCGAGCTCCTCGCCAATACCAATGTTATTGTTTAACAAAAAACGGGTCGTTTTTCGTAAAACGGACAACATTTCTTTGGCATCACTTGTCTTGGACCCATCGTACGTAAAACAGACAAGGTTACAACTATTGTAGGTTAACCTGTAGGTTTAAGCATCATTCACATTACTGTTTACATTCCAAGGGAGTATTTAGAATTTAAATAACTTTTGCCTTTAAATATAAAAAGCTACAATAACCAATTGAATTTCTAACTAATAACTTTTCTGTAATTTAAGACTATTTCATTACTAAGAGAACTAAAGCTTCTTGAACATTGAATGCAATAAAAGTATTGAGTATTGAGTGATATAAAAAAACACTTAGGTAAAGAGTTAACGTCTCTATATTTTTTACTTAAATATTTTACATAAAGTTTCAACACGCTATCTAGAAGCCTTCATTCAGTTTCAAGCCGTCAAAGCCTTGCTAAGGTCAGTAGGAAGGGGGAATCATTGTTTTTGCCAATGACCTTTTGCTATGCTAATTACGATGTAACGGATCTCTGCTTATTCAAGCTCAAGTTTTTCTGAAGGAACGAAGAAATATTTTCCTCGTTCGTATATAAGCAACAAAACCAGTAAACCTAGGTACGCTCGAACTTCCGTCTTGTAATAATTCATAAATAATTATTTTTAATTTAATAACAAAAAATGCATACTCTTAATTTATGCACAAAATTAAATTTTTGAGACTACATCAATATTACTAGCATCTTACAAGATATGATGACCTTAAATTATATATATTTTTCTGAAGAAGTACATACATAGACACAACATTATTTCTCCATCCTCTACAACTAAATTCCATAATTTATAGAGTTACTATCCTTGGATTGGAAAAATGATCCCATAACTTTGTTAAGTTTGAAGCAATTTCCTGCTCTTTATACCATTCTTGAACATTTATTAACTCGTTTTTAAATTGTTCCCATAATAGCGATTTGAAATTAAAATAGTGTTCGTTGCATTATAAATTATCATAACTTGTTTTCTTACTGTAATAAGCTACATAATTAATATTAATTTAGATGTAAATGTCACATTATAATTAAAGCTTAATGATCACAAATGAGATATCACCATTTATTATACATATGTGTGTTTGTGTGTAGGGGGTAATCTGGAACTACAAGTCTATTCTTTAACTTCTTAGTTTACTATTCTTGAGCACTAGAACCTTTTATTGTGATCAAATATTGGTAGTCGTATGTGTTAAAGTCATTTGTGATAGCTGATTTTACAGAGTGCGAATCCGTATCTAAGTATTATAAATCAAATCAATACAGTATAGTAACAAAATATACTTATTTAACTTGATGGTGCATTGCGAAGGGTTTTGTATTATTTACTTTTGGATCGAAATCTTACTGTACGGTCTATACAACCGCACAATTGCGTCACATCGGCAATTCAGCATTTTTGTAATTTACTTCATTTTACTATAACATTAATTTAGTACTCATTCGATCGCCTCGATGGACACTCGTATCAAATATTGTATCCAATATCAAGCATAATAAATTCAGACTTTCATCAAGACTTCTTATCATTTCATCATTATCAAATTAAATATTGTACAGCAGCAGCTCGTACACTTACTAACATTGAACTTTCGCAAAGCCGGGTCACTGAATGGATGTCCAGGGCGCCTAGCTCCAGTTTCATTCGCCGTTCGATCAAGTTAACGAAAACGAGAATTTGTATGGCAGAATTTTAACTCTTCTCGTATGCCGCCAGGAGGCGCTGCTTCAATGCCATACTAATTTATGTTTTCGTAAACGTAACCAAATGAATACGGATAGCAAACAAAGCTCACACTAGGCATCTTAATAAACTTTGCGACTCGTGCTTTCGAAGACACTTTAATCCGTTGTTCCTATTTAATCAGAAAAAGGCTGTTGTTGAAAACTACCAACCATATTTTAGGCTTCTTGCGCTGCACAGTTCATGAGGGAAAAGCTTGTGCCCAGCTGTGGGACTTTGTATGTAACTGTTAGACAAATTCAACGTCGAATTATTTTCTATTATTGTTGGTTTGTTTCTTAGTTTAAAGTTAAACTTTTCTTTGATTTAATTTCAATAAATCTACTCAATAAAACTTAAAATTAAACTTAAAAACTTAAAACTTTCCTTCACTCACACCAATTATCTAGCCTAAGAGAAGCTTCGTTATGAAACTCGTTAAATGGTTACTAGACAACGGATAAACATACTTAAAATACTTATATACATATTTATTATACATAGAAAACACCCAGACCCGAGACAATTTAGAAAAACAATAATTTCTAAATTGATCAGACCGGGGATCGAACCCGGGACCTCAGAGATGGCGACACCATGAAAACCGGTGTACAAACCACTCGACCAAGGAGCTTGTCGCCTTTTTATTACATTAACGAATCTACAACACACATTAGCACGCAATTACTCATAAATCAAAATTACGACTGCATTGATAATGGAGTGAATTGTCTGTACCGATTGTCACTTAGGTTTTATTGGAAATGTGGAAATGAAATGGCCCATTAAATGGCCCATTAAATGGCCCATTAAATGGCCCATTAAATGGCCCATTAAACCGTTAATAACTAACCTAATTCTCTTTAAGAGAATTAAGAGTTGTCGCTTAACGCGTTGATTTAAGGGTGCGCCGACAAAAAAATGCCAAAAATGCAGTTACGGTTAAGTAGATATAGTTGAAAATACTATCGTATTAAATGAACAAAATATATATTTAGTATCATAGGGAACGTGTTTACAATTTGTCAGAACCATAAATTCATAACACGCTATAGTTTTTTCTACAATATCATTTAAAGTTGGGCAAAAATCATGAAAACGAGTGGCGGCGTTTAGTAGATTTCTTATAGTTTATCTAAATTATTGTACCTCTGATTTTGTCTAAACAATCATCAATGGATAAACTACAAATTGCTAGACTACATTTTCGATTCATCAAGTGGTTATTTAAATAATTATTTTTTATTAAGCACCTTAAAATCCTCATACAAAATTAGTATGGCCGCGCGGAATCAAATAAATATGGACGACGACATTTCAAATAAAACATATGACACTTGTCACTTATGGACGGCGCACCCTTAAGATCGACATTAAAGTTATACAATAAACGTAGATAATGACACAATCAGAATCATCGATATTAACACATATCAGCTTTAGTTTTCGAAAGTATTCATTATTTATTGTATTTATTTATTTTAATAGGTTTACCAACAGTTGTTTACATTAATATTATTAAAGATTCTTACAAGTTATTTAAGCTAAATGTAACAACTAATTACAGGTTAAACTAATTACTAATTAAATTAAATTAAATTATTGAAATGAAACACATTGTAACTATTACACATTTATTTTTGCTCGTGACTGTACGTCTACCTTATAGTAGGTATGTTAATTATAAATACGTAAGTACGTGAAGCGAAAACTTCGAGATTCTTTTAAGCAAATTGTGCAGACGGAGAAATATGAGTGAGTTTGGTATAATTAAAGTTTATATGATGAAGGAGGCCCCAAATGTAAAAATGTATTTAATAAAATATGTTTCATTTATTATTTCACTAGCGGCCGCTCGCGGTTTCACCCGCGTGGTTCCCGTTCCCGTGGGAATATCTGAATAAAAAGTAGCATATGTGTTGTTCCAGGTTATAAACTATCTGTATGCCGAATTTCATCCAAATCCATCCATCCGTTGCAGCGTGAAGAAGCAACAAATATACGAACATACATACATACAAACTTTCGCATTTATAATATTAGTAGGATAAATGGAAGCGGAGAAAACCTGCCAATGCCAAACACATTATAGGTATTTTGTATAATAGTATGTTGATTTACTTATCTTTTTGTTAATTGTATCTATATTTTGTGAAACGGTCTAAAATCGATGATGTTATCTTTAGTGAGACGTTATGACAGAAGAACTTAAGGTTGGGCTTTTCTTATTTTAAATATTTCTTTTGACATTTAATTAAAAGTTTTTTATCTATGGCTAGGCATATGTTACTTTTTGTTTCATTATGGCTGTACCATTGTCATATAACACGGTTGTATAACGATTCGGTAGCGGCACGCTCCCAGCTCGCGCGAGTTTTTGCCAACAGGCGTTTGCTTGTTCTTCTCACAGTTGTCGAGAGACTTGAAGTGGCTTTGTCTCATCGTCTGACGTGTACAGTCGACCACGAAAGTCGTTGAACATTTTAGTACTCTGCCAAAGCATCTCGAGAGCGTAGCAGCTGCTTGTCTACTGCTGGGATAACACGCACAGGAGATTTTAGTGGGTGTGTTTTTTTTAATTAAGGAGAAAATGCACAGAGACGCAAATGATTATGTGGGACTCTCCCCCCCAATTCCTCAAGGGGGAAGCGGTAGTGGGTATGCCTAGCGAGGTTTATAGATTAGAATATATTTCATTCTACATTATAATAAAAGTCAACTTTAAGGGGCTTACAAATAAACAGCGAATAAGCTTCGAATAGTTATTCTGTGTTTTGTCTCTTTTACTCTAATTTGAAATGACGTTTACACGACAGGAACAAAACACGGAATCACTATTCGGAGCTTATTCTCTGTCTATTTGTAAGGCCCGTTACCGCTGGAGGGACGAAGTTCTAAAGGACATAGAAATGCTTCACGTAGACAACTGGCAGGAGGCAGTTCAGAACCGGGACCAGTGGCGCCTGTATCAGAGGCCAAAGCTTACTTGGGGCTGCAGCGCCAGTGTAGTCAGTAAGTATTAGTAAGGCACTAGAAGTCATACAATACGGGGCCTTGCCCGACTGATATCCGTCAAGCAACATAGAGATGGACGAGGTCAAAATAAATTAAAGATGAGATTGATGATAAATAGATTATCAAAAGCAATCATTTATAGTTTGTGATATTATTTAAATAAAATAAAATTATTGTTATCGCTATTCAATCTTCAACAGCTATACAACAACACCAGCCCATGGATAACCATATAATGACGTTCCACGTTTGCGTTAGCGCATTGTGTTTTTGCCGATTTTTGCAAACCGACGACCTCGTTTCTATAATAACGGGTTTTACTACCGCGATGTAAATTGTAAGATACACCACGCGGAGATGGGGCTGATCTGTCGCGACTACTCGCGACCCACATCCCACGAGAATCATGATTCTAATTAAAATTGCACGTATCTTGAACCCTTTCAACCTTGAGTGAGATGTCTCACGGTAGCTTGGTGAATTCAAAAATGGCTCTATGGTTATGTAATACCTTCTTATAGTTCTAGAAGCGTATTTTTTAAAACTTTTATGCGGACTTCAATGACATAAGTTTGTGGAGTTGTAACATCATAAAAGACGAATACTCTAAAACTTTAATTGTCGTGGTCACTGCACTGACACATTGGAGTAATTCTAACATGATTGATGATACAAAGATCATTTATGGACTAGCGCAAATAAGGGATAGTCAAGAAAAATCTCATGAACAATTATTACGTGTTTATGTTATCTAAGGATTAGTTTATACATGTGCTTTAGAAAAAAAAACATGACGTAATTAATCTCAAACAATTCTTGGTCCTTCGAGCCGGATGTTTATGATTACAAACACTACCTCGACAAATAGGACTGTCTAATGATATCCATTTGGGTTGCAAATCAAATGTGACATCACATTTGAGTGCGCTCGTAGGTCACGGCGCGGGCTCGGGGCAGCGGGGGCTGCGGGGGCTGTGGAGGCGGGGGTGGAGGCTGCGCTCACTTCTGTTGCAAGCGACCCCGTTCTCAGGACGCGGAAGTGTAGGACTTCATATTAGATATTTTGACTAAGGTGCAGAATAGAGTTTAAAATACAAACTCCTTCGTTATAAAAACTTGAAGAATGAGGTGTTTACATTTTTAAACATGACTGTCTGTTTTTAAAATAGTTATCTTTATCTATATAAATCTTCTGTGCGTGTGTATGAAATTGAACTCCTAAACGGCTGGACCGATTTGGATGAAATGTTTTGTGTGTGTTCAAGTGGATTCGAGAATGGTTTAAATTTACAATTGGACCCGGTAGATGGCACTGCTATAGGGGTCCATCATAGGGTTCGGGTGTTCAAATGATTCGTTTATATAGTTGTCATGGAAACTGTCAAAGCAGTACGAAGTCCGCTGGTCAGCTAGTAATAATATATTTATTTCAAGTTAAGTTCAAAATACTACCCAAAAATGCAGATCCGCTATTAGTTGTGATTTTAGTTTGTAAGCTATGTTTGTTTTGTATTAAGGAGCCGTGGATATTGTTGATAAAAAAATAAAAAACAAAGGCAGACAACTTTAATTGTGTGTCAAATTACTGACACGTGTAAAAGTTACTGTATTACGACATAATGAGCTTACTATTGTGCACTTCGTGTTTGCGTAGATTAATGATCTGGCCGACAAGCGTAATTGCCATAAATCATTCTCATATTTCATTTAAATGGTTTTTATAATTTTCTTGAGTTCGTTACGCTCTGGATATCCGAATTTAGACCAATAAGAAAGCGTATTGTTTTGAAAAACAAATAGTTATTTCAAAGATGCTAACGTGCTACTGCATCGCGAGTTGGGCGAGCTTTTGTATTTACAAAACATTAAGCTTACATTTGTAAGCGATGGTGAGCGACTGCTGGATGCCTAGTGCGAATTTCATTCATTCATTTATTTATCTATTTATTTATTAGGTACACAAAACAGATAGAAATTAAAAAATAACAATAATGCATGATAAATTGTATAAGAGCTAAATTCCTATCCAAAACATGTGTACCTACACAACACGATTAACAATAAGCGTCCATGTTAAAGTTTACCTAATCTACAACTACGTCCAATTAAAAACTAAATAAATACAATACATAGTAATGGTAAAAAAAAAATTAAAAAAAAAAATATAACAAATTGAAAACTTATTCTAGGTTAATGTTGACTTTACAATTTTACGAAAATAAACTTTATGAAGTTTTTTTTATTAAGTGGGAGATGCCGAGCCGAGAATTTCCCGGACATTTTTTATTAAATTATGTAAACTCATGGAAAATATTTCGATGTTGTTATTAAGTGCATTCGCCATTTGATTACGTTAACTAAAACGAGAATTTGTTTGGCAAAATTTTAATTCTTCTCGTATGTCGCCAGGGGGCGCTGCTTCAATGCCATACTAGTTTTCGATTTCGTAAACGTATTCGAATAAATACGGATATTAAAAAACTCACACTAGGCTCCCAGTTCTGTCTACGGAATTGCGACTGAAATATAAGGTACTCTACAGAAATTGTACATGATTTGCCTGATTTGAAACTTATTATAATTAAATTATGTTTTCCTCATAATAGACCACAATATCGCTTATTATCACTCACATTTTTTCCTAATATTTATTGAAATTTAATATTCAAAATTTAAACTCATTCATTCAGTCATATATTTAGATTAGGCTAAAAATACAGATCTTATACTGAGAAGAATCGACAAGAATCTCAGCAAGGGCGTTTCCTTTCTTCCTTGCTTTTACAGTTTCCAAAATATTGGATAATGCTCTATCATAGGAGGACCCTTCATGTAATAATGTTTTGAACAAATTACAATTTGTAAAAGTGTTAAAAAAACTTATTATATTATATTATTTTAGTGTAGATAAATTTTCATGGGTTAGACAGAGCTACAATGCCATAATTTGGATTGATTGTCTGAATCATCATCATCATCAGCTCACTTTTGTCCCCACTGCTGGAGCACGAGCCTTCCCTATGGATGGATAGGGAGAACGCTTAAACCACCACGCGGGCCCAGTGCGGATTGGTGGTTGTTAACGACTGCTAATGCAGCCGGGACCAACGGCTTTACGTGCCTTCCGAAGCACGGAGGAGATCGAGATGATAATTTTTTTGGTCACCCATCCGATGACCGGCCTTTGCGAAAGTTGCTTAACCTCAGCACTCGCAGACCGTTAACCACTGCGCCATCGAGCTCCTCTATGATGTCTGATTGTCTGAATAAATGAATTTTATTATTATTATTATAAGTGGACCCAGTGTGTCAAAGGGTGTCAAAATTCAAATCCCGCCCGTGGATTTTGTTTTGCAACGCTTTTCATCATCATCATCAGCCTTTACTAGTCCACTGCTGGACATAGGCCTCTCCAAGTGCACGCCACCGAGCACGATCAGCGGCTACTCTCGTCCAGCTCTTGCCAGCCACCTTGCGAAGATCGTCGTTCCACCTAGTCTGAGGGGGTCCTACACTACGTTTGGCCCGATACGCTTTTACAAATCATTCATTTTTGTTTTTATTGTTAAACTAGCGGCCGCTCGCGGTTTCACCCGCGTGGTTCCCGTTTCCGTGGGAATATCGAGATAAAAAGTATCCTATGTGTTAATCCAGGTTATAAACTATCTATATGCCAAATTTCATCCAAATCCATTCAGTAGTTTTTACGTGAAAGAGTAACTAACATCCATCCATACTTACAAACTTTCGTGTTTATAATATTAGTAGGATGTGTGTCCAGCGAGTGTACCTGTTTCATTTAATAAAATTAGTGCTGCAGACACGCTGCAAAAAGTCTATAATAAAGAAGTATATAATAAAAATAACCAAACATTGCATTGTATGGATCGTTATAAAAACAACAACACATACCATTTTTCACACCGATCGATTATGTGTTCAGATAAGGCACAAAAACAATTAATATTATACTCAATGTTTTTTGCTATTTTGTTTTAGAATTAAACACTTTATATATTAATAATTTTAATAAAGTAGGTACAAAGAAGAACTTCTATAGAAGTGCTGGCGTGGACGGCACGAAAATCTCGAACTTCTATAGAAGTTGTTGGCGTTAAAAAGTTTAATAATATTTTGTGTTTCATAACTTTTAAAAAATCGAATTGTTACATTTAATCCATGGAACTCTAAGTCTCCAAGTGCTATATTCTTTATTGTACTGCTATTCAGTATGTGACTGTTTGTTACCTGAATAAAGTAAAAAAAAATTATTTGGTGATAATCCAACGGTACTGCCAACACAAGTTTGTTTTGTATGTTACTCATTGCTTATTCTCGTGTTTTATTTTCTTTTCTTTGTTGAATCTTTTTGTTCTCTCATCCGACTAATTGTTAAGATTGCGTAATTAAGTGTTTGTGTAAATTTCATGTTTAATGTTTTTATGGTACTGCTTATTATTTCATAATATAAACGATCTTTTTACATATGTAGCAGTTTATAAAAGTAGATACGTTTTGTAATTGGGTTACGCCCGTTTCATCATCATCATCATCTCAGCCAAAAGACGTCCACTGCTGGACAAAGGCCTCCCCCAAATCATCATGGGGGGTATTTGCCATAATCGTACGTATATATATATATATATATATATTCGTATATTACGCCCGTTTAATTATGTTAAATAAATAAATATATAAATAATAAATAAATATTAGTTTTATATTGAGTTGTTGATCAACAAGTTAAAGATCAAGCATACCGTGGCGTTAAGTTGAAATGGAAAGTACATCATCATGATCACCGTCATAATTAGTAAATTTGTCCATTACTTGATGTAGGCCTATATATTCTAATGATTGGTGAGCATGCTCAGTGTGATGTATAGATGCTCTCCTTAAACGTTCGCTTATTGATATTGTTAGACCCTATATAATTTGGCTTATAAAGTAGATGGTGTTGATTAATTTCGGCGAGTTGGAATGAGCCACGATAGCATAGTTGGCAGTGCACCTGACCCTGCATGTCATGGGGTGCGGGTTCGAATCCCGCTCGTGGAACTTTTTCAACAATTTGTCTCTTTTCAAATTACATATAATCAAAAACATATTTATATTTTACTAGCGACCGCTCGCGGTTTCACCCGCGTGGTTCCCGTTCCCGTGGGAATATCTGGATAAAAAGTATCCTAGTGTTTTTCCAGGTTATAAACTATCTGTATGCCGAATTTGATCCAAATCCATCCATCCGTTAAAGCGTGAAGAAGCAACAAATATACGAGCATACACACAAACTTTCGCATTTATAATATTAGTAGGATGTGCACACAAACAAACAGAAGGGAGAACATAGCAAGAATATACAAGTACAAGGGCGCTGCTTATTTCTCGGTGAAATTTCTTGCAGCAGGCCCGTTGAAGGAGAAGACACAAAGAAAAGTAGAAAAGTGTGCACTTCACAAAAACACATTGTAAATACACTGTATGTGCCTTACATAAAACAACGTGCTTGTGTATTGTACAGCACCGGTCAGCTGGCCGGCCAGGCACATATACATACTCGTATATATATAAATTTGTTTTCCAAGAAGCCGCTTGCGAGGTGCCGTTTTCACTTTCCGCCGACGACGACGACGGCGCTTGAGTTTCACTTTCGATCTATTCACTTTGAGGCGTATCCGCGTTATCATGCTAGTCGTTATTACACGTAATTGTTTATAGTTCAGGCACAACACAGGAAATAAAATTAGTTTAATTTTTATAGCAAACAAAATTCTCATTTAAATCTTATCGTACCTTAGTAGGGCCTGTCGAGGTTCCCCTCTTTCATTACTACTCAGACCAATCGGGATCTTTTGTGCAACCCCATCCTTTCAGTATTCTTCCTATGTTTGATTTTTTTTTTTTTTTGAATTTGATTTTCTATCTCTAATTACTAGATATGTATTTTTTTTCATTGGCGGCGCTAGTGTGCGGCGTAAACGCTCTTAATGTTACTTTGGCTAAGCCTACTGATGTCGAACATTGGGTTTAAAGTGTCGAATACTGAAGCCACTGTGATAATTTTTATAATAACGGTTTTATTTTATATACTTAATTAACTAACGTTTACATAAGGGTAACGAGCTTACCTCAAAACATGATCAAGTTCGACAGAGCTTTCGCAAACTTTCTGCAAGCAAGTTCTACAACAATGAGGCTAGCTTATAGAATTTTCCAGATTATACAAGTTTCTTATTACAAATCAATCATAGAATGTAGCTTTCTTTCTACATATGACACTTTCTCATCATTGTCTAAGTGCATTAAAGAACTAATATTGTACACACGCGTGCACATTCGGCCACCACAAACAGTCATATTTCCTCATTAATAGACTTTGAACATTTATTGAAGAAATTTGACGGTTTTGGATAAATTCAAAATTCAAAATCATTTATTCAGTTTAGGCCACAAGTGGCTTTTGTGAATGTCACTATGCCATCGGTTCGTAAGTCTACTCTAGGCGGGAGATCTTGTACTGAGAAGAACCGGCAAGAAGCTCAGCAAGTGTCCAGCTCTTTCCTCCCTTATAGCGTCAATAATATTGGAAAATGCCCTATCATAGCAGGACACTTTCCGGCACACGTCTTATGTGCAGTGTATTAGCTTTTGCATGCGACTATGTCCGCGAGGAGTCAGTGACGACACAGGGACACAAAGATATTATCTATATCTTGATTGCTTATCGTAAAAAAACATATTAAAATTTAATAGTATCAAACCATAGATGACCTTAAAATTGGACACTACCTAAACTTCAAGGTTAGTATAAAGGTTCTAAAACCGCACCACCTATTTAACTCTCTTCTTATTATTTTTTCAAGCGAAAAGCCTAAATATAGTTTGCAATATTTCCAAATTCACTTTTAAACTTTCGTGTTTCGTTATTTAGTAAAGATATGACCAACGCAACGGAATAGGTATCCTAAGTAGAGCTTAGAGCTTTAGTACTTCTAATTAAAAAAAATACTTCAATTCAACTTTATCTTTATATACCTAGTCTATATTTTCAAAAGTTTGCATATTTAGTAAGGCTCCCATCCGTGGGGTCGACGACCCGGACAAACAATGTCCTTTCTAAGTGAGCTAGAGGCACAGACTAGACCTAGGCATTACTAGTCTTGCCTAACTATAAAACCCTTGGTAACCTATACTGTGCTCGGCTAATTAAAGTTTACCTTTGAATCACGAGTACGATTAGTAAAACGATTATATTAGAATTAAAAATATTAAATCAATATGTTTCAACATTAAGGCCATGATAATGTATTGTACTGTATTGTCACCTGCAAAAATGTACACAGTACCTGCAATACACATAATTCTATTCTACTCTATAAAGTAAGACATTAAAAACTTTTTAAAATATTTTGTCATTTAAGCTTATTAGTGCTGTGTCTTAATTATTTTCAACACTTACTAATGCTTACCGATAGATTTACTCATACAGTACTCATTCTCATCGGACAAGCATATGCTAACAATAGGCATAGAAATGTGGTACAGAACCACCGTGTACAAAACACTATAACTAACACTGAGACACTCCGTGCGTTTATCCAAGCATCCTTAAATCCGGCTCGTTCTAATACCACAGTTCTATGACACTTGTTTTTATTTTTTTAATTAGCACTTATTTTTTTTGCCAGCCAAATTTTGTTTTTTTTTTAATTAATGACACTTAATTTTGACACTTACGTAAAATTTCGCCGCCATTTGGGGGATCAACTGTCAACTGTCACTGAAATCACTCGCGAGTAGGCGCGTGCGCGGAGGGTCGCGCGGCGAATGGCGCCGAACCCCGCGCGCGCACTATATAACCTCCCCCCCAACTGATATTATATTAATTACTATCGATATTTTCACCGAACGCTAAACTGATCTGGATCGCACGCTTCCTATAAAGATAATCCCGAATATGAATTAACGAGAAAGCAAAACATTGTAAAAGGCTCACGATTTGATGAAATCTAATCTGTACGGGCAAATGTGCTTACGTGTATAACTTAATGCAGCTGCGAGCTTTGCTGTAGTTGGATCTCGAACGTAGTCTTTTTTTCAAACCTTCGTATTTCTAACACCTTTATTAAAGTTACACTACATTAAGAGAAATATACCACAAATTCAAGTTTTGGTAAAAGCATTGTCAAAATAACACTGCTGTGTTTTTTTGATCACGGGTCTAGCAGACAAATATTACTTTTAAAAAATAGCATCTAGACTCCTTTCCTCGTTTGAACTACTTAACTTAAAACTTTTCTTAAAAAATAATAAAGACCACGGTTCATTAGAAATGTTTGTCATCATTCTGGTTAAGCATTTAATTACCTGACTTTTGGCAACATTAATGTTAAAACACTTAAACGAATTACTCGCTTTCGCTTTGAATTTTACATATTATTATTACCCTGACTTTTACCATGTATTGCAACTTGTAATCGCCCACAAGGACAGAAGTGTTAGTCGTCTTATCAATATACCCATAACAAGTATTTTAAATAAATAAGGAAAAAACATAACGCTGCTTTTAATTATTTATCTGTAAAAGTGTTTGGACATAAACAATCAACATGCAGGTACAACGAAAATAGCATCAAAGCTCATTGAATTAAAATTTGATGTTATTAAAGATAACGTTAGATGACACCGCTTACATTTTTTATTTATATATTAACGATCTCCCAGACATAAACAAACTTATCTCACGAATAGAAAAACGTTTACGATGTTCTCACATAAAACATGGCCACTTTGTTTCAGGTTTCAATCATTGTTCTGATTTGCCACAAAATGCTTATATCGTACACTAAGT
Organism: Eudonia lacustrata; assembly: GCA_947562085.1. Taxonomy (NCBI): domain Eukaryota; kingdom Metazoa; phylum Arthropoda; class Insecta; order Lepidoptera; family Crambidae; genus Eudonia; species Eudonia lacustrata. The sequence continues at coordinate 24,517,568 of OX387317.1, forward strand.
TGAATACCGTGGGAGAATTGTTAACATTATAATATGAACGGTGCGACGAAAGAAAGTCATGTGACTGCCAGCGAGTCGCGAGAGTTTATTTTAAATAAAATGAGTACAGAGCCAAAGTAAAATTAATTACCTCGACAGAATTTAGTGCGCATGCGACAATACATTTTATATGTTTAAAAAAAATTACATAAAGTTACAATCATAACTCTAAATAAAAACATAAACAAGCTTTCTTCCACTGCTGGACAAAGGCCTCCCCCAAGAATCTACATAGAGTCCGGTTTTGTGGTGCTCACAACCAGCGGCAACCCGCGACCTTCACCAGATCGTCGTCGGTGTATAGTGGATCTCTTTTGGCTAAGATGATGGTTATGTAAAGGTTTCTTGATAATTAAATAAAAAATTGTATGGAAGTTAATTGAAATACTGGACGACAGCTAGATAGTAGGTGGCCTGTATTAAATTGTTGGTAAAGTCAAACATCTGTTTCTGACCCTTATTGTTACCTTTATTGACCCTATATAAAAATACCTTACAGAAAACCCTTCAGGGTAAAATCTCTAGAACGCTGCCGTGGCCGCCACAAAATTTATAAGTGAATATCGTTCTGTTAAATTTATTACTATAGTTTGTTAAATTGTTATGTGCCATTAGATAATTAAATTTGATTCGATTTGAATATATTAAACTGACCAACCATGCATTACCTAACAATGCGATAGAAAACTAAGAATGTATACCCAACTATACTCGTATGTTGCACTCTTAAAATGTTTAAATGCACGTTGCATGACGAGTTTGGCCTACATTTACCAGTTTATTGTTACGACAAGAGTTATCTTATTCTTTAATATTCATTAGAGTGTTATGCACACTCGTGGATGTTAATTAATCTTCAAACGTAAATATAGCGTGCGTGCTCCAAAGTTATTTATATGCTTATTATCAACGTTGCAGTATTTTGTGTTAGATACGAGTATTAAAGTGATCTATCGAGTCATTTGGTTTCTTGCTAAACGATATGAGCGAAAGCGTTCTTGCATATTTTCTTTTGGTTTGACTCCTTGAATATCTTTTAGAAATATGTATAATAAATAAATAAACTAGTATATATATATGTATCCACGAGTTTAGTGTCGGGGGTTATAAAGCAAAGCTCTCCGGAAATCCAAAACAATCCTATTACAATAAGTAAGGGAATTGAACCCAGGATCACGGAGTCTGAGATAGATATTCATATTCATATTCATTTATTCACCATAAATTTATAACAATAAGTACAATAAAAGTGGGTATATGATGTCATGTTTGTTACAAATTTACCTTTTCAAGGCACTGAAATATTAAACTGACTACTTACATAATTAAAATTAAAACTAACTTAGAATTTATTTCATGTTGTAAAAGGAATGAGACTTAAGAATATTTTTGAGCTCCCTTTCAAATTTACTACCCTGGAGGTCTTTGATGCAGTTTGGCAAATGGTTGTATACTTTAATGGCCATATAATATGATCCATTTTTGTATAGCGTAAGATGCGCTGGGGGTAGGACCAGGTTGTTACCGCACAGATGATAAATATAGTTACGTTTTGTTGCTGATCTTGAGATTGAATCTCATTTCTTCTAAACAAGAACTGCATTCCTGTAAGGTTGCTAATTTAGCAAACAGCTTGCAGCATGCAACGCAGGACGCTGCTGCTTGGCGGCAGAAACCTTTCTTTACATTTAATAGGTAGCTTTTTTTCCAGCGGGTACATTTGAGGAGCTCGAGCTCGAAGCTCTGCAATTGCAAAGGTTAAACAATTTTCGCAAAGGCGTCATCGGATGGGTGACCAAAACTTATCATCTGAAGTTCCTCCGTGCTTCGGAAGGCACGTTAAGCCGTTGATCCCGGCTGCATTAGCAGTCGTTAACAACCTCCGCATCGCACTGGGCTCGCGTGGTGGTTTATGGCTCGATCTTCCTATTCATCCATAGGGAAGGCTCGGCGTGCCCAGCAGTGGGGACATAAAGTGGGCTAATGATGATGATTGAACACTAATTACCAAGCCAGGTTTATTTATTTATTTATTTATTGGGCAGTCAACAAAAACATGTACCACCAAACAAACAGTAGTTAAAGGGTAAATGCAAAACTTATTCTAAGTACAGTTATCAATTATAGACAGCCACGGCATGCGATGTGAACTAATAGTTATAAAAACTAATCTAACAAATTTTACCAAACTTAAAATTACAATAATTTTATTAAATACCTAAAATATGTTTTAAAGTTTAAAGGGGGCTTAGGTAACTATTAGTACTACTAGTTTGCCAGAAGGTGCTGATTTGAATTTTGAATTGCTTCGTTCACTCGCGTCAAAGCCTTATAACTTCACGTTTACCAGTATATTGAGAGCATACATTTTTAATAATGTTTTAATAGTTTATTTAAATAATTATTATGTATTTGTATGATATCTTAATGGCAAAACACGCTGTACCGTTTTAAATATTGTAATAACTTAAATGCCGTGTTTTAAGGCAAATAAATGTTTTTTATTCTATAAAGACAAGTATTTTTATAACAAGTTATAAAAAACGTTGTCTGCCAAACTGCGAAACAGAATGTCAGCAGTCAGTATTCTACAATATAAAGCTTGTGTTTGTACAGTTCGCTACTTGTGGCGGATTAGGCAGTTCATTAACATGCTGGCTAATCCGGAAAAGGAACCGTACAACAATACCCGGATTCCGGAACAAAGAAGTCGTGTATAGCGGACGCATAAACCCAAAAATACTAACGTCATTCAAGCTTTATTCATACCACGCTCAAACAACGCTAAATTAGTCAGCGTTGCTAGAGCGCGTTTGTATGGAGCGTTTTTTTTTTTTGGAGAGAGACTGCTGATTGCCACTGGGCATTTTCAGCATCACCGGGCTTGTTTTAGGGGCGGCGAGGTACGTAAAGGGTACCTTAAGCCGTGTTGAAACGAATCACCTTCGGAGGATTTCTAGAGGGGTACGGCATCGCACACTTAAAAGTGCGCGTCCCCGTGCCCTCCCAGAGTCTCCGAAGGGTTCGGATTGGATCGTTATGGAGTGTACCTACTGCACTCTGGACTGCTTTGTGACTGCGGCGTCTTGGACGGATCGCGCGGAATCCTGGCGATTCATCACTGAGGAATGGGTTCAAATTGTTCGGTTGTGGTCACTTGGACCTTGGTGTATTTGCTCAACAGTCGAATAACTAATTGATTACATTTTTTATATCTAATTGCGCTTCGAGCTCGTTGATTAGAGTCCAACTAGTTAACTGTACTCAAAACCAAAGATGATAACCATATTTTAAACGAAATTATTATTTATGGTCTTCAAAACATTGACTAAATTAATGTTTAACATTGAAAAAAACTACTTTTACGGATCTAATTGCGTTTATTATACACATTGATTGTATGGGAATGACCAATTATGACGTCACTATTGTGTTCCGTCAACTATCGAGTGTTTATTGAAAACTTTTAGGTTTCTAGAATTTATGCAATAAACAAACAAACAATAGGTTAAGGTTTTACGTGACGTCATTTTATATTTATGTTTAACGTTCTGGAATCTAAATTATTATTATTGTTATTATCAACACTTTCGTATTGTTTCATTTCAATATTCTTATTTTTAGTGCTTGCCTAAACATAAGCCATCTTTTTTATTGTGGTTTTAAAACAATAGATGATAAACCGCGACGAGAGTGCCTAGCACGAGTTTTATTTTGTTATTCGAACCTCAGAATAATAACTAAAGCTATAGAAACCGGACTAAAATAGCAACACTCATTCATCAGTTCGTACTATTTTAACTAATGAACCTAAGTGATGTATTGGAAAGAGATCGATTGTCCCTTTTCTTTCGTTATTTCGAAGGTGTCACCAGATTTGTGAGGTCGTATTTGAGGTAATGTAGTGAGTGACTTTATAAAGGACTCAAAGATTTTTTAGATCACCGATTATCTGATGACCGTTTGACATTACAATACAAAAATAAAAACTAAGTGTCAACCATTTGTCGCACTCCAACCTCCTTTTTTAGCCATAAGATAGAACGGAACTAAACATAGTTGCACGATTTTTATTTTAGCCATCCTTCTATAGCTTTAGTTATTGTTCTGAGATTCGAACACGTTTAGTTAAAGTGCGAAAACAAAAACGTACATAAAAAGTACCATAAATAAATCCTTTTCGCCAACGTGACTAATGAGTTCGTATAGTAATTTTACCCGCCTCTGTGGTGTAGTGGTTGAGACCACCGGCACCGGTCTCAGGAGGTCCCGCGTTCGATTCCCAGCTGGGGGTACATGTTTGTGTACTCGGTTTGGTTGGTGGTAGGGCTTGTTTGTCCGTCTGGCTAGCTAGTCTAGCTTCCACCCGTCTCATCTAAATTTGTCGCCATAATAGTCAGGGCTGGAAGCTCGCCGCCATCCAATGGAAATTTCCAGACCTTGCGCGAATTATCTCCTTGTTATTAGAAATCTCTTCTTCGAAAAGCTAAAATTATACTCATCAATGTTTGCAGCATTCATAAGGATTTCGGGTAAACTGCGTTTCCACTTTCGGCCTTATCATCACTTAATATCTGGTGAGATGACGCCTCGGTGGCCGAGTGGAAAAACGCTCGGCCCGATACCCGGGTTCAATTCCCAGGTCGGGCAAAGTGTGTTTCGGATTTTTCGATGCATAGCCCGGGTTTGTGATCCTAGTGGTCGGCGTAGTGCTATTTCACGAGATTCGACGATCGTGGCATAACGTGGACATACCCTCTCATCTCAAAATCCCGGGATTGTAAAAATCACCTTTAATCAAATATTGCCTACATTTAATTTATGTACATTAAATGTGTGCACCCTAAAAATGTTACCATTTTTTTTACTATAAATACTTAACTTGTTGGCAATAAGAGAACAGCAGTTTCATAAAAACAATTTCGTTGCTGTAAGCGTTACGACTAACTAGTGCTACTACAAACACTGTTTTAAATCTGTAGTGATTTCTATTATGTCTATACTATTTCATGACAACGGGTCGTAATTGTCTAAATGTACACTATGCGTTGTACTTGCTAAGAATACAAACTTAATTGGGATTTCATGTACAAGCATCAACACGTTGCGATGTAAACACTCGTGCAAAAGAGACACCACGCTACTGTCTCTTTCTTTTTTTTTAGAATAGTTCATTTAACAATCTCGAATCCCGGGGCATGTCCATGTTAATATATACATTTGTGGTCATTTACCCCATATGGCACTACCTACGCTGATCACCAACCCGCATTAGCAAGCGTGGTGATTAAAGCTATTACCCATCAATTGTAGTGATGATTCAATGATGGAGGCTTTTGGACAGTTATTAGGGGCGCCCTCCTTGGTCGAGTGATTTGTACACCGGTTTTCATGGTGTCGCCATCTCTGAGGTCCCGGGGTCGATCCCCGGTCGGGTCAATTTAGAAATTATTGTTTTTCTAAATTGTCTCGGGTCTGGGTGTTTCCTATGTATAATAAGTATGTATTTAAGTATATTAAGTATGTTTATCCGTTGTCTAGTTAACCATTTTAACAAGTTTCCTAAGGAAGTTTTTCTCGGGGCTAGATAATTGGTGTGAGTGTAGAAAAGTTTATTTTATTTTATTTTTATTTTTTATTTACTTTCACGTACTCACTAGATGAGATGAAGGCCAAGTGTTTACTGGTTAGCAATAATTAAAAAAACTCGCACTTCGCGTACAGAGCTGTTGCGGCGGTGGTCGATGACTGTTGCGACACCACACCGCTGCCCGCATGCCGATACATTGGCTTACGTCAGCTTATCCAACACGCGTGCTCCCCGGGGACACAGAACGCAACGCATTACCATCAGTTACCAATGACTGCTTTACTAATTGAATGATTAACGGGCTTGAAACAAAGTCCTTAGACAGATATCTTTGTGAGGTGCTTGTACTGTACATATTGGTGATTGCCGTTCGTGGTCCTGAGAGGCGGTTTTTTAATCTAACCGGTGACCTCGACAATAAATCAAAGTCACTGCATGGTAACGTATTTTTGACACCGAAAGTTCTGCAGCAGTACGTAGGGTAAAACCACCAAAGAGTACGCACTACCAAAGAGTACGTATTCCCATACGAAATTCTCTTTTTCCTATTGGCAAACATACATTCATGGGAAGGCTGACGTAGACGCTGAATTTTGTCACTGCTTTTGTAATTTTTAGAGTGCTAATAGCGTAAAAAGTAAAAAATTTACTATAGCGTTGTGTTATCAAATTTGTAGTATTTCATCTGCATAGCCAACGGTTGCAATGACCGTTGGATAGATGGCGCGCTGTGCCGCTATTAGCACTCTAAAAATTACAAAAGCAGTGACAAAATTCAGCGTCTACGTCAGCCTTCCCGGTAGCATAGCGGTCAGTGCAGCCGCCCGGATTGCGGAAGACCCAGGTTCGATTCCTGGCTGGGTCGGGTAGGCGTTTAATTTTTTCACTCTATTTTGTAAATTGTATAAATATTTAATTTAGCTTCAGTGCAGCAATTAGCACTTGAAAATAAAAAGTAAAAAAAAATTTATACATTCATGGGATTAATAAATAGGTACTACGTAGCACGGAATAGATAAAGAAGGTTTAACTGTTCTCTGCTACGTACCATATCGACTCCATGCACACGTTATGTCACAGGCAAGTAGTTGCTAACAGATTCAATAACATTAAATTAGTAGCACTGCGGTACTCTTCGGTAGTGCGTGCTCTTTGGTGGCTTTACCCTATCTTAGTAATCAAATAATAAAGGATACAAAAATAATTATAATTCATAGCGTGTTTAATGTCACTATTAAGATAAATACTATTGGAGACATTTCGGTGTCAAAAAAACGTTACCAGTGTCTTTGAATAAGATAAAATTGATATCAAAGCGTAAGAATTAGTTGCACTGGTTTTAAAATTGTCCGCAGAGCTACTACCACGCTAAAAGGCTTGCTTTCTTATTGATGGCTCGCAAATGACACCGCATCGCTCTTTCTTCCTTTCTAGAACATGGGGCCTGTACGCTGTGGGAGCTTACTTTAGGTGCAATGACACGCACTAAAACGATTTAGAGACGATTTATTAATTTGCATGAAAAAACTGACTTAACGGGAACAGAGGTCTTACAATGGGCACGGATCGGTAGCAGACTGACTTAACTCGAATTTACAAAATGGTGGTCTTATAACTTAAAGCTACCTACATAATAACATTACAATAAAAATAAAAATGGGTACGAGCGCGTCGCTAACAGGGTCGTTTCAACGAAGTGTAAAGGCAACTTGCGGGTCGGCAAGGTGAGGACTATATCGCAGTGGTTAACACACCCGATCTGCGATTACTAAAGTTAAGCACGTTTCGCAAAAGGACGGTCAACGGATGGGTAACCAAAACTTTACCATCTAGAGCTCCTCCGTGCTACGGAAGGCATGTAAAACCGTTGGTCCCGTCTGCATTAGTCGTCAACAACCAACAATCCGCACTGGGCCCGCGTGGTGGTTTACGGCCCGTTCTCCCTATCCATTCATAGAGAAGGCTTGCTCCAGCAGTGGGCACATATTATAATGAGCTGGTAATGGGGATGTCATCATCATCATCATCAGCCTACACACGTCCACTGCTGGACATAGGCCTCTCCAAGTGCACGCCACTGAGCACGATCCGCGGCTACTCTCATCCAGCTCTTGCCAGCCACCTTGCGAAGATCGTCGTTCCACCTAGTCTGAGGGCTTCCCACACTACGTTTGCCGATACGCGGTCTCCACTCAAGAACACGTTTACCCCATCGGTTATCGGTTCTGCGGCTAATATGGCCGGCCCACTGCCACTTCAGCTTGCTAATCCTGTGGGCTATGTCGACGACTTTGGTTCTCTGTCGGATCACCTCGTTTCGGATCCGGTCCCTCAGAGAAACTCCAAGCATAGCCCTCTCCATAGCTCGCTGAGCGACTTTAAATTTGTGGACCAGGCCTACCGTGAGTGTCCAATGGAGATGTGATGATAAGTATCGAGTATAGAGTATTGTTCCCATCTATGGGACGGCTCCGCTAAATACCTCCTCGATGCACTTGATAGGCAAAGGCGAGCGGTACGCATTATTGGAGATGCTGAGGTTACAGCCTCTCTTGAGGACCTCCAGCTGCGTAGAGACATTGCTTCTCTCAGTATCAGTATAATCTACCGGAATTACTACGCAGAGTGTTCTGAAGAACTTTTTGATGTAATCCCGCCCTCTCCTTTCCTCTCCCAGACTACACGTGTTGGTCTTAGGAACCACCATCATACTGTACAGACAATCAGTACTCATACCAAAAACTTTGGCAAGTCGTTCCTCTGTTAGAACATTCGGCTTTGGAATTAATTGTTTTGCATGTGTTTCCCACCTCCTATAGTCCCAGGTCTTTTAAGCGGGGCGTGAAACGGCATTTATGCAGGCCGTCATGAATGGGTGCCCTTGTTACTGTGCTTGTTCCACGGTGAGCAGCGCTCTCATTATCTTGGACTGCAAGATGTGGTCACTATGACGAGTCAATATAAAAAAGTATGATATTTTATTTACTGGTTTGTATATTTTGATATTCTATTTAGAAAAACAGTACTAATCATCGAATATAACACAAGCCAACGTTAAATAATTAAACAATCCGGGCTCGCTGTGCACGCAAGTTTATTTATTACTTGCTTCCATGTATAAAAACATGTTTACCAAATACAGCCGATTTTACAATAGTCGTCGAAATTGAACCTGTCATAAAAGATGATTTACAGACTTACAGATTTACAGATTTACAGACAATATCAAACCCCAGGAGAGCAACAGTTTCGACCATAGGTTATTTATTGGCACCAGAGTTCCACTGGAACTAGAGACCGACACTTAGAGAGAGAGAGAAACAATTATTGACCACACACACTAATATATAAAAATAAAAATAAAAAACAAACAATAGGTCAATCAGGACCCCGCCTCAGCTTGTGTTGTTGCGAACGAAGCGTGTCGCAACAACGCTGGTATTCTGGCGGAGCCTGCCGCCGCCGCCGGTGCGCGGTGCAGAACATTAATATTAGAAAAACATGTCCTTTAATAATTAAAAACAGACAGCAACTGATTTTTTAATTGATCAACAAATAGCTGACGTCCCGGCTTCGCACGGGTGGACATTTCTTTTATAATAAAGCCTATGTTACTCAGCGCTAACGTAGCAATCGAATGGAGAAAGAATTTTTTAAATCGGTCCAGTAGTTTTTGAGTTTATTCGTTGCAAACATACAAATATACAAAGCTTTCCTCCTTATAATATTAGTACGAGTATGATTGAATACAGACCAACTGCTTGCTAGCTGTCATCTAGTAATATTTCAGTGAAATTCTATATTATTTTTAGGTGACGAAAAGTAGTTTTAATGATTTAATGTAAATCAAAACAATGTTAATGTAAACATAAAAAATATGAAATTTGTAACTAATTTACTTAAAAAAATCCCTGCAAATAATATATTGATTCGAAATGTGACTTTCGCGCGTGAGTCAAGGTCGAGCCGGCGCAGGCGCCACTCGGCGCTCACCATTTTGCTGAATGGGAATAAATCTGTTGCTATTGTATGTCTAGCCCCACGTTTAGCTTAAAGGGTAAAGTGTTGAATACAATATTAAGTAAGTAGTAAGTATAATTTCGACAGTGCACATTAAACATTATAAATTATAGTACACACGCCTGCACATCAACCTACCACAAACTGTCAAATTTTCTCAATAGACTTTGATCTTTATGACTGACTGTTAAGGTTGAAAATGTATTGAAGAAATTTGTCAGTTTTGGATAGGTTGATGTGCAGGCGTCTGTACAATAAACATTCAATTGCTCATAGCTATAAAATCTTTATTTTTTTGTCGTTTGACAATAACTAATCTTATTTCCATAGCATACGATATATGTTTTTTAAGATCACTGATACTTTGGAGTTAGGATACAGAGCTCGATGGCGCAGTGGATAACGCGCCCGGTCTGCGAGTGCTGAGGTTAAGCAACTTTCGCAAAGGCCGGTCATCGGATGGGTGACCAAAACTGTATCATCTCGAGCTCCTCCGTGCTTCGGAAGGCACGTTAAGCCGTTGGTCCCGGCTGCATTAGCAGTCGTTAACAACCACTAATCCGCATTGGGCCCGCGTGGTGGTTTATGGCCCGTTCTCCCTATCCATCCATAGGCAAGGCTCGTGCCCCAGCAGTGGGGACATAAAAATGAGCTGTTGATGAAAATACGGAGACCTAAAGTTCACGTTATGTTACTTATTTAGCTAAATCGCGACGATACTTTTGATAATCTATTAAGAATGCTTCGATCAATATGACGATAATACTAACATTTTCCAATAATGTTACGGTCTGTTAAGAGCACCTTTTACAGGCATAAATATAAACTAATGTTAACACAATTTAAAGAAAGATAACAATAAAACTACTACTAATATATATTACTTTTAGGTAAAAAAAACAGTAAGGAAAATAAAGATATCTCTTACAAGGTGTATCATGCATGATAGAATAGAAGCAGAGCTATAGAACATTTATTGTAAGTCAATTATATAATTAATGATATACAAAGTTTCTTAGTGCTACGTGCTACGAAAATCCCATATGTGTGTCATCTTCGCAGTCTACGTAATTAGCTACGGTTTTCCGTAGTAAGCTAAAACATTCTGCTATCTTACTAGTTCAAGCGGCGGGCAGGAGATGGATGAGGGTAACGCAGGACCGTGAAGAGTGGCGTGAAAGGAAAGAAGCCTATGTTTGCAGAGGGCGGAAGTGGGCTGATGACGATGACAGTATGTATGACCTGTGGTATGACTGACGTCCAATCGTGTATTTGGCCGAATATCCCATTTTTTTGACAACGGAAGCGCTTGGCTTTTATCTCACGTGATAGCAAGTGACAAGAATGTCGAAAATCGAAAACAATTAACCCTGCTTCTCAATTAAGGAGAAACTGGCTATCTTATCTATCCTAACTGTTATAAGCTGTGTTATAACACAGTATTGTTTAAATATTATTGATATGGCGAATTGGCGACAGACTTAGCTAACCAGGCTGAATAGAACGAGACCCACAACCAATCAAACCGAGTACAATAATTTATGTCCCCATCTGTGAATCGATCCCGGGACCACGGACTGGTCACGGACCGAGCTAACCCCTAAACTGGAAGCGATTAAATATGCTATGATATTTTCCAATATTTTTGACGCTGTAAGGGAGAAAAAAGCTTGACACTTGCTGAGTTTCTTGCCGGTCCTTCTCAGTACAAGGTCGCCCAGAGTAGACTTACGAACCGATGGCATAGTGACATTCACAAAAGCTACACAAGTATTCAAAATCATTTATTCAGTCTAGGCTGCAAAGCCTAAACTGAATAAATGATTTTGAATTTTGTATTTTGAATCTATCTAACACATTTCCCAACCATATTTTTTTTTGTACCAGACACCAAACGATTAAGTAATTACCAACACACTTCCAAAGTTGTCCTAGTAAATCTCTCAGAGGCAAACTAATTACTCCACTTAAGGTGGTCGCCGTCGCACAGAATAAGGGAACTGCAGAAGGCAGTGTTTCATACATCACTCGAGCAACGCACGCATAGACAACAACCACAGGCACGGAATCCCGAACCAGCTGCTCTCGGACTGGTTTGAAATGGTTCATGATTCTGTGTCCTTGAGTATGTATACAGGGTGATTGGTAATATGTGTATAATCCCGTAACACAGCCATGCAACTAAGTAAAAATAACACCGTGGTAACATGCAAAATCATATAATTATGAAGATTTACTCTTCCATGCAAAAACTCTAATTTATTTTGTTACATTATTTTTGTTCAACCCTGACATGTTTTTACTTCTGTTTCGTTTGGATCACGAGGTTGACGACCGAGAACAATTTATCAGCTGGACCTAGGGTCGTCATTTCACAATTTTACTTAGTAGCAAATAACCTTAATATTTCGGCCATAGGGTGCTTTTCTGGTATGTTTATATTTTCCCGGGGTTCTAAGACCTGCCATATTCGGGATTATACAGGAATTACCAAACACCATGTATATTAAGCAGTATGTATTTATCACCATCTGGGTATCCTTATTCAGTGCCGTTCAGTGTGAGAGTGGCAAGGTCGCGCGGGTCCGGCTGTCTCTGCGTCACTATTGTGCTATAGTGTGTATTAACAGCGTAATGGCCGAGACGTGTCAATCCGGGCGCGGTCACGACGCCGAGACACGCTCTAGCCATTGAGCACTGCTGCAAACGTTGGTAGTAATTAGAGAATAAGCTTTATCAACTCATAAAGGTTGCTATTGACAGCCGTAATGAGTGTTTATATTAGAACACGCTCTGGCTCGCCACAATTAGGTAGATGAAGCTTCTTGAGTACTGCGGCTGACGTTAAAGTACCTTTCTAAGTATATAGAGAATAAGCATTATCAACAAATAGAGGTTGCTATCAGCCATTATGACTATTTATATTAGTTTCAGGTGGTTTATAAATAAATAAATAAATGTTTCCCACACTCACACCAATTATCTAGCCCCTAGAAAAGCTTCTTTAAGAAACTCGATAAATGGATAACTAGACAACGGATAAACATACATAATATATTTAAATACATACTTATTATACAAAGGAAACACCCAGACCCGAAACAATATAGAAAAACAGGTATTTCTAAATTGATCCGACCGGGGATCGAACTCGGGACCTCAGAGATAGCGACACCATGAAAACCGGTGTGCAAGCCACTCGACCAAGGAGGTCGTCGAATTATGTCACTATTGCATTGATGTGTACTCGGGTCACGTCGCCAAGACAAGCTCTGGCCATTCAGTACAGTGACAGACGTTGGTAGTAATTAGAGAATATGCTGTATCAACTTTTAGAGGTTGCCATTGTCAGCCATAATGAGTGTTTATAATACACGCTCTGACCCGCCACAATTAGATGAAGCTCATTGAGTACTGCTGCAGACGTTAGTAGTACCTGGTATTAGTTTTAATTCGGGTCACTATTTTGCTTTTGAAAATGATAAAAGTATGTACTGACAAAAAGATGACTTCTGTTGATGATTGACGCCTCAGCTGGGTATACATGACCTTTCTCAATTCAATAATAAGTACCTGGATGACCGAGCTTTGCTCGTTATATTTTTTTATAATGTTTTCTAAAAGTGATACCTAGCTAGATCGATTTATCGCCCCCGAAACCCCCTGCATACTAAATTTCATGAAAATCGTTGGAGCCGTTTCCGAGATTCAGTTTATATACCTATATATATACAAGAATTGCTCGTTTAAAGGTATAAGATAGATAATAATAATGATGAGTTTTAATATTTTTCTTATTCATTCAGCTGGATGAGGTTCTCTATTTTGTCTCATAATTTTTTTATCCATAATCTAACGTGTCATAATGTTTTGTGACATAATCATCATGTGTCCGAATGATAAGTAGCCCTAACTTAATGTCTCATAATATCACTTGCCCTAAAATCGAAACCCCTAAATATAATATGACCTAAATTTTTTTGCTATAAATATTACAATCTATATATATTAAAAAGACAGAAGATATTTAAAAGACATAAAAGGCTTTTCTTTAATAGTTATAAGCCCTAACGTAATGTCTCATAATATAATGTGCCCTAAAATCGAAATTATGAAGCTAGATTTCTGCTGTCTAATAAAAAAAATAACCTCGAAATTAAAGACAATCGCTACGCTGCGCTTCGCGATTGTCTTAAATTGCTAACCTATCACGTGACCTACAGGAGTAGGGCAGGGTCTGTTGTCTAATAAATAAAAATAAATGTAATTTTAACATTTTATTTACACAATTTTTATTACACATTTTAACATATATTTTAGGACTAACAATATTATTATAAACCACCATTCAGACTAACATACGTTATACAATATAACACTTAGGACATGTGACTTTATAGCAAGAAAAATTAGGATATCTAATTATAATAGCACCCGATATTATGACACAAAAGCATTAATGATGAATAAAAATGAACAAATTTCTAAAATAAAAGTAGCCTAAGTTACTCCTTATTATATCAGCTATCTGTCAGTGAAAGTCCCGTCAAAATCGGTCCAGCTGTTTCAGAGATTAGCCGGAACAAACAGACAGACAGACAAAAATTGTAAAAAATGTTGTTTGGTATATTATTATGTACCGTGTATGTATAATCCATATGCATTTAGTAAAAAGCGGTAATTTTAATATTACAAACAGACACTCCAATTTTATTTATTTGTAGTAGGTATATTTATAGATTTAACCCTATACTTGCTAGAGTTTTTTTTTGTAGAATTATATATATATTTTTTGTATAAAATGTGTTCTTTTTTCACTAGGTAATCGAAATTTTTTGTAAGTTAAGTGTCTCAACCTTGACCCCTATTTTTAATGATATCAAAATATTTGCAGTTGATAAAGTGTGATATTTATAGACTTATTTAATATTTTTAATTATCTTTATTTTTAATTGTTTTTTAGTTGAAACCAGATTTCTAAGTTTTCTAAGTTTTAAACTACTTTTAATAATGAATGTACCTATATCATGTGTGTTTGAACTATGACAATATTAACATGAATATATTAGACTGACGAATTTCATAAATTGACCAGTTAAGTAAAGTGACGAGTTATAGAAACTGACGAAAAACCGGAAACTGACTTATTGACGAATTTCCGCGATACTGACGAATCAGGGGAACTGACGAGTGATAACCCGACCCAATAAAATATCGGCCGTTGGCTCCTGGCGATTACTGGTGCCTTTACCCCCTTCTCTGTCATGGGGATTGTTTGGCGTATGACCATACATAATTTAGTAATGCAATGTAGGTAACAGTAATGTAGATAGGTTTACAGGTAATGCTGTAGATAATTACTAATTACCTCAGCATTGTAACATGTTATGCGCACGCACGCAAGTTTGAACGAGTGCGGTCAAGGGCATTACCTAATATTATATATTAGTCAAGTATCCATCCATCCGGAGATGCAAACGGAATTGTTATGGTTTATTTATAGTAAAAGACATACTGTATTACAGTCAAATTATATAACGCTTCACCTAAACAGATTACGTAATTAATGGATATACTATTATCATTAAAACATTTATCGAAAAAATAAAAATACTATAATATAAGTATCAATAATAAAAAAGTATTTTTCATTGAATTTAAATTTTAACTGTCTGAATATTTATAAAAAACAGTGAAAAAATTAAACGCCTACCCGACCCAGCCAGAAAGACAGTTAATCTTTAATTTAGCTTCAGTGCAGCAATTAGCACTTGAAAATAAAAAGTAACAATTTAACTGTCTGTCTGTACATATTAGTAAATTGAGTATTATTACTTTCAAAACAAAGACAATACGATTTTGTAAGTATGACCACATGTTAAGCCATAAATATTATTGAATGGAACAACTTAAAAGATTTTGTAATATTATTTATGGAACTAGGTATTTATGAAAAACAGCATACGAGACGAACTATATCGACCAATCACCAGACTGTCTGTAAATCAAAAGATAATTTGTCGTCTTCCATTTCATCACTTAATGTCAAGGCACTCCAAAGGTGTGTATCACTTGATCCAGATTAAGTACTGATTAGATTAATTTTTAATGAGTTTAGCATTAGCATCGGAAAGTTGACCCAATTTACATGATAGAATTGCTCGGAACCTTGAAGCCGTCTTGATTAAATTACCATTAAAGATGGCTGGGACACTGAATGCCTTATTAGTGATATCATTTAGCGATTGCATTATAAACATTCTTAAAATAAGCATAATAAAAAAACTAAACTTGTTACTCTAAATTGAGTACTTAATAGTTAGTCAAAGATAATTATGAAAACTTTTTGTCTTATGTATTATGTAACCGAGCTTCGAAACTGCTATTCGAATTGCCTGATTTTAAAATGACAAAATCAGGCTATTGAAACACTATTGAGACGTTATTGAATTAGCAGACTTGTGTGTTACTACCCTACTTTTACTACTAAATCAGTGAAATTCATTTTCTTTTGTTTTGCTAGAGATACGGCTTTACTTTTGATCTCTTTTCTCTATATTTCCCTTATACATATATATATTTTATACAAAAACTTTATACTAGTCTCTGCTCATAATTTTGCAAAACCTTTATTATAGTACCAACTCTAAAATCGTGAAAAAGAACCAGGTGTTTCTTATATTTCGATCGTGTAAGATATCGATTGTATGATCACCTGTTTTTTGTTTCGCGATTTCAGATTTTGTTTTATACTTAGCAAAAGTTTTGCAAAGTGATGTGCAGAGATTATTCGTGAATTTTTTGTAGTAGTTGAATAATAAAATGTAATTATTAACTTTTTGTAATATCCATCGTCCCTTAACAACATCCGTTTTGTTTGTAGGTATAGAAACTATAAGAAACTCAAGTTAAGAACTTAATATACTAATTCACCTATTCTCATAATTAAAAAAGCAGACATCGCCTTTGCAACATTTTTGATAAAGGAACAAAAACGATTTAATCTAAATAGCAATCAATCGGTCCCTGTGGGCCAAGCGGCGCGTAAGGCTTGAGCACACTGCTGCATATTTGGTCCCTTACGATAGCATAGATGTTGCAGTATGCTTGACGTCTCAGTAAATCACCTTATAGTTTGAAATGATGCCGTATTATAGTCTGACTCCGACTTCATCATCGTCATCAGCCTATAAACGTCCCACTGCTGGGCACAGGCCTCTCTCGTGAACAATAGCACGTGGGGATATTGGGCCAAACATAACCCACCACGCTGGCCCAATGCGGGATGGTGGGTACTCCGACTTAGCTAACACATTTTAGCAAATAACCATATAGTTAGTTATACCAATAGTTTTTCGTTGTCCTTTATTATTTGGTAACTATACTTTTTTTGCCTACTCCATGAAACAGAGATACTTAGATAAAAATGTAAACAGATTTGATTTTATTATGAAGGGGATGTGAAGGGGCATATGCCCCTTTACCTACGGATTTTTTTTTTGTTTGAAAAGACATTTATCTAAATGTCTTCTCAAACAAAAAAAAATCAAAATGACTATCAAGTCATTTTGATGGAAAACAGGATAAAAATGATGAAAACAGGATAAAAATGATGAAAACAGGATAAAAATGATGAAAAACAGGGAAATATAATGAAACACTTTATACGATACGTATAAAGTAAAGTATCACGTGTTATTTGTGTAGGCGCGAGTATAAGTAAACGCGAGTGGATTTGTAAAAAGTGTGGCATTTTTTTAAAAAGCGATACACGTAATTTTCTGAGTTTAACGCAATGAGGTATTAAGTTACAGAATGCTCCCTCTTCAGAGAATGCATAATTAGAGACTTGGCCTTGTTACCAATTTATATTACGTGATTCAGTACCGGCTTTAACTAATACTGTTTACTTGTCTTATTGATGAAAGGATTTAAGACTGGTTTCAGTTAGAAAACAATCCTACTAATATTTAAACGCGAAAGTTTGTTTGGATGTTTGTTACTCTTTCACGTAAAAACTGCTGAATGGATTTGGATGAAATTCGGCATACAGATAGTTTATAACCTGGAATAACACATAAAATACTTTTTATCCAGATATTTCCACGGGAACGGGAACCACGCGGGTGAAACCGCGAGCGGCCGCTAGTAATTTATATGGTCAAAATGCACTTCATCTCGTTTGTCACTGCTTCATATAAATGCTATGCTACAAACATTCCTTTTTGTTAGTGTTAGATCCAGTGGCTAAAAAACTTGCAAAATTCAATCCGTCCGTGCGAACATCCCCTTTGGACGAGGACACGTTAACCCGATAAGGCTGCTTACAGTGCTATTACTCATTTCAATAATTTGATTTATTACGGTATTGGTGGGTAAACGAGAGCGCCTGACACCTTTTTTTTAGAGATAACTGAATGCCTCAAACGGCAATATCAGCGTCAACGCCTGACGGGGCGCTGCGCTGGCGTAGGCAGACGAACCCGCACAGCATGGGTCCGTCAAATAAAATCGAACTACTATTCCCTACTCGTAGAACTCGAAACGCACGCTTCATCCATTGAAACGCAGTACCTACTCAAAGGTTAGTGGCACATGTTTATATAATTTTTAACGCAAATTTTGTTGCGAACAAATTACAAAAACACAAATGTTGAAAAAATTTCCACGAGCAGGGTTTGAACCTGCACCCTTCTGACATACCGGGTCAGGTGCTCTTCCAATTGAGCTATCGTGGTTCTAACCAGCCCGCCGAAATTATTCAACACTATTTACTTTTTACTTTGAAAGCCAAAGGCGCCCATTCAATGTTAACAACTACCGTCATTCACATCCGATCATAATATTTTTACAAATACTAAAGATCAGTTAAGAAGTAGGCAAGCTATTTATAAATGTAGAACCACGATAGCTCAATTGGAAGAGCACCTGACCCGGTATGTCAGAAGGGTGCAGGTTCAAACCCTGCTCGTGGAAATTTTTTCAACATTTGTGTTTTTGTAATTTGTTCGCAACAAAATTTGCGTTTAAAATTATATAAACATTTATAAATAGCTTGCCTACTTCTTAACTGATCTTTAGTATTTGTAAAAATATTATGATCGGATGTGAATGACGGTAGTTGTTAACATTGAATGGGCGCCTTTGGCTTTCAGAGTAAAAAGTAAATAGTGTTGAATAATTTCGGCGGGCTGGTTAGAACCACGATAGCTCAATTGGAAGAGCACCTGACCCGGTATGTCAGAAGGGTGCAGGTTCAAACCCTGCTCGTGGAAATTTTTTCAACATTTGTGTTTTTTTTTTTAGTGGCACATGGTTTAATATGTGAGTTATTATTATTATTATTATTTTTATTGTGACACGCCATAATGGCTTCACCCTGCCTGATGAAAAGCAGCCAGTGAAGCCCAAGAAGTGAAAGCGTTCATCACAGCGCTACCACGCTATGCCGAACGCTCACACTATGGCGGCCTGCATAAATGCTAATGTTATAGTTAAAAGTGGCCGTAACGTCTTGTTTAACTAAACCATAACATGTGAGGTGTTCATTAGGTGACGTAAAAATGCTAAATTACTTCATTCAAATATTTTGTTG
Source organism: Eudonia lacustrata (assembly GCA_947562085.1). Taxonomy (NCBI): domain Eukaryota; kingdom Metazoa; phylum Arthropoda; class Insecta; order Lepidoptera; family Crambidae; genus Eudonia; species Eudonia lacustrata. Next base: position 24,536,812 of record OX387317.1, read on the forward strand.
AGCATAATTTGATTTTCTATCTCTAATTACTAGATAAATGTTTTTTTTGGCGGCGTAAACGCTCTTAATGGTGCATACGGTACGACGGGAGAGCGAGACGCTCTGCTATGATCGCTTTTAGTGTTGAGTGCGCTTATTATCTTACGTCTGTTATTGATCAACAAATTGCTCTTAGCATATCTGAGATAGTCACAACACGTCACAGGGAAGTGACCTCTAGTGATCAGATTACCCGCACAATATGGCCGGAGTCGAACCTTGACCCACGGCCTTTGAGCCCGGCTAAAACAATTACTGCGCGATGAAAGGCTGACCATTCGTGTTAGCTGTGCGGGTTATTATAGCATTGTTTTGAGATTTATTATGTATAGATAAATGGCTCTTGAAGCGGTATTGAGTAGGTGTTGGAGCAAGTCAAGCTTTATAAAATATATTTGGTGATTTCAAGATCAAACCACTTTAATTATTTCAGGTTTAAGAATCGTATAAATGATTAAGAATGTCGCTGTAGAGATGATCACGGTTATTACAAATATCGGGTCTTTACCTATGAAATTGACGTTTTCTTCGCACTTATTAATAGGTGTATTACTTCTAAAAGTCAATACCGGTTGTTAATATTATTATACACCTTTAATTAGGACTATGTTACTTATATAGACAAAGACAAAAGACAAAGACAAAGACTTTTTATTCGCATAAAACATGGTACACACGGCAGCAGATCAACCTACCCAAACCTGTCAAATTTCTCCAATAAATATTGATACTTATATCCAAAGCTTAAAGTTCAAAATTGATTGTAGAAATTGGACAGTTTTGGGTAGGTTGATCTGCCGCCGTGTGTACATAAGTGGTGTTATAGTAAATACATTGAAGTCCACACATTTCACCAGAAACTGGTACGCAAAAAATAAAATTAAAATAAAAAAAATTAAAACATTTTCAAACTAGTACTTATGAAATTTAAGTTATTTATAATATTCAATTCAATTCAATATATAGGTAATTCAATAAAATTCAATTCAAAATAGCAAATTTAATTTCAACAGTTGAAGTATTCGTTTAGAGAATAAAAACATTCTTCAATGAGTCGTTTTTTAAGTTTGGCTTTGAACATGGTTACTGGTAGCATCTTAAGCTCTTCAGGTAGCCCATTATAGGCTTCACTAATAACATTGATTATTAATTTTGTGTCTTTATCACCCATTTTTTTTTTAAATTGACTAACTTTTTTGTTCGCGGAATTATCCTTTTCATTGTAGCTTTGAAGGAACTTGATTTTTTTCTACTCTACAATTTTTATAGTGTTTAAATAAATAAATGCTAAGAAAATTAAAAAAACGATAGTATGAAAAATAAAATTTAATAAAAAATCTTCAGACAAAACGCCAATTTCATAGGTAAGGACCTAATATTAGAGATAAAATACTTAGTTAACGTATTGCTAACACTACCTATTTATGCGATTTGATATAGGTATATAGAAAAGCTCAAAAACTCAATGGTTCTAATGAATGTAACCATGCTTTTTACTATTTAGATTATTTCTTCGTATTCACAATGCAATTATTAATATAGCAACTAAAAATAACACTTCACAGGCAAACTCAATCTCGATCGTCCAGTTGGAAGAGCTGCTGTCGCCGGGATTGAGGAAGGGTTCAACTGTGGGCAAATCGTCTTTTTTAAGAGCATACTTTACGTTTCCTAAATTCCTTACTGAGCTATTGTATACCACCCATAACCAGATTTATAGAGAGAATTGTTATGACAAACTATTTATCTACCATAACAATTATGCCGCGTTCATACCCAGCGGCTTTAGTTATTATTCTGTGCCTTGCTTGCACACATTAGAAATGTAACTATTCTCTATTTATTACACAATCATTCTATTTTTTACAATTAATGCCTTAAAAGCTAGGCAAGGTCACCCTTAAGTGGTGCAAGATTAAGACGGGGGCGTGCCAGGAACACAGCCATTGTTGTACAAATAGCGGAAACTGAAAACATCGATTAATTACAATCGATTATCAGAATCCATTTCACAAAACGCTGCTTTATCAGGCGTAAAGTTCAAGGCTTTGGTGAGATTAGGTCTGTGTCTGTCTATTTTTGAACTTTACCTTGATGTCAAGGAAGTATTTAAAAAATGACCTAAATTAGCCGGTTCCTTCGTCTTTTCTTCCGTAGCCTACTATCTTTTTGTTTGAACTTTAATAAATATATTGTATGCATGTATGTACCTTTAAGGAGTTGTTTTTTTTTGTAAATAGCATTTATATAATTTTTTGAATAATTTTGTGTAATTGCTTTGTTGTTACCCAATAACATAAATAAATAAAGAAAAGCTAAAATTTCTATAACATCAATGTTTGTAGCATTGTTGTATTCCGGAAGCGAATAAAGATAAGGTAACCAGTGGCGGTGGCCAAAGTAACATGATTGATAGCGAGGTTCGAAAAGAATAAAATGAATGGGATTGACATAAGATTGACCACGTGATTTAGCGCGGCTTATGTCAATGCCATACATTGTATTCTTTTCGAACTTCGCTATCGTTTTCTTAATGTTACTTTGACTAAGCCTACTGGTCCCTCAGCAGTTGAAGATCCGGGTGAAGTGCGCTTCTACCTCCAGCCTAATCATCAAGGCCAAGTGCTTTCCCGTAAGAAAAAGAAGGATGCTAAGTTCATTAACAGGTCAGATTGGATCTAATTGGTCAATTGGAGTTATTCGAACCGTTCGATATCCTAGAAGCGTTTCGTAACCAGCCATTTATTATGAGCCATTCATGACAATGTGAATTGCACGGTCACTTGACATTTCGCAGTATGATTTTATTAGTTATTGAATTGAAAAGTTCAATATCAGTTCAACATATCGTGCGGGTATATCGATAGCGATATCAGGCGCTGTCGCAATACCAAACCTTAGAGGCAACTGTCTGGTCCTAGGTATTATTTAACATAGCAACTGGACTTTTATATCTAGGTTAAGGTGATTCTTTAGATTCCGATGGAAAATGGGGAAATTAAAGTAAAATATTGTTAACAACACTTTAGGTAACTGTAAATAAAATCTTACATAGCGTGATACACCACTGTTCAACGGGCACCAATGACCGACATTACTGTCTTTTCATGATTCAACAATCTTTAGCAATATCATACCGTAATATATCAATTGACTTCTTGGCGGGAAAGAGAAGTCATGTCTGCGGTTTTGTTTTATTTTGTTTATTTATTTATTTATTTATAGGAAGACCAACAGCTATGACACAACTTAAAAACTTAAAAATAGTAACAGGAAGCCAATTATAGGTCCTCACTAATAGAAACAGAATTAATAACAATGTGATGTACTTAACAAGAAAAACACACACTTAATTTATTCATTAAACTACTCAAAAAATAACTGGCTCATGAGCCGTTTCGCTGATGCATCGCTTGTGTTAAAAAGGTCAAAATCTAGTTTTTTAGATAAGGCATTGAAATTGTTACTCGCACGCCAGATATACGTGTTTTGCCTATAGTTGGAAAAGGAAGGGGGCAGATATAAAAGCGGGCTAAACCGAAGGAGCTTATATGGCGCTCTGAGAGTGATTTGAGACAGTAGATCTGGACAGTCAATGGAACCAGAAGCAGCTTATAGTAGGAACAAAATATCGGCAATTTCACGGCGGTCCTCTAAAGGAAGCAGGTGATGTTTTTTACAGAAACCAAGATATTGCGTTGAGTCATACCGGTCTTTGGAATGAAATTCAAATTCAAATTCAAATTCAAAAATCATTTATTCAGTTTAGGCTACAAGTAGCTCTTATGAATGTCGCTATGCCATCGGTTCGTAAGTCTACTCTGGGCGGGAGATCTTGCACTGAGAAGAACCGGCAAGAAACTCAGCAAGTGTCCAGCTCTTTTCTCCCTTACAGCGTCAAAAAAAATAAAAATTGAAAAATGCCCTATCATAGCAGGACACTTTCCATTACAAATAAACACAAAAAAATATAGAAGACAACCACAACATGTAAAAAAAAAAAAAAAAAAAATAAATAAACAAATCTAATATATCAAATTTACATCTGGTATAACTTTCTGGAAAGCAAAGAAAGCCTTTTTTAAATGTTTTCGATTCGCGATATATAAATTTGGTATCTTGGGTTCCACACTTGAGACGCATACTGGAGTATCCACATATTGGAGTATCCAAGTTGCTACGAACAAACGTACAGTATAAAAATTTTAAGGTCTTAATCTGAGTAAAGTCTTTAGAGTTACGCATGACAAATCCGAGAGCTTTGGATGCTTTAGATACTATATTGTTGACATGAACATCAAACAACAACTCGGAGTCGTGGTGTACTCCAAGGTCTCGTACAATAGTTTCTCGTTGCAAATTAACTCCTTTTAGCTTATAATTAAATAACAACAGATTACGTTTGCGGCTGAAAGTGACAACACTACACTTGGACGGGTTCAGATCTAAATGGTTATCGGCACAGTAGCCATTCAACCTCAAGAGATCCTCCTGTAGCAAGACAGCATCAGCCTCTGATGAAATGGTAGCAAACATTTTCATATCGTCAGCAAAACATAGCAAACGGGATGAATGAAAGCAGTGCTCGATGTCATTAACAAAGATTACAAAAAGGAGGGGCCCAAGCAATGACCCTTGAGGTACCCCACTGGGGACCATAACCCATCCAGATATATAGTTATTGACAACCACTGCCTGCGAACGATTATCGATGTATGATGAAAACCATCAAAGTAGGTCACCGCTAATACCAATTTTTTTAAGTTTAAGTAGGAGTAAGTTATGCTGGATTCTGTCAAACGCCTTACTATAGTCAGTGTAGATGACATCGACCTGATAACCACTATCCATGGCTTCAGCAAGGGAACCATTCAATAAAACGAGATTTGAATGGTTCCCTTGCTGAAAACAGTAGAACGGCCTTTCAAGATGCCATGTTGAGTAGTGCTAAATGATTGCTGTATTGCTAGGTAGACTTGGCCATAAACAATTTTTTCGAAGACCTTAGAGACAATACAAAGCTTCGATATTGGCCGATAGTTGGTGACATCTGTTTTAGAGCCCTTTTTGTGAACTGGTGTGATGAAAGCACGCTTCCATATAATAGGAACGATTCCTTTCTCTAGAGATCTTCTGAACAGAATTGAGATCGGAATAGCAATAGTCTTCGCACAGTTAATAAGGAAACGAGCCGGCAAATAGTTAGGGCCAGCGGATTTGGATGGATCCAGACCACGAAGCAGCTTCTCTACTTCATCAACTCTAACTCTAATATTTGCAACATCAGAGACAGCCTGGTCAATATATAAGGAAAATACCGAATTCGATGAGGAAGTAGGATTGGTCAAGAAGTTGGAACAGAAATAGTCTGAAAAAGCATTACATATGGAATAACCAGTGCAAGATACAGAGTCTCCATAATTAAGACTGCTAGGTATTGCATTGGTATTAGACTTTAGCCAAAATTTTTTTGGGATTGTCCCTTAAAGAGTTCTCAACTGAGTTAACCTACTGATGGTAACAGGAATTCTCCAAAGCTTTAACTCGATCACGCAATAGTTTAAATGATTCTCCGTCCGATCGATTGCCATAATTTTTAAATTTCTTTAAATACTTATATTTTTCATTAATAACTTTTTTTAAAGCGGGAGAGTACCATTTAGGAGATCGATCAGCAGTAATTAATTTAGATGATATGAACTTGTCAATTAATGAGGTGATAAAACTACAAAAATACTCAACAGCAATCTCTAAAGGCTTAGATGAAAGTTCGTTATGCCATTGAATTCCGGATATTTCTGCGTTAATCGAGTCATAATCGCCGTTGTTATAAATATATTTTACACGGGAGGCATGATTTAGTGGAGTAAACTCCGCAAAATGCAAATCAATAGACAAAGCGCCGTGATGTAAGTCAATAGGCACAAGAGGGTCTCCGCTACCATCACTAACACAAACGTAGTCATTAGAAAAAACGAGGTCGAGAATCCTACCATAAGCATTTTTAATGCCATTATATTGTTTAAGACCAAGGGTGTTCATCTCGTCGACCAAAAGGAGCTCATCATCAGATCTATAGTAAAGTGGCTCATAATAATCATCATTGCTAGCACTGGGTCCAATCCAATCTATACCACTCAAATTAAAATCTCCAGTCAAGATATACTTATCACACGGATTTAACAAAATAATATCGTTTAGACTAGATAAATAGTTTGACAACTGCTGGGAAAACGTAAACCCTTTATTCTCATTACATAGATATAGGACGCATAAATGTAATTTCACAGGTACATTGGTACCATTTTGTTTAAGCGTAAGTGTCAGCCACAGATCCTCTGCGCTAGAGTAGAATGTAGTTTGTGCTCTGACGGATATGGACGGTTATGTCGAATATTAATGTGAAATAATAGTGGATTATTAACCGTTAAGTGTTCGTAAGTGCGCATGAGTGTTGGCAAATGAAACAAAACAGTGTAACTTCACTTTTCAAATTCTCTCAAGTATTCCGCCCGAGGACATAAGCCCCACATCTTTACTGAGATACTCGAGGGGCTGGAGGGTATATCATTTCTCACTTCTCATTTCTATTATTACTCATCATCATCTATACAAAAAGGAAATATTGTTTGTTTATATATTACTTGTAAGAAAAATTACTTTGACACTGGCTAAATGTGCTAATCGCACGAAGCCATCAACTAAAGGAAAAATAATCAATAAAAAACCTGTGTTACTTTTTGGCGACGTAAGCTCCATAGAACACTGGACTTAAGGTGTCGGATACTGATGCCATTACCCTTGTAACCTATATAATTAAAACTTCTTTATCAGGTTAAAAAAAACAGTTCAATTTTTTTTAATTTCTTTTATAGGCTATTATTAACGTCGTCGTAACCTCCTCCCGAACATGGACGACGATATTAACTGGTTGTCATCCCCATACTTCAAGTATAGGGACCGGAGCACCAAAAGCACCACGAAGAGACCAGCCGTGAGGAGTACCAGCTGATAGATCTGGACTGAGGCGCCGTCCAGGCAGCTGCGGCGGCCTCTAGTCTTCATGTAAATGGATTTCTTCAAGCGGTAAAACCGAGTAGGCTTCTGCCAGAACTTAAACATTAAGGTTAAATTTCGAGTCTTGAAGCTCCGTCATAATAGATTCTTACAGGCCTGAAACGAAAAATGTATCTCATATGATTTAAGCGTATCGCGACTGAGTATTATTATGTGTAACACATAATAAATCATCATCATCATCTCATTATATGTCCCCACTGCTGGGGCACGAGCCTTCCCTATGGATAGATAGGGAGAACGGGTCATAAACCACCACGCGGGCCCAGTGCGGATTGGTGGCTGTTAACGACTGCTAATGCAGCCGCGACCAACGGCTTTACGTGCCTTCCGAAACACGGAGGAACTCGAGATGATACATATTTAGTCACCCATCCGATGACAGGCCTTTTGCGAAAATCAGCAATCGCAGACCGGGCGCGTTAACCACTACGCCATCGAGCTCCAAAATAATAATTAAATAAATAATAAATAATTATAAGACAACATCACATACATTGTTCTGATCCCAAGGTATGTAGCTAAAGCACTCGTTTTATGGAAATCAGAAACAACGACGGTACCACAACCACCCTGACCCGACACTATATCGAAAAGTTCGTTTTCGACATTGACCCGACCGGGAATCGAACCCGGGACCTCACGAGTTAGCGCCGCCCAAAGTCCGGCGTGTAAGCCACTCGGCTATGGAGGTCGTCACTAAATAGTTAGACGCATTATTTACATAGTTTCACGCATTGATGTTTGGAGATATTCCCATTTATTCTGTAACACTATACCGATCGCCCCTATTATAAAAAAAATAAGAGCCTATTGGAACCCCTAACCCCTGACATGCCGGGTCAGCTGCACTTCCTATTTCATATTCCATAATAATAATATTAAAATATTGTAAAAATCTAGTTTTAAGGAAAAAAAATGAATAAAGAGTATAATAATAATAATAAGTGTAAGTAAGTAAGTTTTAAGTAAGTAAGTAGATAAGTTTTTATAATATTTTATATTGTAAATAAGTATGTTTTTATATAAAATATTGTAAAAAAGTTTTCTTAAGATATATATATTTAATAAAGAGAATAATAATAATACTTTTTATTCAAAGCCAACAAATGAACCAATTACAACTGATAAATAACATTTTTTTTATAAATATATAATATATAAACATCATCATCTTATTGCGGGCCCAGTGCGGATTGGTTGTTGTTAACGGCTGCTAATGCAGCTCGGACCAACGGCTATAAGGGCTTTCCGAAGCAAAGAAGAGCTCAAGATGATAAACATTTGATCACCCATCTGATGACCAGCCTTAATAACCCTAATTGAGGGCAAGTTTTTGTGTAGAGTTATTATAGTATCTGAATAGTTTTATTTTATAAAGCAATGTTAGTCACGTTTTCTATGAAAAAGATGAAGCCCTGCACTGTACTTACTGCGACAAGATTATTACCTCAACTTATATCTTATAGTCATAATGAAACTGTTGAAAAATTCGCTAAAAAGAGCCAACCACAACAAAAAAAAGTAGAAAAGCAAAGTATCCTTAATTCCAGTAGTAGAAAGCTATATAAGATACACCTGTACCTAGCACACGTAAACTCTCATATTGGTTAAACTACTCACAAAAAGATTTCCGGTATGACAAAGTTTCTATGTACCTTCTGGCTTCAAGTACATCAGATACAAAGAGCGCAGCACCACAGCGGTGATTACCAGCATGCCGGTCCACGCCACCATTCTGCACAACTCAACCTCATACGGGAACGAGCATTCGTTACCAGGCAAGTGAAGACATTTCCTTATAACTTGCATCCGACTCTTCTTACGCTCACCTAAATAAGTACAATGGAATTTTTTCGTCATCGGGACCACCAGATCGGTTAGGTTCGATGGATAGCATATTTCAACTTTACAAATCCATAGCTGGTGGAGTATGAATATGGTTTTGGTTGTGGGGGGAGACTTAAGATTTGTTGATCACATTTCTTCGGATTGTTTGACGTTTGTTGGACGTTGTCATTGTTTTAATTTTTGCATTGTCGTTTTTGAGGTATCATTCTGCTGCTCTGCTTTGAAATAGTTTGTATTTTATTTAGTTTTTTGTCTGTGGGTAGGGTTGCCAACCATACTTTAAAATAACGTATCATACGTTATTTTCCATCCTCATACTTTATTATTTTTAATAAAAATAAAGTATAAAGAAATACTTTATTTCCGACTAATGCGTGCGTTTGAACGGAACATTCCTGTTGACTTCATTTCTGAACTACTGTATGATACTCAGACTCAGGTGAAGTGAAACTAAACGCAACGCTTAAATAAATAAATTTGGAAAATGCTTTATTTTTTCTTCAAATCCTTTTTTTATACTAGTTAGTGATAGATTTACTTTAATTTCCTGAAAAATAGTTGGCAACCCTATCTGTGGGCAGTAATGTTGTTGGTATTCCGAATAAATAACTGAAAGGACAGTGAATGCTGTCTTAAAATCTTGGAAGCCTGATACGAGACAGTATGTAACTGTAATTTTCCCTAGTTAAGTTTCTCAACTCATTAAACTATGAAAAAATTGGTTCTCCATCATCATCCTGACATAAATGATAGGACCACGTACTTGTGACATCATTATCACCATCATACACGCCACATCTTGAGATATATCATGCCAAACCACGCTGGCCCAATGCGTGCTGGTGGGTTTAAACGACTGCCGTTGTACAACAGTAACCGGAGCTAACGGCTACCACCTAGCTACGTAGGTAGGTGGCCGAAGTATTTTTTTTTAAATTAATTTTTTCAGTAAAGTTTACAAATGTATTTTATTCAATACTCTGCCAAACCGTAAAACGGTGTCTCGTAGCGTTCTCTTAGACATTTAGTACGTACTAAATAATTAAAACTAACTTGCATAAACAGAACTTATGGATCTAACACTATTTAACTATGTACCCCTAGTTTCTCAAACTATGGACACAGTCAAATAGTGCGGAGGAGCTTGGGACATTTCAATTAGGTCATCCATCCGTTGACAAGGAATTGCGAGAGTGGTTTGACTTGCATGACAGCACACCGGACGCGCTGCGCTATCAAGCATAGCGTATCAATAAATCCCTTTTAAAAAACTTAATTATGAATGCACTATTACACTTTAATACTTGTCCTACCCACATGAAAGATAGCAGGCATGTGTAAGGCATGCGTTCACATTAGTAATCTAACAGAGCTTTAAGGAATGTAACACTATATCTCGCATTTAAACCAGGTATCTAACTGTTCGGCAAGCAACGCTTCATTGCGAAAACTCTAACCCCCTTACAAATAAACAAAGAATAAGATCCGGATAGTTATTCCGTGTTTTGTTCCCGTCATGTAAACGTCATTTCAATTTAGAGTAAAAGAGACAAAACACGAAATAACTATTCGGAGCTTATTCTTAGTTTATTTGTAAGACCCTAAAAAGATATTAGTTTTTTTTTTGAAAAATTTGACCCTTACATAGGCGTGTGTGGATTTTGATTGATTACCTCATCAGCGCCAATTGCAGGAGCGGTCACAGCCATTAACAGGCCGTTGCCACAATATAAGGTGAGTACGGTAGGTAAGCTGGTGAGTTGGTGACTCGTTTCTTTGTCGCACCTCCAAAACATGGAATAGTTTGCCAGCACACGTTTTCCCTCCTTCCTATGATATGGGGTCCTTCAAACGAGGCGTGAAGAGGCACCTTGTGGGCCGGCAGAGTGAGGGTAACTGATGCTGCGTTGTTTTCACGCTGCACCAGTTGTCGTCGATCAGTTGGAATGGAGTCATTTGCCGTGCTAGTTATAAATAATAAAGTCTCATACACGCGCGCGAACAACTCACACATGTACAAACACAGTGAGAGCGGCGCGGGAGGCGGAATCCGCGACCGGGGGACCGACTAAACACATAGCTTCATATTCGTGGACTTATTCGTCAACTGGCATGTGTGAAAGTGGCGAGTGCGCGCGATTTGGCACCTCCTCGATTTTACCTATTTTTATTGTCGTCAACTCGCACGCGCGTTCAGAGACTCGAGTCCTTTAGTAGTTTATTATAAGACTCGCCTCTTTTTACACGACTTTGCTCTAAAATGAAGACTGTAGCTGTTAGTCTTAATTAATATGACTCAGTCGGTTAACGTATAAGACTAGTAGACTAAAACGACTTAAACGACTAAAAAGCTTAACCTTTTCACCGCCCCCGCGATGTCCCGCTGTACGCCAACGTATAAATGTATTTTAATAAAGTAGGTACAAAGAAGAACTTCTATAGAAGTGCTGGCGTGGACGGCATGAAAATCTCGAACTTCTATAGAAGTTGTTGGCGGTAAAAAGGTTAAACGACTGCAGTCCTATACAGTACAGCGTGATAATTGTCATTACAAAAATCTGTAGGTGTACTTAAATGAGATTACTTTCTTTATTAGGTGAAGTGTAACTATGTTTTTAATGAATTATTAACGTGAGGTTTACAAATAAAAGTAAATCTGTCTGATTTAAATCTTGTTCTATTATGATTATTCATCAAAACAAAATATTATTATAAACAAAACAATATCAAAAAAAGCGGCCAAGTGCGAGTCGGACTCGCCCATGAAGGGTTCCGTAGCAGCAAGTAACATAATATAAAAGTTCTTGTAGTTCGTTTATGTTTATGAAATTAAATGTATTCGAGTTGATTGAATGAAAGGTAAATTGCAGTTTACGATTTATGACGCATTAAAAAAAACTACTTACTGGATCTCGTTCAAACCAATTTTCGGTGGAAGTTTGCATCATATATTTTTTTTAATTTCATCATTCTCTTATTTTAGAAGTTACAGGGGGGGACACATTTTACCACTTTGGAAGTGTCTATCGCGCAAACTATTCAGTTTAGAAAAAAATGATATTAGAACTGATATTACCTCAATATCATTTTTAGAGATCTATCCATAGATACCCCACACGTATGGGTTTGATGAAAAAATATTGTTGAGTTTCAGTTCTAAGTATGGGGAACCCCCAAAATTTATTGTTTTTTTCTATTTTTGTGTGAAAATCTTAATGCGGTTCACAGAATACATCTACTTACCAAGTTTCAACAGTATAGTTCTTATAGTTTCGGAAAAAAGTGGCTGTGACATACAGACGGACAGACATGACGAATCCATAAGGGTTCCGTTTTTTGCTAATTGGCCACGGAACCATAAAAAACAACAAAATAAGAAAACCAAAAACATTTCAACAATACAAAAAAGTCATCCATGACGATAGACACGTTGACGCTCTGATGCTCTTATCACTTAATCTACAACGTTTTTTAGAGATCAGGTTGCCAGATTTAGAAAAGGCTTGTTCACTTGGGACACTTTCATATTTTTGTTGTCGGGAGAATACTTATTCTCCCGTTAGCAAAGCACTAGTTGCACCAACACACTCCTTACGACTCTCAACTCCCCAGGCGATGAGTCGCCAGTCATTTAAGTCCTTTAAGCTGTCTATTACGTTCAAATACTTCGACTAAAATGGCTAGTCTTATGACTAAAGGTTGGGGACTAAAAGACTGAGTCAGTCGTGAGGCGTCCAAAATAAGTCGAGTCTTTATTAAAAACCTTAAAAGACTGAGTCTCTTTCATCACTAGAACAAAGTAACAGCGGCGAGGGTGAGCGGTATCCGCAGCGGGGTAAGCAGACAGTGTCGGCGGCGAGTGAAGACGCAAATAAGTTTGCGTTTCCCGCTTCGTGGCGTCCGATTGCCATGATAATGCAACGCGTTCACGCTGAGACGCCCCGCGAAGTACTGTGTTCACCAGTAGGAATATGCGTTTTCCGCCCTTGACTGTTCTGAGATTCTGTCTCCGTGATAGGGGCTATCAGTGCGTCCTACCCGTCATGACCTACGGAGCTGAGACGTGGACACTCACGGTAGGGCTGGTCTACCAGTTTAAAGTCGCTCAGCGAGCTATGGAAAGAGCTATGCTCGGAGTTTCTCTGAAGGATAGGATTCGTAACGAATACATCCGACAGAGAACCAAAGTCATCGACATAGCTCTAAGAATTAGCCAAGTTGAAGTGGCAGTGGGCCGGCCATATCTGGCGAAGAACCGACAACCGCTGGGGTAAACATTTTCTTGAGTGGAGACCACGACTCGGTAAACGTAGTGTAGGGCGCCCTCCGGCCAGGTGGGATGATGGCCTGCGAAAGACTACAGGCAGATGCTGGATGCGCCAAGCTGAGGACAGGGCGCTATGGCGCTCATTAGGGGAGGCATATGTCCAGCAGTGGACTAAAATAGCCCGATGATGATGATGATGATGACTAATAGAATGCGGTTGAAACCGCGGGGCACAGCTATAAAAATATAAATATGTTATTCTATTCTAATCATACGTCTTTAAAATATGGTCATACCATACCATCCCGTGCTAGTCTAGAATGTGGAAATAATGCGTCAGCTGTGTAGTAAGAGCCGACTAAGGGACAAGGGTTCCAAGGTAGGCCTCTATTAGTCATAGCGTGATGTACTATAGCCTATAGCTTTCCTCAATAAGTGGACTATTCAACACAAAAATTATTTTTCAATTTGAACCAGTAGTTCCTGACATTAGCGCGTTCAACCAAACAAACATACTCTGGAGCTTTATAATATTACTTAGAATAGATTTTTTTTTTTTACAGGATACAGGAAAGCTAAATATTAAATAAATAAAAAACAACTTTATGAGCTATGTTTTTATTTACAATTTATTTGCGTTTCTCTCGAACCTTTTAGAGCTTCCATGGTCACAGGAAAGACCTGCCATATGCTAGTAAGATCCCCTTCTGCGGATATATCTATTCATAGATTAATAGCATTTGTGGGAATATTAAATAATAGCAGCTTAACAATTGAGTGTTTTATTGTACTATTTATGGATGAAGAGCGGCGTCCGCGGCGTGAAGAATTACCTCGTTAGCTCACAATGGTCATTTTGCACCGGTCGCACTGTTGTTACGGTCGCTGCGTTCGTTACAAATATATATTTTTTTATTAAATTACTAATAAACTAGATTGTAATATTTTCAAATTGTTCAGTAAATTTAAGTTTTCTTAGTAAAGATACTTAATTATTATCATAACGATTCATATTATGTAGTTCATATAAAGTTCAGTCAGCATTAAAATGATGGACAAACATCGTGTATAACAATTACATACACACATACTGACTACTTCCTGCAACTTGCTACGATTCTGACATACTTCTTTCGCTTCTTGTATATATTAAAAAATAAAACGGTCAAAAACCCTTTAAAATGCCCAAAAAAACTAGAAGTACATAAATTCATCTCAAAAGACGTCCACTACTGGACAAAGACCTCCCCCAAGGATCTCCACAACAACCGGTTTTGTGCTGCTCGGATCCAGCGGCTTCCCACGACCTTCACCAGATAGTCGGTCCACCTTGTTGAAGGTCTGCCCATACTCCGCTTTCCGGTTCGCGGTCGCCACTTAAGAACTGTTCAGTGGCCTTAAAGTATTTGGTGCTTACAGCTAATCACATGAACCCCTGAAAATACATTATATTTTGTGGTTTGGCTAAGTGAGAACGGCTAATACGGCACAGGATGCAGCAGGATGCTTCACTAGTTTGTCTTCGCATCTATACTCTACTTCTGCAAAACATAAGGTAGAAAATAGTTATTTGGCAGTTTGGCTACTTAAACGTAAACAACTTTGAAACAGAGATAATGCATCAAATGCATCGTCCGTACAGCGAGCAGCAAGCCGCGCGCGTGCACACCCAAACGCGCATCTATGTTTGTTCTCGTGATTGTTTCATCTCGAACAATACGTCGTCCATTGTGGTCGGCAAACAAATTCGTTCCTGATGCAACTGTCAGACAGAAAAGTATTGCAGTGGTATCAGTCTTTGGTGAAACTGGTCTAGCTCTCTATGGGTAGACCGTTAGCTATGGTCGGGTTGCGACATCACACCTCTTTCGTGCTCCCGGATAGACCGCAATGCGAATTCTTATCGACCGCAACGCAAGGTGCATTCGTTTGCATTGCAATGTGTCACAATTAATTTCGGATGAAGTACCAACCAAGACTTTATATTTTTCAATCTTCCGATTTATATAATATACCTTGCTGATACACTGATACACTAGTATCATCAATAGAATTGCTGCAGTTAAACAACTTTCGCAAAGGCCGGTCATCGGATGGGTGACCAAAAATTTATCATTTCAATGCTTCGAAAGGCACGCTAAGCCGTAGGTCCTGGCTGCATCAGCAGTCGTTAACAACCACCAATCCGCACTGGGCCCGCGTGGTGGTTAATGGCCCGTTATCATCCCTATCCATCCATAGGGAAAGCTCGTGCCCCAGCAGTGGGGACATAAAAAACTAACTGATAGTGATGATACCTAAGTAATTTATAATTATAGAACCAAATCATACATGAAGACAGTGGGCTTGTATTTTATAAATTTTCTTAAGTTGGCGATAATTCAGAATCTAGTTATGAATAAAAGGGAGACGACACCCTCGACAACTGTAAATTGTATAAAAATATGTGGCGCTTCATTGAGATTTGATGCGTACAATGATATAATTTGAAGGGTCACGTTCTATAAACGTAACAGTTAGTTTATCTATAAAACATTTTTTACTAAAGCTAATAAAGCACACTTCTAGAAAATAAGACAATTCTTTGCCAAGAATTTTTTTTTTTTTAATTTCTTTCAAGTATGATTACATCCCAACCCCAATTCTTGGAGCACAAGCCTGTCCGTCTGTCTGGTACCCCTTGGTCATCGCACCAACGTCTTTCGCATTACTCTTTTGTTATTATGATGCCACAGAGCGTTGCATTAGTGTGCGCTCAATTAATTCCACGGACTCACAACAAAGCGTCGCACACGCAACTAAGGATGCGCACTACTGAAAGAAAGTAAGTATTTTTGCAAAACACTAGTCCTTGACATATCTGGAACGGCCCAGCGTTGAGGCAACTGTGCCTTGTCCACTTACTGGTTTAAGTTCATATACAATACGCAGTAAACAGTAACGATTAGAGTTCAAATTGGTTAGTTAAAGTTGTAACGGTAATGTTGTAACATTTCACTTACGATGCGGCCCGCGGCAAACTTATTCGTTTCGGCTTCGGAACGTATCGTAAGACTGCACCGGCTGAATAGCCAATGCCTTTGTCTTAATTTGTGGCAGTGGACGGGTGATTTGGGCGCCAAATACATAGTTGCAATTGAATATTTAACGGCATTGTTACCATCTTTTTTTTGTTGCTTCTTTACTTTTTAAAATAACAGGCTAAGATGTTGTATAATACATACAGACACGTGTTAGGTAATAACATACTCTTTAGTAATAATAATTTGAAACAATCGATTCTCTGTGACCTCGGACCCTGCCAGGGTTCAAAACGTTTTAGGATAAAAATAATCAAAATTAATGTGTAAAATAAATGCGAGTAGATCTGTAAAAGTTTTTTTTTTGTTTTTTTTACTAATTTTATGTTAATTTTTTTTTTTTAACTTATTGATAATGACACATACGATAAAATGAATGATGATTTAAATAAATATATTTAATATAGCTAAATACCTAAACATTAAATACCTCCAAGTAATTATACAAGTATGTACACAATACGATTCAATACCTAAGTGAAGAGTTAGCTTTTCTCTCAGCTCCACATGCATTGTGTGTGATTGTGAGGCAATCGTCGCAGTGATTGTATTTCACGCAGGACCCGGCCTATTGCCAATTAAAGATGGAATCGAATGACACTGTGGAATAGGAGCGTGCAATGTGAAATGGATACTGTAATACGTTAATATAACGATAGTGGCATCGGTTAGGAACTGTACACTTTTTATTTTGTACATTATAGTCTTGGGGGCCGAGTGGCAAAACGCTCTAGTCATAAGTTTTTGAATAATTCTAATTATCCAATAGAGAAAGCAATTTTTGTTTAATAGTACAGTAATTGTGCCATTTTTGAAGAAGTAAAAACTAGTATTTTTTATATTGTATTATTTTATTGGATAACTTCTGAAGTCCATAAATAAAATAAAACGAATTATATTGATTTATTTATATAACTAATTTACTATAGTTTGCAAGTTAGGCAACCCTTTTATGCTAAAATAATACGACCTTTACACAACATACAGAAATATTTTTTTGGCGAATACAACAATCTATACTACTATTATATATTATCATTACTATTATCTGGTTATATTTATTACTTAAACTAAAAGTTGCTAAACTTTTGGCCCATAACATTGTACTTATAGTAACCAGTATCTTTACTTACAGCATTCGCGAATATTTCCATTTCCGTAACTGATAATAATAAGATAATGTATTTAAAAAATAGGAGCAAAATGCGAGTTGTCATGATATAATACTGGTTTCTATGAAGCTGGCTCCACACGATCGTCTAACGCACAAACGCCAAACGTTCGCCCGAACCTACGCTAATTCGACTGATACACTAACCAACCATCCAGACTCAACCGATCTATCTCTACCGATCGATCTATCTCTCTCTATAGAAAAGCGGTCAATATCGCTCAATACCCAAGGCGGTTAAAAATCTAGCACTTTCTAATACAGTTAGGTTATTTCCACGAGCAGGATTTGAACCCGCACCATTCTGACATACCGGGTCAGGTGCTCTCCCAATTGAGCTATCGTGGTTCTAACCAGCCCGCCGAAATTATTCAACACTATTTACTTTTTTACTTTGAAAGCCAAAGGCGCCTCATCATCATCATCATCATCTCAGCCAAAAGACGTCCACTGCTGGACAAAGGCCTCCCCCAAGGATATGAGGGGTATTTGCCGTAATCGCCACGCTTGGCAGGCGGGTTGGCGATCGCAGTAGGTTGAGGGTAACCTCAGAGAGATGCTGCTGCCCATCCTCTGGAATAGTCCCTTAGTCGGCTTTTACGACACCCACGGGAAGAGAGGGGGTGGTGCAATTCTTTATCCCCGGCACCACACAGGGAACCACCACAAAGGCGCCTATTCAATGTCAACAACTACCGTCATTAACATCTGATCATAATATTTTTTCAACATTTGTGTTTTTGTAATTTGTTCGCAACAAAAATTTGCGTTAAAAATTATATAAACATTTACAGTTAGGTTATATTGGAAATCGATCGATCGACCGCCCAACATGTTTCGACATGTTTTAAGTGGTCGTTAAATATGAATATCAAATTATTATTTTACTCGATTTTAGTACTTGTAACGCTAGTGTGCCCTTGAAAGGTTCTTGGTCTGTGGGTCGTACTTTGTAGACTCCTGCTCAGGGTGCCTAGTGTGAGGTGAATTTTGTTTACTATCAGTATTCATTTAATTATGTTTACGAAAACGAAAATTTGTATGGCAAAATTTTAACTCTTCTCGTGCCGCTTCAATGCTATAATAATGCTAATTTTCGTTTTGGCTAAGGTCATCGAATGTCAAATGAAACTCACTCACTACGCACAAGTGGCGGTAGCCAAAGTAACATTAAGAAAACGATAGCGAAGTTCGAAAAGAATAAAATGTATGGGAATGACGTAAGATTGACCACGTGATTTAGCGCGGCTTATGTCAATCCCATACATTTTATACTTTTCGAACTTCGCTATCGTTTTCTTAATGTTACTTTGGCTAAGCTTAAAGGTTTGAGAGATGGTGTGGAGCCGGCACTTGGTGTAGTGTCTCGACGCCAGCCAGCGGTGCACGACCCGCGACTGCCAGAAAAAACAAGGTGACAGGTCGTGGGAAGCAAGCGGTGGCCCACGTGGCTCGCCGACCGTACCGAGACTGCTCTCTTATATATTATGACTAGCTGACCCGGCGGACTTCGTACCGCTTTGAAAGTTTCTATGACAACAAAACAAACAAATCGTTAAATATTCAATTCAGTTCAATTCAATTCAATTCTTTATTCAAATAACAATATACATTGTGTTGAACATTACAATTATTAAAAATAATACCTATTAATAAATCAATAGAAATTAAAATTAAAATTAATACCAACAAAATTGATTTAAATACAAAGTGTCAAAATAATACTTAATAACACCATTAATAAATTAATAATGGCAAAAAAAAACAAAAAAAAACAATAATAATAATAATTAAGTGCAGTACATAAAAGTAAAATAAACTACATGATATCAATCGACATCATTGACATCGAAGGAATGATGGTCAAGATCGCGATCGTTCGATAAATTCCTCAACTGAGTAAAAACAATTTTCCAACCAAAAAGACTTTAAACTTCAAATATTTACTCGTGAGAGCGTATCAAACAAACAAACAAAAAATAAACTTACTTTTTAATAAAAAGTATCCTATATCCTTCCTTCCGATACCTTTGAGAATAGTGTTCAAAGTTTCATGATGATCGGTCGAGTAGTTTCTGCGTGAAACGTAACAAACAAACCCACATTCAAATTTATAATATTAGTAGGGCTCATTATTAATATAATAGAAATAAATAATAAAATATAACTATTCCGCGCGGACGAAGTCGCGGGCACACCTAGTAGTTAATAAAGACAAAAATTTGGTGCAGTTTTTGGTTTAGGAAAAAAAATGTCGATCACTGTTTCCTTTCGGACACACTGGTGCCAATGTCCTATGTATTTATTATTGCCAACAGAAGGGTGGCATTACTAAATTAAATTACACCTGTAATTACTAAATTAAAACATCAAGCCGTGTCCGCAACCACGAGTAGCTGTGAAATGTTGTGCTTTTCTACTCTGAATACTTTGTAGACTGCGTGAAATGTTGCGTTAATTCATGAAAATTGCGATAGAAATTAATTTGTGTTGCTAAATATAATTTATTTTATACTTACTTAAATATTTACATCAAACGGCACCAGCTAACGTGTGTGGCCCTCTATAATACTATACTCTTAAAGCAAAGTTATAAAAAGCATGGTAAGTACATTACATAAATAAAGCAAATATAGGTTCTTATGTTTTCCTTACAGTTTGATCCTTTTACCATTAAGGTTTTCTCTAACCCCCTTACAAATAAACACTATTTAAGCATAAATGTTTATATAATTTTTAACGCAAATTTTGTTGCGAACAAATTACAAAAACACAAATGTTACTACTACTATTTTACTATTATTATTATTATTATTTTACTACTATTTAAGCATTTATTTAGTTAATCATTGTTTTGTCTCTTTTTCTCAAATTGAGAACGACGTTTGTGTGACGTTGACAAAACAATGATTAACTAAGTAAATGCTTAAATAGTGTTTATTTGTAAGGGGGATAATGCTTAATTCTTTAACTTTTTAATTTTTATTGTTACCTATGTTTTAACAGCGTAACTGGGCTAACAAATGGTAAGAAAACAGACAAAAGCGTTTGAATTACATCAAGCCAAACGCTTTTTGTTATTACCCGACTGCGTCAGAAGGGCGGTTATGTTTTTTAAACGGCATGGTGGATTTTAAGATAATGAGGTGTCGTTAGATTTATTTTGACTGTGGGAGTGACGTAGGCTATAAAAAAAAAAAAACATTGGCTGGGTTAACTAATAATAGGGACTTCTTGGCGGGAAAGTGAAGCGTCATGTCTGCGATTTTGTCTTATTTTCCAAAATTTGTATTATGTCGAATATTAATGTGAAATAATGGTGGATTATTAACCGTTAAGTGTTTGTGAGTGTGCATAAGTGTTGGCAAATGAAACAAAACAGTGCAACGTCACTTTTCAAATTCTCTCAAGAAGCTCGCGTGAGGACTTAGTAAAGCCCCACATCTTTACTGAGATACTCGAGGGGTTGGGGGGTATATCATTTCTCACTTCCCATTTCTAATATCATTCATCATCATCATATAAGGAAATATGGTTTATTTATGTATTACTTGTAAGAAAATTACTTTGACACTGGCTAAATGTGCAAATCGCACGAAGCCATCAACTAAATAAAAAAAACTTGAGAGGTGTCAAGGGACACCCGGATGGAACGAAGTTTCTTTCGATTAATTAGTGAAGGAATTGTAATAAAATTTTATTTTTTTTAAGTTATAATATTTTTTTTTATTAATAACAAATATAATGTTATATAAACTTTATCAGTAGGTTTTTTTTTTTGTTTTTTTTTTAGGTTATAGTGCGTACTTGCTAAAAATACAAAAGCATTTATTATTATCTGTATATAATCTCTACTTATCTAACTCCATCAGCAATATCCGGAACTTGTGCAGAAACACTGTCAGGATTCATTATTATTATTATTTTTTATTATTTATTATTTACAAGAAACCTGTATACACTCAACAAAAATAATCGTCGAAATAGAAATGAAAATATCTGGCTTGCTTTCTATAAGAGAGAGAGAGACAGACAGAGAAACATTTTGACAGACAAAGAAACAGTTTGCACTGATACCCTTGCAAGCTATTGTAAGCTGACAGCTTACAATAGCTTACTATAGCAAAAATGAAACTCATTTTGAAAATACTGTATATTATTATTACAAAATATTAAATCAACGAAAAAAATATAAATAAATAAATAATTTATAAATAAAATTAACAAAATAGTTGCATTCAACATTGCTCAAATTGAATTCTGCGATCGTAGAGCTTGTTTTTTTCTTTTCAGTTTCTTCTTTTTGCAGTTTTTTTATGTTAGTCCTGTTTTTACGAGTAGGTACATAATTGTTTCTTTTTCTAGTATTAATTGGGGCGGCTAAAAAACCAACACCCCTATCCACGTCATACGCTATTTATTTATCGGCATAGACAATTTTATTTCTAATCTACCTAGTTATTCACATTTTAATTTCTATTCATCTCAACTCAACATGCTTGCTTACTTTACTTTTTATCTTCATACTAGGTACAAAATCGTGCGAAATCTCATCAAACGATCTTCAAGCTTGCGCCTATGCAGCTATGTAACAGCTATAGTTTTTATTGCAGCCACATTCCACGGCAACGTTGCGTAAGTAGGTAATTATATCACAAGCCCTTAGGGGGCGTTGACGTAAGAAAGAAAGCGATGTCCTTAACCGGGCTACGCGCATGCGCGGCATGGTAAGGTCGCCGGAGCGGATTATGCGCGGCTAATGGGCGCAGGCCTAGCTCGGAATGTAGCGCACTGCGAAGTAGGCCACACATAATGGTAAGAATTCATAACTACATATAATTCATACCTACTTACTGTGGGCATGGACTCTGTGGGTTAATTAACTAGGTATTGAGATGTATTTATTAGGGTGGGCTGTACCAAGAACAAGATTTAGTTAGATGATGTAAGAATAGGGAATAAGTAAGTACTTATGGGAGGAAAAGGAGGTACCAACCTTTTTTCTCATCTGGTGGTAAGTGACGGTATCCTTAAATATGGAAAATTCTTATAAATTTACAACACAACAATACTAGCATTGTTGTTATGGCGACAGAAATGAGATAGTGGGGGGCTTTGGATGTAAAAAATGCCCTTCCACCGACCAACCCAAATATTGAAACGAAACAACTTTTACGGATCTACTCGCGTTTATTTTACACATTACTTATTATCTACCACGAGCCTGGGATCCCATCATACAAAATATTAAATCCCAGCCCCAACACCATACTGCTAGACCAAAAGATACTGTAAGCTCTTTCTGCGTAAAACGGAACGCACCTGATTAAGTTTAAATGAGGGTATACAAGCTACCAACTAATTATGAAACGACCAACACCTCAGTCTCCCTGTGACCACGGACCCTGCAAAGGGTTCGAAACGTCAGGATAAACATTAAATAAGTAATGTGTAAAATAAACGCGAGTAGATCCGTAAAAGTTGTTTCATTTCAATGTGTAGTATTCGCGTAAACTTTAGAAAACAATATGCAATTCAAATATAATAGCTGGAAACGATAACAATAACTCGCTGGGAATTAAACCCCGGAACTGAAGTCTCAGACCCAGGTTTGAGGCTGGTAATCTAAACACCACTAAAGCACAGAACAGTTAGTATTAGTACGTACTATAACGTGCTACATTTAAATTCAACAACAACAAAAATAGTAAATAAAGGACCTATGTAAACATATTCATAAAGAGCGTCATAAACTAAATTCTTTACAATATAAAATATTTTAGAGCAGTCTTTAATTAGAAGCAGCAAAATTAACATAATATAGGAATAGCTTGAGGCTTGTACGATGCTCAAATGAAAGTCGTTGTACTTGCACACTTTGTATTATTCCACCAGCATGTTCACACTTCAACCCGACCAAACAATTCCGCAACGAATAGTAACGGAGCCTCTCGCCACGCAAGAAGGTACCGTCAGTATCAATACTCGATCTTTTATAAAATATACTTCTCTTAAAACTACACATTTATGATTTATAATGTTTACCACAAATAATTACTATTAGAATTAGGCTAATTTTATTAATCCAATACATAATGACTTTTACAATTAATTGTTGCTGTTTTTATTAAATCATAAACGTATCACATCCGGGTCAGTAGAACTATGAAAACAATATTCCATCAGGTTTAAACAAATAATAAAACAAATAATATTACAATAGGCTTACAATAAACTGCTATGTACACAGGCCTCATTCAAACTTGCGAGATATACAAACAAACTACTAATAATAAAAACTTATTATTAACCACTTATTAATATTCACAAAAGTTTCATCTACACTCCAAGTGAAATAGAAAATGAGTAACAACTCCAAGCTTATTAGCTTACACTTTGTTTATTAATACGGGCGCAAATGTATTCCAAGCGTAGAGTATATGTTTAGTAAATGAGAAAATAACACACTCCCACCGCTGAGGGTAAATAAAAAACAATTTCTTTAAAATCTTAATCCAATTCACCAAAAAACTCCAAACAAAAAGCCAAACGTCCAAATCATAATCTGACGAATTCAAAAGACTAGTGGCTATTATTTATTCTGTGCTAGTGGTCTTTCGTCGATTCATACGTTGGTTTAATGCTCTAAGATTCTTACCATGAGTGGTTCATACTCAGTGAGTGTATTTTGATTTGATTTATTTGATTTCAATGATGGAGATCTTTGCCTACCCGTGGGACAGTCATGGAGTATTTACTTGCATTTACTTATAAATGTTTATATAATTTTTAACGCAAATTTTGTTGCGAACAAATTACAAAAACACAAATGTTAAAAAAAATTCAACGAGCAGGGTTTGAACCTGCACCCTTCTGACATACCGGGTCAGGTGCTCTTCCAATTGAGCTATCGTGGTTCTAACCAGCCCGCCGAAATTATTCAACACTATTTACTTTTTACTCTGAAAGCCAAAGGCGCCCATTCAATGTTAACAACTACCGTCATTCACATCCGATCATAATATTTTTACAAATACTAAAGATCAGTTAAGAAGTAGGCAAGCTATTTATAAATGTTTATATAATTTTAAACGCAAATTTTGTTGCGAACAAATTACAAAAACACAAATGTTGAAAAAATTTCCACGACCAGGGTTTGAACCTGCACCCTTCTGACATACCGGGTCAGGTGCTCTTCTAATTGAGCTATCGTGGTTCTACATTTATAAATAGCTTGCCTACTTCTTAACTGATCTTTAGTATTTGTAAAAATATTATGATCGGATGTGAATGACGGTAGTTGTTAACATTGAATGGGCGCCTTTGGCTTTCAAAGTAAAAAGTAAATAGTGTTGAATAATTTCGGCGGGCTGGTTAGAACCACGATAGCTCAATTGGAAGAGCACCTGACCCGGTATGTCAGAAGGGTGCAGGTTCAAACCCTGCTCGTGGAAATTTTTTCAACATTTGTGTTTTTGTAATTTGTTCGCAACAAAATTTGCGTTAAAAATTATATAAACATTTATAAATAGCTTGCCTACTTCTTAACTGATCTTTAGTATTTGTAAAAATATTATGATCGGATGTTAATGACGGTAGTTGTTGACATTGAATGAGCGCCTTTGGCTTTCAAAGTAAAAAGTAAATAGTGTTGAATAATTTCGGCGGGCTGGTTAGAACCACGATAGCTCAATTGGAAGAGCACCTGACCCGGTATGTCAGAAGGGTGCAGGTTCAAACCCTGCTCGTGGAAATTTTTTCAACATTTGTGTTTTTGCATTTACTTGCTATTTTTTATTATTATATTTTACTTCATCCTACATCATCCTGCATTCGCTGACTCTGTGTCTTTTTTGTGTGTCCTGTGTGGTTTTCGTCGCCAAAAAACAATAAAGAATTTCATTGAAAATTTACTGAATGACAGCTAGAAGCAGATGCTCTGTATTCAATGGCATAAAATCCCTATTTTTAATTAGAAAAAAGTCGAACCCTATTTGATGACACCTCTCTTGGATGCAACAAATTCCGGTGGGACCATTTCGAAAGTGCTTTCGAACTCTACAGCGTAGTTTGGTGTAGTAAGTACTTATCTCTTCCCTTCTCTGTGCGACTAGACTAGAGAGTTCAGTAATAAGATGCTGACAGTCCCATCTATTGGATGATGTAGGTACATACTAACTAGTTTTGATAGATGAGAGAAAAATAAATGCACTAGATAGTCGCAAGATGGCGTTACGTTAATACTAATCTGTCTGATAGAAATAATGGATGAATGATAGATTTTAAAAAACTATTTAGGCCCGATTTTTATAATTCTCACGTATGTTTATCCAACGAATAACATTGTCATTGTGACAATAGAGAATCTGCCATTATGTCAAAATTATTCAATGAATAAACTGTACCTACCTAATACTGACGATTGAAAAATAATAGTGTATCACTATTATCCACCACTTTTTAGTGCATGGGTGTTAAAATACACCGCACGAAGCCATAAAAAAGTGGCAAATGAACCAAAACAGTGCAACATCACTTTTCAAGTTCTTTCCGCACAAAATAAGTAGAACCAGAAGATACAAAACAAATTAAATGATATTCTCAAGGGGTTAATTTATATGTTTCTCAAAATGTAAAGGATGATGGATGATGAATGATAATAGAAATGGAAAGTGAGAAATGATATACCCCCCAACCCCTCGAGTATCTCAGTAAAGATGTGGGGCTTTACAATGTCCTCTGGCGGAATGCTTGAGAGAATTTGAAAAGTGAAGTTGCACTGTTTGGTTTCATTTGCCAACACTCATGCGCACTTACGAACACTTAACGGTTAATAATCCACCATTATTTCACACTAATATTTGACATAACACAAATTTACAGACTTTCTTTTATTAAATATGACGATGATAAATGATAATAGACATAAGAAGTGAGAAATGCTGAACTGAAAGACTAGTATCCATGGTCATGAACAAATTTAAAAAAAAATCTCCCAAACAAAACTGTCAGTTTAATGTCAAACGCTTTAAAAATGCTTGTTTTGCTGGAGAAGCGAATTAATGAATAATTTACACTTTCTAACAGTGTTAAATTAAAAACGCTCAGGTTTATTAATTAATTAGTATACAATAAGTTTTATCGCATAGCGGTGCGATAAGGCACTCGCACATATTGTTAGTAAGTAACTCGTGGTAATTCCTGTAAAGGAATCTATTTATATTTATCGATGTTTATCAACAAAAACGCATCGGTTACAGTAGGTAATTCATTTTATATAATTTATTCATAAAAATATGATTAATGCTTCGCCGCAGTTTATTTAAAGTTTATTGATTTTAGGCTCAAACCTGGAGACCATGTCGATGCCACATAGCAGCTCCAGTACTACAAGTTCAAGTACAAAACGCAAAGAAATATATAAGTAAGTAAAGTCTTAGTTATTTTATTATTTCTCTTTAGAAACTTGATGGTAAATACATAAGCCATACCTTTAATATATATTAGAGAGTGGTATGGCTTATGCTATTCTTAAAGACCTAGATAAATTGACAGTTATTTTATTTAAAAACATAATACTTTTTGAAGTAAACATAATTTTGTTTTTAGATATCAAGCACCATGGCCTCTATACTCTATGAACTGGTCAGTGCGGCCAGACAAGAGGTTCCGGCTGGCACTTGGAAGCTTTGTTGAAGAATACAACAACAAGGTATGTGATTCTTAGAACATTTGCATTATATTGGTTTATCAGATACTTAACTTTTAATTATAGGTAATTTAATTTTATTAAAACATACATAGTACTAATATAATAGGTGATGAATTTTCAAAGGATGTTGAATTTCAAGTTTTTAATTAAGGTATGGTTTTTCTTATGTTCCTATTATCTACCGTCTAAAAAAGGATAGTTATAAGAATAATTTCGTAAATAACACCTAGTTCATTTATCTCCTAAGATTAAAAATTTATATTAATAGAACTTCATTTATGATGAACAGGTACAAATAATATCACTGGATGAAGAAACAAGCGAGTTTAGTGCCAAGAGTACATTTGACCACCCTTACCCGACCACTAAGATCATGTGGATACCTGATAGCAAGGGGGTGTACCCTGACTTGCTTGCTACCAGTGGTAAGTATTGTTTATATTATTAGACAACATCACATACGTTGTTCTGATCCCAAGGTTAGTAGCTAAAGCACTCGGTAATATTTTTACTTCAGTAATTCTTATTGTTCTTCTGGGAACACTTTCATTCAGGTCATCGACTCGAAATCCTGACAAATGATTGGATGTTTGCCAGTACATGTCACAGATTCCATATTAATAAAGCTCATTATTATCTGTACATCCTAGACATTGTACTGATGCTATATTACCTGAAGTCTTATAATAGTGTTGTGACTGATTCTGATTCTGATTCTGATCTGAGTTCTAATGAATTCAACTTTTTCAACGTTGTGAACAGTATTTTTTTATGGTTTTACAACATGACAAATGGTAGGTTACTCTATATGCGCAACGATTTCTTGTTGTGAGAACTACCTTCGAAATTTGGAAACCTAAAACTTAAAAAAGTTTCAGGCTGTGCATAATTGCGTACTTCTTGTTTTAAAGGTGTTTGTAGTATCCATCATCAGTTCAAAAATTCCACTCCAGAGTGCCAAGTGCGAAATTTATTTACCATTCGATCACATCAACGTAAACACGAATTTTTATGGCAAATTTTTCTCCTTGTTTGGCACCAGAAGACACTGCTTCAATGTCATAAAATATTTCATAATTGTTAAGGGTGCGCCGACAAAAAAATTCCAAAATGCAGTTACGGTTAAGTAGATATAATTGAAAATACTATCGTATTAAATGAACAAAATATATATTTAGTATCATAGGGAACGTGTTTACAATTTGTCAGAACCATAAATTCATAACACGCTATAGTTTTTTCTACAATATAATTTAAAGTTGGGCAAAAATCAGGAAAACGAGTGGCGGCGTTTAGTAGATTTCTTATAGTTTATCTAAATTATTGTACCTCTGATTTTGTCTAAACAATCATCAATGGATAACTACATTTTCGATTCATCAAGTGGTTATTTAAATAATTATTTTTTATTAAGCACCTTAAATTCCCCATACAAAATTAGTATGGCCGCGCGGCATCAAATAAATATGGACGACGACATTTCAAATAAAACATATGACACTTGTCACTTATGGACGGCGCACCCTTAACGGTATCAAAAATAAAAATAAAAACTCCCAGACACTCAATACATGTAATTCAATGTTGCAGGCGACTACCTCCGCATTTGGCGCGCCGGCGAACCGTACACTCTCTTCGAGTGCGTGCTGAACAATAACAAGAACTCCGACTTCTGCGCGCCGCTGACGTCGTTTGACTGGAACGAGGTGGACCCCAACCTGATCGGCACCAGCAGCATCGACACCACTTGCACCATCTGGGGGCTGGAGACGGGGCAGGTGCTGGGCAGAGTAAACGAAGTGTCGGGGCATGTGAAGACGCAGCTCATCGCTCATGACAAGGTGAACACAGCATCATATTAAACCTCTAGCTACTAGCCATTGTGTATGAAAGACAAGGCTTGGGTTTAGAGTATTTATGCGCGAATTTAATGGTGGAGGGGGGGGGGGGTTAACCATTAGGTAGTACTCCTACAAAACTGACATAGTTTGCATAGTTTCCTTTAGGTTGGTTTGCATGTTAAACAAGCAAAGCGGTGAAAAAAGTTTTTTAAGTGATTATTATTTATTTTTATTATTATTACTAATATAGGATTAAGGTTTTTGTGTACTAACAATCTATGGACCCTTATGCCTGAAAATAAACGAATTCTATTATGTATTTATTTATTTATAAATACAGCTGAATTAACATTTTTTTAATGAACTTTAAAGATGATTTCCTAAAGCATAGAAAATTTCATTAAAATTGGTTAACCATTATAAATGTTGACTCTTCTTAAACGTCTGAAACATCGATAAAATGTTCTTGGCAATGTAACTGTATGTAAATGTATGTAGGAGGTGTACGACATCGCGTTCAGCCGCGCGGGCGGCGGCCGCGACATGTTCGCGTCGGTGGGCGCCGACGGGTCCGTGCGCATGTTCGACCTGCGCCATCTCGAGCACTCCACCATCATCTACGAGGTACGTCCTCCGTACACAGGCCATGGGCTTAACACGTAATAAACTTCTCCAATAACACTTATACTTTGTGAAAAAAGACAAAATTCCACGAGCGGGGTTCGAACCCGCACCCCATGACATGCCGGGTCAGGTGGACTGCCAACTGTGCTATCGTGGCTCCCTTTCGACGCATAAAACCATACGACTACGTTATCAACATCCGATCTTAATATTTTTACAAATATTGAAAGATCAGAATTAGGGTCACTGTCCACGGCGCGTCATTTGACGAATGCATGACGATTGGGAACTCCGACATTGCCGCTCTGTGGACAGTTTGTTTTTATGCAAGCAAACTGCAAAATATGACGAAGCGTGCGTATGACATGCAATCACATGCAGCTTACGTGGACAGGTAATCCTAAACGTTAATATGCTTATTAATAATTTATTAATTTATTTATTAATAATTTGCTTAATTGTTTTGCATCTTGCTTGCATAAAAACAAACTGTCCACAGAGCGGCAATATCGGAGTTCCCAATCGTCATGCATTCGTCAAATGACATGGACAGTGACCCTTAGGCTAGCTATATTTATAATTATTTACATATAATTTTAAGCAAATATTGTTGCGAACAAATTACAATTTGAAAAAAGGCAAAGTGTTGAATAAAATTCCACAAGCGGGATTCGGAATTTTTTAAATTATAATTTGCAATATTTGCGTAAAATTATATGTAAATAATCAACACTTATACTGTTAAGAATTAGTTTTATTTATTGACCACATTATAACATAGAACGTTACATTTGGCATGTCATAGCTCTTCATACTATAATTTTGAAGTTTGAACTTCAAAATGCACCCATAAGATATGTTAGAGCAGAAAAAAAATAACTAAAAAATACGTTATTTATTAATGATGTCGTAATCACAATACAAATCATACCGCGTCAGGAGCACTAACAATTAGGCAATCGTGACTATCATACCGTGCAAAATACAATCTGTTTTTATTACAGGAATTTAATTTGTAAGCCTAAGAGCGACCGCTAAGTCAAGCGACATTTATTTTTGCATTTTTTTTCCTTAAACGGGGAAGCACTGTTTTCTCCCGATAATAACTCACGACAAGGCCGATTCACCACCGAATGAATTCTAATGAATGAATGAATACCTCCTCTTCTCGTCTCGCTTAGGACCCGCAACACACGCCGCTGCTGCGGCTGGCGTGGAACAAGCAGGACCCCAACTACCTGGCCACCGTCGCCATGGACGCGTGCGAGGTCATCATACTGGACGTGCGCGTGCCCTGCACGCCCGTCGCGCGTCTCAACAACCACCGCGCATGCGTCAACGGGATCGCCTGGGCACCGCACAGGTACACCCAGCCATAGCGCCTCAACAACCACCGCGCATGCGTCAACGGGATCGCCTGGGCACCGCACAGGTACACCCAGCCATAGCGTCTCAACAACCACCGCGCATGCGTCAACGGGATCGCCTGGGCACCGCACAGGTACACCCAGCCATAGCGTCTCAACAACCACCGCGCATGCGTCAACGGGATCGCCTGGGCACCGCACAGGTACACCCAGCCATAGCGTCTCAACAACCACCGCGCATGCGTCAACGGGATCGCCTGGGCACCGCACAGGTACACCCAGCCATAGCGCCTCAACAACCACCGCGCATGCGTCAACGGGATCGCCTGGGCACCGCACAGGTACACCCAGCCATAGCGTCTCAACAACCACCGCGCATGCGTCAACGGGATCGCCTGGGCACCGCACAGGTACACCCAGCCATAGCGTCTCAACAACCACCGCGCATGCGTCAACGGGATCGCCTGGGCACCGCACAGGTACACCCAGCCATAGCGTCTCAACAACCACCGCGCATGCGTCAACGGGATCGCCTGGGCACCGCACAGGTACACCCAGCCATAGCGCCTCAACAACCACCGCGCATGCGTCAACGGGATCGCCTGGGCACCGCACAGGTACACCCAGCCATAGCGTCTCAACAACCACCGCGCATGCGTCAACGGGATCGCCTGGGCACCGCACAGGTACACCCAGCCATAGCGTCTCAACAACCACCGCGCATGCGTCAACGGGATCGCCTGGGCACCGCACAGGTACACCCAGCCATAGCGTCTCAACAACCACCGCGCATGCGTCAACGGGATCGCCTGGGCACCGCACAGGTACACCCAGCCATAGCGCCTCAACAACCACCGCGCATGCGTCAACGGGATCGCCTGGGCACCGCACAGGTACACCCAGCCATAGCGTCTCAACAACCACCGCGCATGCGTCAACGGGATCGCCTGGGCACCGCACAGGTACACCCAGCCATAGCGTCTCAACAACCACCGCGCATGCGTCAACGGGATCGCCTGGGCACCGCACAGGTACACCCAGCCATAGCGTCTCAACAACCACCGCGCATGCGTCAACGGGATCGCCTGGGCACCGCACAGGTACACCCAGCCATAGCGCCTCAACAACCACCGCGCATGCGTCAACGGGATCGCCTGGGCACCGCACAGGTACACCCAGCCATAGCGTCTCAACAACCACCGCGCATGCGTCAACGGGATCGCCTGGGCACCGCACAGGTACACCCAGCCATAGCGTCTCAACAACCACCGCGCATGCGTCAACGGGATCGCCTGGGCACCGCACAGGTACACCCAGCCATAGCGTCTCAACAACCACCGCGCATGCGTCAACGGGATCGCCTGGGCACCGCACAGGTACACCCAGCCATAGCGTCTCAACAACCACCGCGCATGCGTCAACGGGATCGCCTGGGCACCGCACAGGTACACCCAGCCATAGCGTCTCAACAACCACCGCGCATGCGTCAACGGGATCGCCTGGGCACCGCACAGGTACACCCAGCCATAGCGTCTCAACAACCACCGCGCATGCGTCAACGGGATCGCCTGGGCACCGCACAGGTACACCCAGCCATAGCGCCTCAACAACCACCGCGCATGCGTCAACGGGATCGCCTGGGCACCGCACAGGTACACCCAGCCATAGCGTCTCAACAACCACCGCGCATGCGTCAACGGGATCGCCTGGGCACCGCACAGGTACACCCAGCCATAGCGTCTCAACAACCACCGCGCATGCGTCAACGGGATCGCCTGGGCACCGCACAGGTACACCCAGCCATAGCGTCTCAACAACCACCGCGCATGCGTCAACGGGATCGCCTGGGCACCGCACAGGTACACCCAGCCATAGCGCCTCAACAACCACCGCGCATGCGTCAACGGGATCGCCTGGGCACCGCACAGGTACACCCAGCCATAGCGTCTCAACAACCACCGCGCATGCGTCAACGGGATCGCCTGGGCACCGCACAGGTACACCCAGCCATAGCGTCTCAACAACCACCGCGCATGCGTCAACGGGATCGCCTGGGCACCGCACAGGTACACCCAGCCATAGCGTCTCAACAACCACCGCGCATGCGTCAACGGGATCGCCTGGGCACCGCACAGGTACACCCAGCCATAGCGCCTCAACAACTACCGCGCATGCGTCAACGGGATCGCCTGGGCACCGCACAGGTACACCCAGCCATAGCCACGGCGCCTGCACCCCGTCGGATATGAAATCGGATGTGTCACCTGACTTTTATCAATGTTTTATGTGCTTTGAGTCTTTGCACGCTTAAACCTCAAATTCACTAAGGGATAAATAAAATATACATTGTCCCCGGTGAATTCGCTCGCACACACTTGGTCGCAGCCGAGCGGGTTGCGGTGATCAGTGCTACACACTCTGCTGACGTGTTGAGCGGCACATTGCGCGCGCGTCTATACACGTCGACACTTTGCGCGTGAATATCCGGAAATTGTCGTTTCGTTAGTCCCATATTTGACGACCTCCTTGGTCGAGTGGCTTGCACACCGGTTTTCATGGTGTCGCCATCTCTGAGGTCCCGGGTTCGATCCCCGGTCGGATCAATTTAGAAATACCAGTTTTTCTAAATTGTTTCGGGTCTGGATGTTTCCTATGTATAATAAGTATGTATATTATGTATGTTTATCTGTTGTCTAGTTAACCATTTCTCGAGTTTCTTAAGGAAAGTTTTTCTTAGGGCTAGATAATTGGTGTGAGTGTGGGAAACATTTATTTATTTATATCACCCGGCTGCACTCATAAAGTGAGCTAGAGTTTCAGTAGGTATACCGCCCTTGTCCCGCATCCCCATCGAGCCCACAAGGCAACCCGTATATACCGCTGCAATACGCGCGTGACGTTGCAAGACAACAAGCAACGTTGCCGCTTCACGTAGACTCGATGAAGCGTCATATTGGAGAACATTGTCCCCTAGTAAATCTACGGCTTTATCAGCTAATTGTAACGCGAGCTAACAGCCGGTCTCCCCCCAGCTCGTGCCACATCTGCACGGCGGGCGACGACCACCAGGCGCTGATCTGGGACATCCAGCAGATGCCGCGCGCCATCGAGGACCCGATCCTCGCGTACACCGCCGCCGAGGGCGAGGTCAACCAGATCCAGTGGGGCGCCACGCAGCCCGACTGGATCGCCATCTGCTACAACCGGCACACCGAGATCCTGCGCGTCTAACGTTATATACCAGGAGTCAACTAGCACAGTCCTCGACTGGATCGCCATCTGCTACAACCGGCACACGGAGATCCTGCGCGTCTAACGTTATATACCAGGAGTCAACTAGCACAGTCCTCGACTGGATCGCCATCTGCTACAACGGGTACACCGAGATCCTGCGCGTCTAACGTTATATCAAGAGTCAACTAGCACAGTCGTCGACTGGATCGCCATCTGCTACAACCGCCACATAGGTTCTGCGTCTAAGGTGTTGCCGCTAGAGGCGCCACCAGCACAACTCCCTGACTGTCTAAGGTTGTACCAGTAAGTGATATACCGCTTTAGCACAATTCCTTGACTGGATAATCATTTGCTGCAACAGCCATCCACACCGAGATCCTGCGCGTCTAACGTTATATACCAGAAGTCAACTAGCACAGTCCTCGACTGGATCGCCATCTGCTACAACCGGCACACCGACATCCTGCGCGTCTAACGTTATACCAGGAGTCAACTAGCACAGTCCTCGACTGGATTGCCATCTGCTACAACCGGCACACCGAGATCCTGTGTGTCTAACGTTATATACCAGGAGTCAACTAGCACAGTCCTCGACTGGATCGTCATCTGCTACAGCCGGCACACGCGTCTAAGGTTGTACCAGCAAGTTATATACCGCTTTAGCACAATTCCTTGACTGGATAATCATCTGCTGCAACTGCCATCCACACCGAAATCCTGTGCGTCTGATGACATATAATACTTCCATGATGCCCTGCTAGAAGCGCCACTAGCACGATTTCCTCCACGACGCGCTTTACTACCTCACTACCAATAGGGTCTTGGCGTACTCGGTCGCTTAGGGAGAGGACAACCAGATCCAGTGTATCCGACTGGATCGATATCTGCTGTTTCTGCGCGTCTCAAGGCCGGTTTATACTAAAATGTCACCGATAGATGCGCCACTAGCACAAATCATCAACGTAGATGCTACTACCGAACATTGGAATGCCTTCCCAGCACATACGTTCATTCCCACAAGTCGGTAGTCAGTAGTCAGTACGGCTCGGTGAACCTTAAGTTTCCCGCCGTACGCGTTCATAAAATCCAGTCAAGCTGTTAAATCCATTAGCGGCCACTTAGTCTTTCCAAAAAGTATGTCTTCAACAATGACGTTTCGTTTGTGCTAGTGGCTCCATCTAAGCAACGCTTTGTAGGGAGACGAGTCGTCTGTGCTGTTCAGTGCGAGGTGGGAACTTCCGGCCGGTTATAACATTGACAAGTGTTGGATAGATTGACTCTTATGTGAATAGTAAGAAACAGTAAGCCTAGCACTAACTTCCATCGAATAAGTTGTGTAGGCGGACGCCATAAAATTACACGTTTTTCATTTCATTTTGTAAATATATTTAGTTTTCGTTTTCAAATTGTATGAAATAGATTTTTGTCATAGATTGTTAGTTCAATTTACGGACTTATAAATATTTATTTTCATACAATTTTTCTTTTTGACAATTCCGACAAAAATTCTTAAAGAAAGTGTTAGTGCTTGGCCTACTGGGTCTATCTAACATTTTTCATTTGTCTGAACCTGGCTATATAATGATAAAACGAATAAGCGTAAGCGTAAATGAACAAGAGAAATCCTCTTGCATGCGGATGTACGGATGGATTGATGTATAACTTTTTTAATACATGGTTTATAAACTGTCGGGCGACGCAATTGCCACAAAAGTAATGGTAGACATCTCATGAGCATTCTGATTCGCTTTTTGTGTATTCCGCTTTGATGAAATGTACTCCTCAAGACTTTGCTTCAGTGATTCGAATTTAAATTTTTACAATACATGATTTTCTACCACATTCGTAGATTTGTTTAAAAAAAATTGATTGAGAAAAATATTATTTCCTAAAAATCTGGGGCTCATGTAACTAATTAAACTATCATGGTCATTCGCAATAGAGTAATTATTAACGGGATATTTACCATGTTTATTATTTATGAGTATCCGAGATATTTCGGCACTAGTAATTCACATGAATGATCCGTGCTCATGGCGCAATTAACTGTGATCTCGGATATCTACTCACAAATAATAAACATGGTAAGAATCCCGTTAATAAATACTCATGTATTTAATAATAGGTTTTCCCCTTTAAACAGAACAGCACAAAATAATAAATAAGCCGGAAATTAAGTAAGGTGCAATACTGTACTAACCTTTTAGTCAAATCAGTCTGTTTTAGAAAGAGAATATTTGATATTTTTCCCTTAGCATGTTTCCACACAACAGACGCTACCAAACTTGTATTTAATAATATTATGTATGTCTCTATAAACGTGTTATGATTATGAAGGTCTTGTTTAAAATAGCTGACGATAAAATGTAATCTAAATTTCTAACAAAAATGTATCAAATTTGATACAGAGATACCCCCATAGGGTTGATGAAAAGACTGGAAAAATTATGAATGTGACTAGCCAAATGATAAATAATATCGAGGTAGAGTTTGACGTTATTCCAAACTAAATAATGCTGTACACAAATAGAAATACGAGTAGGCTTGGTAAGTTAGAACGACAACCATTGACTAATTGTGAACAATAAAAAGAACACTGTTTTCATTTTATGTATTTTATGTATTATGTACTCCGACAATACTTACAGTTTTAAATAGTTACAATTAATCTACAACCACTATTGATTTTTATAAATTAACTCGAGTAACTAATTATCTCAAGAGTAGTCAAATGTTCAGTAGGTTTTTGTAAATGATAAAAATGTTATTGCTTTGTGGATTTCCATGTAAGACAAGACTTATTAGTAATTATATGCCCAAGGCTCACTTGGAGGTTAATTTGGCATTGTCGTATTAGAGAGAGCAAATGAGCACAATTGTGCACATGCATTAAGCATAGAAAATTCAACTGTAAAAATATATGTTTCAAAACAAATAAGATCTGCTATATAAATGGTGTAAACGAAATGTATATTTTGTATTTGTATAGCTGTGGCTCGAATTTGAACAATGGAACTGCATTTATTTTAAGTATGAAAATTACATGTGACATACATACATCCCCTTGTATCCGCACTCATGTTGCTGTGGTGTGTTGTGGAATCTAAATAAGGATTATTTGTAATGCAATATTTAAATATTTCGTGACAGCAAAGAGACATAATGATGAAATCAAATTTTTTATAAATATTGAATATACAAATTTCTACCATTAAAATACAAACTCACAGTTTTGATACCACGCCACATTAATGTGAAAATGGTTCCCTGTTTGTAGGAATGTTATGTGATGTTTTAAAATGATGTTCCTTTACCATGTAACCAAACATTCAACTTTATTGCAATTTAATACATTGTTTATTTAAGTGTTAGACTAATAATTAATTTATATACATTAGTAGTAATTTGAATTCGTACATTATGATAAATAAAATATGATAATAATAGAAAAGACACTTTATTTATTTAAATGTAGGTGCCTATTTTGTATAAATTAATAATATATTTCATAAAAACAATTTACAATTAATATTGGTAAACACAATATCTTGTACTCTATACATAATATAATAATGATATTAGTAGTAACGTTATCCTGATTTTTGTCCCAAAGCAAACTGTTCATAAACTTTCAACAATGAGTCTGGGGTTCTTGGTTTAAAATCTTTCATTACATATTCAAAGTGCTCCATAGTTACTGCAGGGCAGTTTAAATCTCTTTCCAATGCTTGAAGCGCTGCTTCGTGACAAAGCGCCTGCAACTCCGCGCCCGAGAATCCTTCCGTCCGACAAGACAGATTATGTGGGTTGATATCGTCACTTGTACTCATTTTCTCTAATTTCAACTCGAGAATTTGTAACCTGGTTTCAAAATCTGGCAGTGGTACATAGATCAGTCTGTCAAGGCGACCGGGCCTTAGGAGAGCCCTATCGATTTTGTCGGGACGATTTGTGGCTGCTAGTATGGTCACAGAGTTGAGAGGCACTACACCATCCATTTCAGTCAACAACTGTGCCAAAACTCTCTCGTGAACACCCCCTTCCCCGGCACCCCTCTCTCCACCAATTGCATCCATTTCATCAAAAAATATAATAGATGGTGCGACTTGACGCGCTTTCGTAAATAGGTCCCTAACAGCGCGTTCGGACTCACCAACCCACTTTGAAAACAACTCTGGACCATTTATGGACAAGAAATTAAGTCCACTTTCTGTGGCCAAAGCTTTGGCTACCATAGTTTTTGAACAACCTGGGGGACCATATAGTAGCACACCACTAGGAGGCTTAATTCCTAGTCGGCGGAAACTTTCTGCGTGATTTAGAGGCCATTCTACAGCTTGTCGTAACTTCAACTTCAGGTTGCCTTGTCCACCAATGTCTGCCCATCTAACATTTGGCACTTCTATCAACAACTCCCTCATGGCACTAGGTCTGACAACAGTTAGGGCTGCTACCAAGTCTTCTTGCTCTATGACTTTACTTGATCTTTTTATGCATTTCAAGGAAGCCTGTGTGCACAGGTTGACCAAGTCAGCTGCGACATACCCATGTGCCAAATCTGATATGGTTTCAATGTCTTTTGATGACACTTTATTGGGCAAGTTAGAAATTAAACTGTATAAAATCCCTTTTCTTCTTATTCTATCAGGAACTGGCACTTCAATTTCTTTGTCCAGTCTTCCGAATCTCCGTAACATGGGATCTATGGCATCAGGCTTCCTTGTAGTTGCCAAAATAAATACTCTACTATTCTCTTCGTGAAGATTATCTAATAATGACACAAAAGCAGATGTGACTCTTCTCTCCTGTTCTGTGCTGCTAGAAGACCTCCTTGGACAGATAGTTTCTATTTCATCTACCAGTATTACACTGGGTTCATTTTCTATGGCTTTGGTAAAAAGATTTTTCAAAGAAGCTTCTGTCTCACCAAAGTATTTACTAAAGACAGCTGGACCATTAATCTCAATGTGGAAACAACTTAGGCTTCCTATTAAATACTTGCATATTGCAGTTTTCCCTGCACCAGAATGTCCATATATAAGTAGCCCCCTAGTTGGCTGGAAGCTAGCTGCCAACTCTAAGTCAAAAGAGATTTGGATCAAAGCCTTAACCTCATCCAGTATATCATCGACTCCACCAGGACTGACAAGTTTTTTGTTAGATTTTTTTATGACATCTTTTTCCATGCTCCATAATGTATTCTCACTTAAAATAAACCAATTGTTATCTAAATTATCTGTATCTACAGATTTTACGTTGAGTACTTCTATTTCAAGTTTCTTACCAAAATAATAATAAACTAAAATGCTACCTTTACATACAAAAAAGTTAGAAAAGTTATGTCTCAATATGTCACTGATATCATTTACCACTCTGTGATTCTTGATTCTTACTGTTATATATGTTGCTATGGGCACTTCTCCTTGTAACACAGAGACTGTTACCCTCTTATTGTCACTGCACCATGCTCCTGTCAAATCTGAAATTTAGACAATATATTGATGAGTTACTATCCTATAAATTAAGAAATTGTTTGTTAATAGCATTTCACTTTAGCTTTCATTGTTGTACAAAAACCAGGTACTTAGGTAGGTAGGTAGATGTAATAGTAACTTCAAGTACCTATTGAAATGAAACAACTTTTGCGTTTATTTTACACATTACTTATTTAATGTTTATCCTGACGTTTCGAACCCTCGGCAGGGTCCGTGGTCACAGGGAGACTGTGTAAAATAAACGCGAGTAGATCCGTAAAAGTTGTTTCATTTCAATGTGCACTACACATTCGCGTAAACCTTAGAAAACTTCAAGTATAATGAAATATTTTAAGTTCTTTTACAATAATTATTGCCCTAATACACTATAAAAAAAATTATTGTAAAGTAAGAAACGGTGGCTTACCAGCTGCAGGTAACATAACGGCAGCAGGCGCTGATGTCTTGGACGGCCACATTCGTTTAACAAGCTTAGGAGCGCCATCCCTACTCAGCTCAAGAGCACCTCCTATGACGGCACCAATCAGCATGCCTGCTGACGGGTGCACCAACACTGCATCCCTGGGAATACCGTCAGGTGGTGCCGCACCCCGTACCAACCAGGAGTACAGTTCCCCATTCTCCACAAAAGGACACTTCAGCTGGTCTTTCCCACAATTCAACTCAACGTGAACATTCCTATCGTTCGAGGTTATACTACAGCCACAACGTTCACAGTCCACCCATAAACTTTTCTTTGCTTGTTTTGGTGGCATTATTAAATAAATAAGTTAGCTAACTCTTAACATTTAAATACTTACGATACAATAATAACAATTACGATGTTTACCAAAAATAGATTTTTATAGGTTAGTTTTTGTTTCTTTCATTTCGGGGAAACCGGGGAATGCAAATGGATCTAACATTCAATGGTTCGATGGTAGCAAAAACTTATTTGAAATACCACATTTCTTTTTTAGTTTACAGAAGTGGCGAATCCTCCATGCCCACATTTCAACAAATCACCGATATCTTCATCAGTTTTTAAAATTCGACTGCAAGTGCAAACATAGTTCCTTTGTTAGACTTGGAAGAGAATGACCTTGGACCTCTCAGTGAGAGGCTCTCACTTGACACTTCTTAAAAACAAAATAGAGGCTGTATAGTTTTTTCTGTTGGAGGCGAGCCGAGTGACAAAAAATAAATGTCAATGTCTTGAGTTTTGGGTCCTCAGAATAATAGCTTTTGGGTCGGTCTTAGGGATGTGACATTCAACGTAAAAAATCGATTATTAAATAATCGATTGTTTATCATTACAATAAATTGATTTATTGTATTAAAAATAATTGATTTTCTTTTAACTATAGATTTTTTTAAATTTTTTTAAAGAGATCAATAATGAAACATTTAAAATTTAAATAATCACAGCTTTATTAATTTAAAGTAATTAAATTATTAACTAAATACATCGCACAACAACAAACCAACCGGTGCGAGTTTAATTTTTTTTCCGAATGCCGCGAACGCGCCAGGCAGTTTTACAATATTACAATTAAGATAATTGTTTTCTTTTCTTTTATATTATTATTACTAGCTGTCCCAGCAGACCTTGTTCTGCCCTATTTATTTAAAACAAAGTTACATTAATTTTTTATGTTACTAGCTGCCCCAACAGATTTTGTTCTGTCAAAAGTTATTGGCCTGTCGCAGTCTTACAGAAATAAAATAACATTGATAGACTTTAGTAATATCTAATGTATCTAAGGATATTTTTATAGTAATGCCTAGTACACAATATTTATTGTTTAATTACTTGGCGCGTAAATTAATACATCTGACCTCTAATCAACGTGAAGGCATACCAAAGATAATCCTAACGCGCCTTTGTTTTGTTTTAATTGACGTCAAATGTTTGACAGCTGGGGACATTTGTAGTTTCTACTGTTTTATTTTTTACGTTTTTTCTCTCCATAAGACCTTTCTCAGACTTTATCAAACACAACAAAAAAGAAATCAGCTAAATCAGTTTAGCCGTTCTCGAGTTTTGCGTTTAGCAACACATTTAGCGATTCATTAAGATATTTATCTAATGTGTCTATGATATTTTGTATGATTGAAAAAATCGGATGTGAAAATAAAGCGATTTAAAAAAATCGTTTATTTTAAACTGTAAATCGATTAATTAAATTACTTTTAAGTATAAAATTATCGATTATATATCAATAATTTTTTCACATCCCTACTCAGAATCAGGAAGCTGATGAGGGCTGGCTATAGCTACAGGGTTGTACCATGCCATCCGTTTGATAAAAGTGCTACGTTGTATTACTTGTATTACTGCCTCGTCGAGTGCTACAAATTATACTAATACCTACCTATTGTTTATGTTACTAGCGTTTATGATTCACTGTTAATCCTCAGTAAACTGCCCCACGCGGCTACGTAACAAACTAAGTAGCACGAAGTGTAACTAAATAAAAACATGACTGTAGCGGAGTTTTTTAGTTGTTCCCTGCTGGCCTTTGGGCCTCCGTTAGTGATGTTCGCGATGACGGTGGCAAACGAACCTGTACGCATCATCATCTTGATTGCGGCAGCATTTGGGTGGCTGCTATCATTTCTA
This sequence comes from Eudonia lacustrata, assembly GCA_947562085.1. Lineage (NCBI taxonomy): Eukaryota > Metazoa > Arthropoda > Insecta > Lepidoptera > Crambidae > Eudonia > Eudonia lacustrata. The sequence goes on from OX387317.1 coordinate 24,579,172, forward strand.
TTAGCATCCTTAGTTTGGTACGTGGTTGTGCCTCTAAGATCGTATCTGGCGTTTGGGATGGTTTTCGCTGTAATATTTCAAGTATGTATAATTTTATTAGCAGAGCTTGTAAAGGGTTGTATGTATTTGATGTTAACTATCATCTTTCATGTCATTTGCAGGAAGCATTCCGATATGGCATGTACCATTTGCTAAGGAAAACGGAAGCTTTCCTTAAAGAGATCTCAGATAACCAAGAACTATGCAGTAACAAAATGGAAATGGCCTATGTATCTGGTTTAGGCTTTGGGATGATGAGTGGTGCATTTGCATTAGTCAATGTTTTAGCAGATTCTGTAAGTAACATGATATGAATATATTTATTTATTTATATTGGAATAGATATATTGTGCCCTATAAAAATTGCCAACTGAGTTTTACAAATTATTTACAGGTTGGACCTGGCACTCTTGGGCTTCACAATGGAACAGAATACTTCTTTGTAACAAGTGCAGCGATGACCCTCTGTATGATCCTGCTCAACACTTTCTGGAGTGTTATATTCTTCAGTGGGTGTTATGAAAAAAGCTACTTGAAAATCACATGGGTCATTATGTCACATTTAATTGTGTCTGCACTAAGTTTGTTAAACAGTAAAGGACTTTATGTAGTGACCATATTGCCATCATACATCATTCTTATCATCACAGCAGTGTTAGCTTACAAATGTGCAGGTGGCACAAGCAAAAGCTTTGTTCAGAGCTTCACAGTTAGTTCATAGGACCATATCAACATTGTTAACTAGACCAGTTTAAATGTGACCTGACACAATTTTTTTACAATTTGTTGATAGATCATGTTGTTAATTCAAATAGATTGTAAATAATTGGTTAGATAAATAGTCATAGATTCACTGAACGTAGGAGTTAAGTACCTATACCTACCACAGGAAAACTAGATACTGTTGAAAGTGCTTTAAACTGAAAGTGAGCCAATTACAATTCCATGGGAATTGAGAAGTGTACATTACTAATCCCTAACATTGCTTGGAGGGTGATTGATTACTTACCATCTAGATTCATATCAAAAATACTATAATACTTTATAGCTGGCTCTATTTCTTATTTACATATGTTGATAAATTTTGTTAGTATTATTGTTTTGTGATCAATGAAATTAGATGACTGATTTTGATTATTTGCTTTATTATGTGCTAATTAAGAATTTGTTAATACAAGTGTTTTCTAAATAGCCAGATGAAGCTCTTAATAGATAACAAAACAAAGAAAAACTTATGATTCTCTTACAAAATTGTACAAAAATGAAATACCAACTGCATCAATTTATTTATTAATATATTAATTTAATTTTTACTTAATTATAGCTAAGCAAAAAGTTCATTCTCTTTATTATTACTTTGGATGGAATATTTTTTTTTCCAACCTATTATGTAACTATTAATAATATGGCTTATTAATTCCCGATATTATACTAAGACAAAATATAAAAGAACTTTTTTACAAATAAAATTAAGAAATTACTAATTGTTTTAATTTATACTAACCATACTTTGTTTGCAAAGAAACATTTATTGATTAGTTTCTTTTCAAATTTGAAAAAATATTGTGGTCACAATAAGTTGGCAGTGCACCTGACCCGGCATGTCATGGGGTGCAGGTTTGAATCCTGCTTGTGGAATTTTTTTCAATTGTAATTTGTTCGCAACAACTTAATAATTTATTAATTATTAACAATCAAAGCTGTAGATTCTCTCAATATAACCAAAATTTCATCCGTACTTTGATGCCTTAATCCTTTGAAGTCCTTTTGTTTTTCCTAGGAAGCATTCTCATAGCTCTTATAAAGTTATGACCTGTAGGCCGCAGATAACCTTTACAGCATAACTCTTTCAGGGACAGCTAGAAACTAAAGGTTCCACTAGTTCTAGTGATCAAACTTCCTCAGCAGGTTTCTAGAGGGCTTTTATTTAGTGCTTTAGCAGTCAACTTTAATTGAAATCTATCCAGTGTTTCTGAATCATTAAGCAAGTAGGTAGGTAGCCTATATTTGGAGATGCGTAAATAGCATTGGTTAACCCAAATTGTCTTGTTAAAGTTGATGTTTGATTGGAAATCATTGAAAAAGCAAATAAATAATTATTTATTTATTTGCTTTTTCAATGATTTCAATGTCTTATTATGAGTTATGACACTCGTGTTGTTTCTAACAAGTCATTAATATTTAACATTTCTTTTTCTTTGGCTCTGCATTCAACTCCTATAGTAAACTTCATTTTACATAATTGGTTCCTGAATTTCTTCTGCCAGCTGAGTTAATAGGGAGTCCACCGTCCACACTGAATCGGCAGTGTCTACATCCACATGAGGAATATATGACTTGAGTACTTCAACAACAGCATCCACACCCTCTACAGAGCCGCTGAGACCGCCTCCTACCTCGGCCAGTGCATTAGCAGTTTCTCTATCTTTACGGTCAGTCCTAAAATTGATAAAGTAAAAAATATAAGAGAAATATTTTATTTTCTGTATTACAATGACAGATGAAATTTATTATAGATTGAATGTACATGACAGGTAGTACCTACTTAATGACACTAATATTGAAAGCAGTTAAGATTTTATATTAAATATAAATCTTACATAGGCGGCATCGATATCTCTTTCTCCAAGATGTCTTGCAAGTCATCTAAATCAGGTATAGTAGGTATATCGTCGCTAGAATCTGGTGACTTCTTTGGTATTACAAATTCCCTAAAATAAAAAACAAATAATAAGTAGTACCTCTAGCAGTAAGTTTGGTAACAGATTCTTTTTATGAATCGCTCACTTTGCCTCAATGTGAGTTCCTTCAGCCCAGACACCCACTTTTCTAGGTTCAGGTATACTAGAATTAAAAGAGTCGTTCATTTTTATGTAACTGAATATCTTCAAAAGTCTTCAACTTCAACTTTTGGCAACCGGGTCACTTTTTGGTTAGCGACCATTAAAATCTGTGTTTTGTGATTGAAATGAAATGTTCCGTAAAGAGAAACAACAACCATGTATGAAGCTGTAGATACAACAAAAGTACTTTGTGCAACAAACAACAGTCAACTTAACATTCAACAACAATAAACAATATATAGTAAACAACAAACCAAACTAGAGGTGATCAGGTGAGATGTATTTACTAGGGATTTTCGATATCGATTCGATTAATCGGTCAATCGCTTTTGAAATTTTTGTAACTAATCGATTAATCTAAAATTGTAATTATCGATGTAATCGATTATTTTAAGTCGATTAATCGATATTTACGATAATTAACAACCTTGGCTGTATGATGACACTATCTTTGTCTTTAGTCAGACTCACTCGCGTTGAAAAAAAGATTGACGTTCGTTCGTTTCTGACAACAACAATCTGTGATCTTTGGCTTTGTTTGGCATTTTTCTTTGTTGTTTATTCTTGAATGAATTAATGAATGTTATATTCATTCACTATTTCCCTCCAGTGGGACGGAGTTAGGGATGCCCGATCTTTTGAATCATAAGGAATCGTAACCCCGTGAATCGATCCACGATCTGTATCGTATTGCATTGAATCGATCTCATTCAATCTTGGAAGATCGTATCATACTTTTATAAAAATAATAAAAAGACAGTGACATTGTATGTAAAGTTGTATTTATAAGTGAAAAAAGATTACAAAACTATCTATAGATTCCAACTCTCCGCATTTGAGTATATCCGATTTTTGTAGTAGAACTTTCTCCACTATTGTTTAAATCAGAATAAGTATTAATTATGACGTTTGAGATGATTTTTTAAATTCGTAGTATTTCTTTTGGTTTTAACATTCTGTTTACATAATTTGCACTGTCCACCCGTGTCACATCTAATAAAAAAACGCCCAATCGCTTGATTTTACTGGCGGAGCCATATTAAAAACAATATTCAAAAATAAAATGTCACGCTTACAAAATAAAACACTTCGTATTCAATCGTAATACTATCTAAAATGAACAAAAAGTACCTATGATGTTCTTGGGGCGGCGCGGCGGTACAAAATAAACAAATAATAATACAAATCTACCTTCATTTCATTTCATACTCACGGCAGTCTTACTTAAGTACGTAACTCGAGACTATTTCAACAAATAGGTGTAGGTAATCTTACTTTGCTGTAGATACATCGTCCCCGCTAAAATATTAGTGTTGCCAAAGATCTCATAATATCGTTTAGTTTGCATTATTTTTGTATTTTAATGATACGATTTTTTCATATGATCTTCCAAGCATCCGATTCGATCTAAGCAAAGATCGCATCCTGTTGAATCGATTCAAAAAATCGGCAGATCGTATTGCCGTGAATCGATCTTCTAAAAGATCGATTCGGATCGGGCATCCCTAGATGAAACCCAGTGGAAATGTTATTAAAAAAAGTGAAAGATGTTTTAAATTAAAATTATTAATAAACATGTTTCTTCTAAAATTTTATTGCTTTTCCTAACGAAAAGCCTAGAAAAAAATCGTTCTGGTAGAACAGTTTTTCTTCGATTAATCGATATCATGGGTGCGGTTAATCGATTAATCGATTTCGGTGCTACTAAAATTATCGATTATCAAATAATCGATTATTTCGCCATCGAATAGCATCCCTAGTATTTACTAGAACAGACCCACGCACTAGGTATTTTTCAATACTAGGCGTAGGCGGCACCTAACTTATTCTACTTTTATAAATATACGTGGTCCACTCCACCTAGTATTTTTGTAAATTACACGATTTTCGACCTTACGTTAAACCATTAGAGGAGATATTCTCATGCACACGTATTCGCGTTTTGTGCACTCCAAGTATTTCTTTTTTTTATTTCACGGTTTTCGACTTTAATACCACGGAATAAGATTCCATTATGTAGGTTAGTACAATACTGGATCCTAGAAGAATAGGTGCTTGAAGTATTGCGTGATACTGTGGAATGTGAAACCAATTTAATTTAGGTCCTATTTGTATAACTATAAGGTTCCGAATGATAAAATTGTTATTACTATTTTTGTGTTTTGTCATCCTGCTCACTCCTTGTTTACTAACCGGTAAAAACTTGTTTTTACGTGTTCACCTGGCAATTTTTTTTAAACAAATAAGCAGCTTTTTAAAAAAAGTTAAAAGCATAAGTGACTTTTTTACTTTAAGCTTTAAGTCCCGCCTCTGCCCATAGGTGGTAGGTACTAATTACATGGATTAACACGTTCACGGGCGCGCCGGTTATAGCATTCACTAGAGAAGTGTGCAGAATGACGGGCCGGCTATAGCCTTCGATATTTTTTTACTCTCTAGAGGCACAACTGCTTTAGCAGACGAATTTACTAACTACTACCGTATATTTCAGTATCAAGTGTCCCTAAATTGGATTCTTCAATTCCCTAGGTGTCACATAACATGTATTTTTACACCTTCAAAGATGTTTCATTACGATCATTAGTGTGCGCACTTACACTGACGCAGCTGTTATAGCAGCGACAATAAAATTGTATGGCGTTTTGTTCAGATGACCGGCTAGTGCGCTGCGGAATGGACGTGACGTGAGAGTGTGCGCGCGGTTTTTGATCAACGTTAAAGGTGAGCATATTTCGTTTTTCTGAGTAAATATTAAACACATTTAAATCAAAGTTCGTTAAAACACAACAATATCTATTATAATTCAATGTTTGCATATAAGCTCGCTCGTATTTTTGTATTATAGAATAGGTAGGTAGGATTTAGATAAAATATGATTAAAATATGTGGAAGCAAGCCTAGTAAATTATGGCTATTTGTTTGATGCTTGTGAGATGTCTGTTTGTCCTTGGTTTTGTTGCAAATAAATAAGCTTCTTTTCCATGATCCTTCCTCCTTCCATCCTTATTTGAATGAAAATCTAATTCACATGCGTAGAAGAATATCTGGTTTCTTGTTATTGTTTGGTTTTTGTAATTGTAAATAATATTACTAAGTGTAACTTATTTAAATATTAGGTACCTACTCTCATAAAAGTATGGACGTATGTATCACGATACCTAATTAGACACTGACAGTACCTGTTCTACTTTACAGATGTCTTGACAAGAACCAAGTGGATCTCAACAAAAAATTAACGATCCACATGAACGTGAAAATGAACGTTTATTGAAGTTGTTCAATGATGCCTCCTCAGATGACCTATCTTGTGGTTCAGAGGAACCAGAAACGTCGAGCAATGAAGAGCAAACCCAACAATCGAATTCAAGTGAGAATGAAGAGTCAGAACAGGATCCTTACAACGATTGTGACGGTGATTATGGTTCAGATACTAATTACATTCCCAATGTAGATAGCGGGTCATCAACAACTCACGTGTCTGACTGTGAAGAGGATGCCAATAACATTAAGCGTTTTAAAAGACTGTAAGGGACAACACAGCATATAAGAGTTGAACATGTACCTCCTGTTGAATCTCCAATTACGTTAAATGATTTAGGTGTCCATACAGCTGTTCCTGCTTCGGTTGAGTCACCGGGTGATTTAAATGCTATTTAGTCTCCAGCTAGCGCGCAAAATGCACAAGAGTCAGTCCAGCCGCAAGCAAATATTAATAACTTACGTTCGTATGATTCCGATACTAGTCCCCCAAGATCAGTTGAATCAATTACGCTTTTACAGGAGATTGACTGGACGGACATTGAAAACTCTGCGTCTGCACAAAATATTCAGACAGTACAAATTTCAAATTCGACTGATAATCAGCGGCAATCTTTGATATCTATAACTGCGGACTCACAGAGCATTGATCGTCAACGACCTACTACATCATCAACTTCAGACATACCTAGCACCAAAAACCAAAGTCCTAGGTCACCGCCAATTATAGAAGAAGAAGTGCAAACATCAACTGCTCCTATACCAGAAATTGAGTTTGATGATACCACTGTTGGACCAAAATTTTTCGTTGATGCGAATACATCACCTATAGAAATATTTAATCGTCCAAACCAGCTTTATGTCCTGGATGCACCTGGATGTTTTGAGCAATGGCATTCCCAAGCAGAAAATATCGACTGATATTATGTTTAGGTAATTAATATTATATATTATTTTTTAACATACATTGTGCTGTGATTAGAAGTGCCATTTTAAATTAAGTCGATTTATTAGAACTAAAATCACAAATTGTTATGTATTACGATACTGTTTAATTTAATTAGGTATTTAATTATGCTGTGATTAAACTAATTTGGATTTTATAGAAATTTAAAAGTATTTCTTTTTTAAAGTGCTTAGTCGTGCCATTTTTAATCATTTGAATACTATGAGAGGAACGAATTTTATGTTTATTTAATAAGAATATTGAGTTAATTTCGCTACGAATGTGATGATTTTATTGTGACTGTTAGTTTTAAGAAACTAATTCTCTCCAAATACAATTGATCTCAAATGTTAAAGTCATGTTTTCTATTAATTAAAATTAATATTTTTCAACTTTGTGTTTTAATTAATGAGTAGTTGCCCCAGTACGATAACCGAGGAGAGTTTTATTCGTATTTTGTACAGTTTGTTGTAATTTGTGAGCTAAGAGGACTTTGTCATAGCCTTTGCTATAGACGCGTTTGCTGTATTTGTGTACTTGATGACCATTACCAGTGACGGAACGGCTAAAGCAGGCGAAGGCTATAGCCGGTGCGTCCTATTTGTATATTAATTGACTATTTACTAGTAACGGAACGGCTATAGCAGACGAAGGCCATAGCCGGTGCGTCCTATTTGTATATTATTGACTATTTACAAGTGACGGAACGGCTAGAGCAGGCGAAGGCTATAGCCGGTGCGTCCTATTTGCATATTATTGACTATTTACCAGTGACGGAACGGCTATAGCAGACGAAGGCTATAGCCGGTGCTGTCTTATTTGAATATTTGGTAAATGTTACCAGCGGCGGGGCGGCTATAGCATTTCATACAAAAATGTAGTGTCAAAGTAATGTTAAATATTCGGCTCAAGTTTCCGCGAACGTGTTAAGTCAGCAGTAGAGTAGTCGACGACGTCTCGTCTAGTCTAACCAGTTACTACGTAAAACTACTAATACTAGGTGGACTAGGTAGAATAGGTATTTGGATCGAGTATTCGATAATACTAGGAACAGGTGCACCTAGTTTCAAATTTACCTAGTACGACCCATCTCTAATCCAAACCAAACCACAAGAGTGAGACCAAACCACAGACGTATATAACCAACCAATATTTTTTTATTTATGTTTTTCCACTTCCAAAAGTTAGGCAAAGGGACACTCCATACAGCCAGTCAGCTTCAAAATTGAAAATAGTTCTATTCCATTTTTTTATCTTATATTTAAAATGCTTATAATCTAAGAACCCTCAAAACAATAACTAATGTCCTTGGCTATTGCCATAGTTCCATGGTTCCACTAAACAATTTTGTTAATGCATAACAAGTAGCAAAGATAAGTAACAAGAATAGCTGAGCTGAGGCACAGGCTGAGGCCCATATTAATAGGATAGCCCATTTCACACCAAAATATTACCCATAAGGTCCTCTTTCGTTTAAATTAAAAAGGTTCATGGTCATAAAAATATTGGACTTAGGGCTTTTCATACTGGATTTAGGGATTTTAAGTTGGACTTTTGGGATGGATCAGCCAAATACCATCTGGCTGCTTTGGACTCGATTAAAAAACGAGCTAAGAGACTCATTGGTGACCCTGCCCTGATAGACGCCAAACTGCAAAATCTAGAACATCGGCGTAGAGTGGCTCGTCTGTCGGTCTTCTACAGGATTCATTTCGGGGAGTGCGCGAAGGAGTTGCACGACCTAATCCCACCATCCACTTTCCGCTATCGGAGCGCGAGGCGCGAGTTCCATCCCTATGTTGTAGATATGCCACCTTATCGCACGAGCCGATTCGGTTTAACTTTCTTAGTGCGTACAGCTAGAAATGGGTCATCCTAATAGTTCATTACGGGTGTGTAGCTTCATACAGCTACTGACGCTTAATAATTGTAAATACTACTGTAAAAAGCTAGATAGGATTGCTATTAAAGGAACGTAGATATTGAATAGGACTTTCTTGTGAATGAGATTTCGAGCTGGCGTCTAACAGCTTACCCATATTGTGTGTCCGTTAAGCTGGCGTATACATGGTCTAATTCACGTTTGTTGTTATGCCCTCTTTTAGTGCGTAATTACTCCAAACATAATAATGCGTACTTGGGGTTGATATACAGAGGGGGATACCCACTAATACCTGGGTGTCTACAATCTGGAAACCATTTCTAATCATGCTCTAAAAACGGTTTTTATTTAATTTAATCAGTAAGTATATTTTTTTAAATTTTACACTGTATTAATGCACCTCTTAAAAGTATTTCGGTTGTTTTACTTATTTTATACCACCTACTTGCTAAAATATGTATTTTCACCTGTAATACGTGCCATCAGCCCGTCAAGATTGAATTACATGCAATAAACTAAACTACGCTGCTGGCTGCAAGGCAAGTAGGCATTCCGCTTTATTTTTGATAGTAAAGTAGATAAGTATTTGCCCAAAAGATGTAAACAAACCCAATATAATAACCCGATGTGTAATAGCAGCAGAAGGCTGCCCTCCAAAATTGTTTTTTTTATTATTTTGAATTTAGCATTCACAATGCTATACTATATAGTTACAAGATAAAATTTTACTAGAAAATATCAACTAGATATGGAAGCTCGAGTGGCTGAACCGAAGCCCTCTGTAGCTCAGCGGGCAGAGCATGGGACCGGTTATCCAAAGGTCGTGGGTTCGGTTCCCTCTCGAGCTTCCTTAAGTTGGTTGATTTGTTCTTAGTTAAATTTTAAAGATTACTAGCAGACCAGCGGACTTCGTACCGCTTTGACAGTTTCCCTGACAATTAAAGAATCAAAACGTTGACAGTTTCCATGACAACCAAACAAACAAATTATTCGTCCGCTGTTCGCGCCAGAAACGCGACGGTCTCATTCGCTCGTTCAGCCAATCACTCATTAACTTAAAGATACGCCGCACAAACCGACGGCGGCGCGAGTGTGTTGCTTGACCTGTGACGTGTAAGGACGTGAGTTCCGATCCGCTTAGCTCTCCGCTCAAACCTTCTATGATTATAGATCTTATAGACCTTATAGATCTCGTTAGATAGCCTACCGGCCGGTACTTAACCGCTTTAATAGTGCATTCTGCTCAAATCACCAATTGCGTGGGTGAAACCCCCTTCACAAAGTGCGTGTGCGCGTGTATGTGTGCGCGAACTGATACGTGCTATAGTTGTAAGTAGACATTGTCCACAAGAAGAAGAAGAGACTTTTACCAGCTCAGCTTCATCCCCACGACAATCGTATCGTGGCAACGCCATCAACGTCTGCGCGAGTTTCCCCAAAGTACCTAGTAAGTCCCATAGTTCCCATCACATTCCCCACGTCGCGTGTGACCGCCCTCAGTGGTCACATCCGCTTAAGAACACCCGTATCCCATGATGGACCCCTATAGCAGCGCCACCTACCGGGTCCAATTGTAAATCTAAACCATTCTCAAATTCACTTGAACACACACAGAAAATTTCATCCAAATTGGTCCAGCCGTGTTTAGATGGAGTTCAGTGACATACACACGCACAGAAGATTTATGAAGATTGACTCATTTAGTCATCAATTGGTCAATTCGTGACGAAATGGTGACAAATTGCCGCGGTAAGAGGTCTTGGAGGGAGATAAATGAAATTTAAGCCGCTGCCTGGAACTCTGAAATTCTTTAGTCAAAATGTTTTTGTTTTGCTTACCTATATAATTTTTTACGCAAATTTTGTTGCGAACAAATTACAAAAACACAAATGTTGAAAAAAAATCCGCGAGCAGGATCCTGCTCGTGGAAATTTGCGTTAAAAATTATATAAACAAAAGAAAAACATTTTATAAATAGCTTGCCTATACTTTATTTGTAAAAATATTATGATCGGATGTTAATGACGGTAGTTGTTGACATTGAATGGGCGCCTTTGGCTTTCAAAGTAAAAAAATAAATAGTGTTGAATAATTTCGGCGGGCTGGTTAGAACCACGATAGCTCAATTGGGAGAGCACCTGACCCGGTATATCAGAAGGGTGCAGGTTCAAATCCTGCTCGTGGAATTTTTTTTAACATTTGTGTTTCTTAAGACAAAATTGACAAATCATAATTTTTGATATTCTCCGAGTATTCACTACCTGCTCTAGGTCACCGATATCCTATATATCCTGAGGCTAAGGGGGATCTAAGTAACTACTAAGTATTTGAACGCTCTGTCTACTCCAATCGAATTACGTAGTACCCTTAGAATTATTCTAAGGTAGTACCATATATTGGTAGCGAAATGCAGTATTTACCAATATTTTACCAGAATCACATTAAACTAAAGGTCAAGATGATGACTAAATTACATATCCGTGACCCCAGCGGGATAACCCCTTCAGATCGGCTTCTTCACGCCATGATTTAGTTGATATTATGTTTAAAGTTGTTAGCATTTATCAAAATTTGTTCACCAATAGTTATCGAGATATCCCATGTTAAAGGGTATCCCGCTGGGGTCACGCTCATCAAAATTAATTGAGAACAGAATTTCTAGCACGAATGTTAACATTAACCCAATATAGTTAATAAATCAGTATCAACTCAGTTTCCTAGTACCAGTATTTTATGAGAAATTAAAGTTTACAACTTTTTCATACTAAAAGTACGCGTATAAGCCGACCAAATTAAGTTGATTCCGTAAAAAGACCAAGATAGCGGCCAATTTTTTTGTTTAAGGGCCGATTCCGATGAAATTACAGGGCATAATTTCTAAAGTAGCAGCCAATTTAGATTAAATGTGGTTGGACATTATATTTATATATTGGTACACCATAATGTAATACACCTAATTTCACCATATACCTACCTAAAGTAATGTATGAATAACTATTCACATCAATACCTATACTAATGTAGATAGATAGATTTACTCTTTTATGATTTACTATTTAATCTAAGGCATGTTGAAATAAAATGATCAAATTTATTTAGCAAAGTGTTTATTTTTATTGTAATTATAGAAAAAAGCACAGTTTCCAGTAATAGTACTTTTTACTTGTTCACGTCGTATTAACGTAGGGTTGCCGTCTCCAAACTTTAAAATCCAGGATTTGAAGGTAGAAATACCAGGACATTTCGGTTTTTTAAGACAGGACTATATAAGAGCAGTACCTAATTGTTATATGCACTGAAGACAGGGTCAATAAAACAACAGCTTATAGCAATCACATATTTTTTCGATTCAGTAGATTTCGGCAGGACAATATAAAATAATAACGACAAAATTTTATCGCGGTGCGTAGGTATATAGGTATGTTACGTTACGCTAACATAGCCCCCTGGTGTATTGATATTGATGATATTTGCTAACTTTAAACATAATATCAACTAAATCATGGCGAAATTTGAAGCCGATCGATCTGAAGGGGTTATCCCGCTGGAGTCACGGACATCTGCCTTGACAGTTTTTTTGAGGTTAACCATAACTACAGAGTTCTAAGCTGTCATGACGACATGTCGTCATCCCAGCGCAGCGCAAACTAGCGTTGCCAGATTGGGGTTTTTTTTCACATTTTGGGGAAAAAATGGCATTTGGAAAAGTTTTGGGGAAATGATATTTTAGGGGAAATTTTTGGGGAAGTAATTTCAACTTTGAGGTTGACTATTTCCGAACGAATAACTCAACGAAGTCTAGTCTAAACAAAGTGGAAATTGTTTGTTGATTGATAGTTGAAAGCGTCGTTCGTTTCGTTAGAGTCATTAAATTTGTTTGATCCGGTTTCACTGAAAAGTTTTGTATATAAATAATATAATAATGCTGTTTTTATTTGAAAATTACGTCAAATCAGGTTTGGGGAATTTTTCTAAAAAATGTATCATTTTGGGGAAAAATCATTTTGAATCAGGGGAAATTCGAGAAATCTCATCTGGCAGTCCTGGCGCAAACTCAGCACAAAAATTTATCTCTCCGAAACTGTCCTCGATCAGAAGGCGTGGAATGGAGCGCGGGGCGCAGGCTCTGCCACGTAGTCTGCCGGCCACACCACCAATATATGGTAATTTCCTCGACTAAGAGTCGGACGGCCACACATGACCTATGGTCATGTCGACGCCGGCCTCCGCGTGAATCATCAAGACAAGAGCCCCTGCCACACCCGCAGTCACCTCACCACTCTCGTCCAAATTATAGCACCGATCAGTCATACTTTACATAGAATCTTATAATTAATTTAAATAATAAATTATTATAAATATAAATATAAATAAATAAATATTTAGACAACATCACATATTTGCATTGTTCTGATGCCAAGGTAAGTAGCTAAAGCACTCGTTTTATGGAATTATTATTTATTAATTTTATTAATAGGTGGTTTTATATTTACAATAGAGCCACTTGGCTACGGAACTCCAAAAATCATCATCATCATCATCTCAGCCAAAAGACGTCCACTGCTAGACAAAGGCTTCCCCCAAGGATATGAGGGGTATTTGCCGTAATCGCCACGCTTGGCAGGCGGGTTGGCGATCGCAGTAGGTTGAGGGTAACCTCAGAGATGCCGCTGCCCATCCTCTGGAATGGTCCCTTAGTCGCCTTTTACGACACCCATGGGAAGAGATGGGTTGGTGCAATTCTTTATCCCCGGCACCACACAGGGAATACTCCAAAAATAAAAACAGGAATTAATAAAAAATGTATTAGTAAGAATATTACCCAAAATGAAAAGGGCTACATTCAAAGCACACCTTTGCCGGTTAGGTACATATCGATAAGAAGATTATCGATAGTGTCAATCTCTACAAAAGTGAGGTTAGGAATAGTAGGAATTCACGTATTTGTTATTATTTTAAAATAATTCCTATGCAATCAGAGCATTAATGTGATAAAAGGCGATAGTTTTGCGTGTAGAAAAACTTTTGTAGGAGATCTAAAACATTGCATTTAGACTGCTAAACAATTCAATTTGTCGTGTAAAATGTATAATTATGTGGGTTTTCTTCTTTAGATGACTTACATCCAGGTACAGCACACGTAACCATAATTAATCAAGTCATTCACGTCTCATATATATACTAATTTACACTTTAAATCTCAGATTTTACAAAAATAAGCGGGATTTGTTTTATTTGCAACTGACTCCAGGCCGATACAGGCCGATAGCGTGTACATGAATGGTCTCGCCTATCTATCTCGCTCTAACACATGCGTATACTATGCTCTATCTCTTTTGTATTGCCAATCTATAACTATATACTAAATCTATGAATTAATATATCTAAATAATACTAGCTGACCGGCGGACTTCGTACCGCTTTGATAGTTTCCATGACAGCAAAACAAACAAATCATTCGTCCGCTTAAGAACACCCGTATCTCATGATGGACCCCTAATAGCAGCGCGCCACCTACCGGGTCCAATTGTAAATCTAAACCATTCTCGAATCCACTTGAACACACAGAAAATTTCATCCAAATCGGTCCAGCCGTTTAGGAGTTCAATAATATTATTGTGTATTGTGTATATACACATGCACAGATTTATATATATAAAGATTAATTATTCTACCTTGCAAACTAGTCGTGCTCGTGCGTGTACGCGCGTATAGTTCCGACCTTAGATATGAATGATTGGTCTCGCTGCGCTCGATGCGAGACCAATCATTCATCTAAGGTTCCGACCTGCGGTTCCGACGATAGAAATCAATCCCAACTTATTATACTATATGCGTTAACATAAATAAAACGCTAGTTGCTCTTCCATGTTTATTTCTTCATAGAATAAAAAAATACAACACATTATAAACGACATTTTCAATGCGATTCATATAAAAACACTCGTAAACCAGTGGTCGTCAAACTGCGACTTGCAAAAGATTTGTGTACGGCCTGAGCTTTGTCGCAGTTAAGCCATGAGTTTGAAGAATGATCAATAATAATTATTACAACACACTTTGAAAGCTATTCATAAAAAATTTGCATGCGCTACACGAAGAAAAAAAAAATAAACAGCGAGTCAGTTGGTCATTTTAGTACCCAAAAATATTTAAATCAATCGGACAATCTGATCTAGCTAGTTATTAAGGTCGATACCCAACTTATTCATGTGGCCCATGCCTATGCGCTATGGTAACTTCCCAGTTTCACACATTTTCAGTATTACTCTCGAACAAATCAGTTTGACAACCACTGCTCAAAGTCAACAAAATGTAAGTTTGTTATCTTTTATCGTTTCTGTAGCAGCTGAAACGCACGCCGAAACCACAAACGAAAGGCATATTGCCTGCAGAAAATAGTGATGTGATTTAGTTTCATTTTTGGTACCAAGATCATAAAAAAATATTAACTAAAAAAGGGTACCTTAATTATCATTAAATATTATGCACAAAAATCTCTTTTTCGGGTTTAACGCGTTATTACATCACTCTATCTTATTATGATTGTGACTAAACCATTGGAGTTATTTATAAACTATGCAGTTATAATGTAGCCTATAAACTGTGCTATAGTGAAAGTCTATGGATAAAATGTACAATTCAATTCAATTAATCTTTGTGGTTTAATTGAACAATGGTTAGTACAAAACTGCTTTTACCCTAACGAGTTTTACGTCACGCATTTCGATATGCTGTATGCACGAGTAGGTACTTCACGTCGCGATACAAATCACGACTTTATCAAGTGCTTTATTTACCAAAGCGTTAAACCATTTCATAAATAACATTTTTTTTCTTGGTCTTATATACAACAATATCAATAACAAAATGTGTTTTTCGTGATATAATGATAATAGGGACATTGTATTTTCTTTTAATATATTGAACATGCTATATGTATATTGAGACAAGGTCCTAAGCCAACAACATACCTACCCAGGCTTTGTATTGCTGTTTTTTGAAAGCAAATACCTGTTTATTGTTTAGTTTACCTATTCCAGCTGTTGTTTTTTCATATATTTATATTTATTTTGCTCCCATTATAAAATTTACTACTTAGGTACCCATTTTCGTAAAACGATCCCAATAGTCATTTCTAAACTTAAAGAAATGGTATTGCAAAATCCTTTACCAACAAAATTGGTCTCACTAACTCGAGCATAGCATAGGGTGCTGATCTTTGAATCGGGTAAAACAAAACGTACAAAAGCTAGTTATTCAATGCGAATTCTCATTAAAAAATATTTTATATAGACATAAGGTATTAACAAAATAATTAAAGAATATATGTACAAATTTAACGATCGAGAATTGGTCGCAATTTAATTTTATCTCAAAACAAAACAATGCAATGTAATAATCTCGGATTGGATGGATGACATTTTGAATATTTTACTATCACAATCCATCTCATCTCAACTGCCTAATCGAAATGTAACATTTATAACAGGAATGGCAAGCGTTATAAATACATGTACTAAAAGTTCTTATAAAACACCAACCATAAATTCAAAACAAAACAGTGTTTAAAAATGGCAAAATACGTGTTTAAAATATTGTCTCTCTTGTTGTGTCTGACTTAGCTAAAAAGTGACTGCATCTGTTGACCCTTTAATGGGCAGAGCATGTTGAAATTTTTGATTGGTTTTCGACCTTATGTTAAGGTAACAAAGTTAAAATTATGGTGTCCAATATTTGGACAGAGCCCTATAAAAGGTTAAGCATTGTCTAACTTAAGCCATAGTTTTGTAGTTAAGCAGTCATCATAATTCAAGTTTGAAATTACATAAAAATATGTTGCAATAAGTGAATAACAAAACACAAATTTGGCAAACTTTTAATCTGTACATTCAGAGTGACTTTGGATAGTGAAGTCACATTTAGGGCATAAAGAAATCTACGAAAACACTTGGTCAACTGGGACGCTCACCCTTAGTATATAAATAGAAAAGCGTTTGAAGCATCGCGTTTACAACGCGACGTATTTAACGATAACAGGCTTTTAAAAGCAAAATAATAATTCTTTGGAAATCATAAATATTTACACCAACATCGAAACAAAAATTATATGCGTTTTCTTGGAAGACATTTTTAGATAAAATATTTGTTCTGAGAACATTTTTATATAACAATCTATTTTATCCGCTAGAACTGCTGCTGACCTTAGATATTTTTTATTTAGTTAAGAAATAAATTATTATAATTATTACAAACTGACTACTTTACCTTTTGTGGTTGTTTATAGTTTTTTGTTTTCTAACATAGAATATCTAAAACTAACCGACATTAAGGAGACATCACATGTTTAGTCGACAACAAAACTCATAGAACAATGATTGTTTTGACAACGCACTACACAGTGTTCAGCGATTTTTACTGTTGACTATACAATAGTAATTTTAAATAATTAATCTAATCCCAATTGCTATTTTTAATATCTACGAACACCATCAGTTCTGTAACATTGTTTACATAATATATAGATAGTAGCAAAAATAACTACATGATGGATATTGATTCAATTCTACTTTACAATTGCCATAGAAATATTTACAAAACAGCTCTAAAGTAGTACCTGTTTAAAACCCATTTTAGTACAAACTTGTTTTGACTAGATCAAACTGTTAATACCAAAGCGTATAAGAATTGACGCAGTTTTGTTAGGTTGGCGATATAAACAAAATTGACAAATTAGGCAATTAGCCTAGCCAAAACAAGTACTGACTAATGTTGGATTTTGACGTAATAACGTACAGTCGGCGGCAGATCAACCTACCCCAATCTGTCAAATTTCTCCAATGAATATTGATCCTTATAACCAAACCATAAAGTTCAAAATTGATTGTATAAATGTGACAGTTTTGGGTAGGTTCATCTGCCGCCGTGTGTACAGTACTTTAAAAATGTACGGTTAAGTTAAACACCTGTCATTTAAGAGCCATATAGAAAAGTTGAAAAGGTGAAATTCAGTTTTTTTTTATAAATCATTTATCCGAATTCACCTCTTCCTAGACCTTAACCTACATTTCTATTTTAAATTAAACCTGTGTTTCAGCTAGATTCGGTAAAACATAGCCTCGAGTGCGATTTATATTAAGTTGCCGTGAGATCATGATTGTCATGATTAACAAAAAAAACGATATTTGAAACAAAATGGTAGAGTAGGTACGTAAAATAATAATACAATAAAAAAATATATTTTTACAATCTTTCCAACAATTTTTTACTCGGCACAGATAAATAATAAAACGTCACTGGGCACCAGTTATAGCACAGCTCGCACAGGTCCATAATTCATTGCCTTAAATTCGAAAATAGATTCGTTAAGCGGAAGTCCGTGAAGTATATTGTCCATTAAATGCATTCGAGATTGAGCACGATTTCGTCTTCGACATTCGGGTACAAAGTTCGGAGTATCAAATCCGCAAGCACACGACACAAATCCACATTGCGAAACGCTGCTCGGTGCACATAAAAGCGTCGTTTCGCTTTAAACATTTGAAGCACAGTGATGATTAATATTGCAGAACTTTCTTGTCAGTAAGTCGGTTCACAGAAGATCGCGTCGCTGGTCATGTTTCGCCGCAATAGTTACAGTTGCCCCTACAGTAGCAGTGTTGCCCCTACAGTAGCAGTGTTGCCCCTGACGGTGATAGCTGCAGATTAGGTTGCCGTCACCGGTGACGGTGCCGTGGTTGTCCGGGTGGCGGTGGCGGTTACGGCTGCAGCAGGTCGCGGGTGGAGAGGCGGTTGAGGCTGTCGCTGAGGTCGCCTGGCCCGAGGATGGAGGACAGGTTGGAGAGGTCGGCGGAGTAGAAGCCCGCCTCCTCATCGCCCGGGTTCATGAGAAGCGTTGATAGAGACGGCGTGCTGTTCACCGTCGAGTCCATCTGCGAGGGGTAATATTAAGGTTTGTTAAGCCGCGAGCACAAGATATATTATTAGGTATTTAGGACTTAACAGAGATGATATTTAATATGGACACAATGATAGGTAATGTTTCTTTAAGATGGTCTTCAATTGAGAGCTCATTTATAGACGGGCATTAAATAACGCCTTTTACGTGTTCCATAATAATTTTGAAGCTTAGGAACTTAGGAATAACTAATTTTGACAGTTTGTGTTAGTCTGATGTGCCGGCGGCGGCGTGTACGTGTTTACGTGTGTACGTGTATACGTTAGGAACAAACATCTCACCTGAGTGTAGGTCGGCTGCTGGCCCTCCCCCATGACGGGGTCCATGCTGCCGGCCATGTGCACGATCCCTTGCATGCCACTCTGCATGGGCTGCATGGGTTGCATGGTCTGCAGGTTCTGCATGGGCTGCATGCCCTGCATCTGCATCATGTTGGGGGACACCGCGCCGTGCCCCGGGGACATGCATTGCGAGATGGGGGACACGCACTGCTGTGCCATAGGGGATGCACATTGCTGCGCCATTGGGGAGACGCATTGCTGTGCCATCGGGGAGACGCATTGCTGCCCCATAGGAGATAAGCACTGTTGCGCCATCGGGGATTGTTGCGCCATTGGGGAGGCGTGACCGAGGGGGGAGACGTGCCCCATTGGTGAGCCGTGCCCCATGGGGGAGTGTTGAGGCACTTGCATGTGGTGCATTTGCATGCCTTGCACGTTTTGCTGAAAAAAAGAGTATTATTTCCAATGGATCCATAATCGTAATGATGTATGTGTCCAAGTCTCGGGTGGTACATTTAGTAGTTTAGTTAAAACTGATTTTTAGTTATATTGAAGCACCTGTGAAGGCTTATATTTAATAAATATTTTGACCTCGACTTTGAATAATGAGTCGTTGTTTATCGTTGCCAACAAATTACAACATTAACTGCTTCACAAATAAACAAAGAATAAGCTCCGAATAGTCATTCCGTGTTTTGTTCCTGTCATGTAAACGTCTATTATCGTCTTTATTTGTAAGACCCATAAGCTTCAGCCAGCACCCGGCTGAAGCTTAACCTCATCTGCGGCGAGCACGGATCAGTGCCCTAAACAATTTAAATTCTATCACAGCAGACCTCGCACCGCCTATGAAAGCAATATCAAAAGTTAAAGGCTTATAGTTTTCGATATTGCTTTTGTAGGCGGCACGAAACGACAAGATGACGTCATAAACCACACACGAAGTCTAAGCGATCGGTTAGGCGGTCGGGCCCCAGATCATGTTCGTGGAAAAAAATTCAACACTTTTCAAAATTGAATAAAACCTATAAAATTAAATTTAAATGAGTATATTATAGTAGTATAATGGAGCATAGTCACCTGCGGCTGCTGCACGTGCAGGTACCGGTCGGCGGGCGGCGGCGGGTACCACGCGCCCATCTGGCTGGAGCCGGCCACCGCCCACTGCTGGACACCGGCACTCGTTAACATACATTCAGAGACGGATTAAGACATTTTGTTTATATATCTTACGGGCAATTGACCTGCCAACCTGATTTTAAGTGACGTTAAGGTCGAAGAAGCGCACTCCACCTACTGAGATCCTCAACATGTATAGGCCCCTAGACACGGCATGTTTCTCGGCCCCTAACTTCTAGGTTTAATAAAAAATACTTTTTTCTCTGATCGAGGGGCCCCTAAAAGACGCAGGTTTTCCCTCCTTCCTATGACATGGGCTCCTTCAAACGAGGCGTGAAGAGGCACCTTGTGGGCCGGCAGAGTAAGGGTAGCTGATGCTGCATTGTTTTCACGCTGCACCAGTTGTCGTCGCATCGGGATTCCATATTCACTTAACATCAGGTGGAATGGAGTCATTTGCCGTGCTACGTATACAAAAAAGGTCATGGGCCCTGCCTATGGAGGCACGTGCCTTTTTTGCCTTTAGGTGGATCCTGCATCCATTACTTGTGGTTTAGTAAAGTACTAAATAGCCTATAGACTGTCCCACTGTTGGGCAAACGCCTCCAATCAAGTCATCGTTACAATTGATGGGTATTGGCTTATCTCCACGCTTGCCAAATGCTGGTTGGTGATCACAAACCCGGGTTTGCATAGAAAAATCCGAATCACACTATGACGACCTGGGAATTGAACCCGGGATCTTCGGGTATACAGCCGGGCACTTTGCAACTCTGCCACCGAAGCGTTGTTGTTAAAAATGAAATAAAAAATTAATGTGCCAACCTGCAGTGGTTGTTGTTGTTAAAGATCGCTCAATCCACCTATTAGTTTTAAACAAATAGTACCTGGTCGGTGTAAGCAGGGTTGCTCATCGTATGAGGAGGAGTTCTGTCTGTGGACAAAAACAACATGGTTCACTTCGAAACACACACATATTTTTAAACTGACAAATAAAAAAATTGTATATATGTAGGTATATACTGTGCGTTTTATAATATATTATTTTTATTTCTAAATTGTTTTCTTCACCCAATTGCACCTACCTTGTTATTTCTGCACTACCCTATGGTTGACTGGTAGAGAATGCCTCGGGCATTAAGTCCGCCATGTAATATATGTTGCAAAAGTTTTAAAATAAATAAATAAATTAATTAACTGTTTGGCCTAGGT
Source organism: Eudonia lacustrata (assembly GCA_947562085.1). Lineage (NCBI taxonomy): Eukaryota > Metazoa > Arthropoda > Insecta > Lepidoptera > Crambidae > Eudonia > Eudonia lacustrata. Next base: position 24,600,710 of record OX387317.1, read on the forward strand.
AGTGTAACTTTACTCTTTATTAAATCTGTGAAGTTAGTGCGGTTTGACGAATGGAGGCAAAATAATAGGCTAAATTATGAAAATATGCCGTTATCGTTTATACGGATAAAAAAAATAATCCTTTTATTGGATCAGATTAGTAGGCGCCACTGGCTTAGAATTTAATCAAACTTTTGGTAAATCCTTGCGTCTGTCATGCACGATTAACACAAGAATACCTAGTGCAAGTTTAATTTGCCATTCAATCACAAAAACGAAAATTTCTATGGTATTGAAGCAGCGAAATCTTTAACATGCTCAAATACCAAATAAAACTCGCCCTAGGTGCTATGTTCCAGCTTTCTTCTTTCTTTCATGAGAGTGCAACGAATTTATATTAATTAGACGTAAACCTATGTATCATATTAATTGCCATATGCCTCACCTCGTGGCTCCGATTTTATCGGTAGATCAGACAGCGATCCTGGGAGAAATATCAGGTATTAGTAACTCATAAAAAATAGAAACATGAAAAAGTATATTATGATGTTTAATTAGCATGGTGTAATATTTAATTATTTCTTATTGGCGCAGCAGTTAGCGAGCGCTAGTTAAGCAACTATCACAATGTCAGAGCCAAATAGGTGACAAAATGTATCTCGAGCTCTTCCGTGCTTTGAAAAGAATGTGAAATCTACCAAACCACATTGGCCCAGCGCGATGAGTTAGACAACATCAGATATGCTAATATATGTGGGAAGGAAAAGAACAATAAATGAATATTACACATGGCAATAATACATTAACGTAAAATGGTTATTTAACGCCAATATATTTCAAAAACTTAATGTAATAAAAAGCCAGCATGCAATGCAAATGAATACACACAAGATGGTTTACGCTTTCACATAATTAATTAAATAATAGTGATGTAAAAAATAAAAAACCACAACCAATAAAATAAAAACATTCATGCAGTATTAAGTAAAAAGACAATTCCACGCTAACATGAATATGTGTGAAAACAAAAATAAAATAAAATCAAACCGAAACTAAAAAAACAAGTTATAAAAGAAAATAAATAAATCACAAGCATGCCACAAAACACACTCGTACCTTCGCTTCACATTGGTGATGGATACCTTGTCGAAAGTAAATAAAAGACAATTTCCTTTTTAAATTAGCATATTAATACAGAATTCGCATCAATCAAGCTTCACTACAATATGTATCAGATATAGTATAAAAATGTAAAAATCTTTTGGGAACTGGGCATCAAAAAAACTCAACTTCAATTATACGAACAATTCAGTTGAATAATTTTGCAGCTCAGTTCATCTCTGGTAATCAATATAAAAGTTACAGTCTATAATACGCTCGTTGAGATGTAAATTCATCTAAAAACCTCAATAAATATTTCAAAATACTCAATAATAGATATGTTCCGCATCTCACAAAATACAACATCTACAGGTTTCTTGTTCAAAGAGCCGAAGCCAAAACACCAGTAACAAAACAATTTTATAATAATTTAGAAAAACTTTTGCAACAAGGTAAACAATTTAAATAAACGGCGACATTCATTTATGACTAGTGTTATACATTAATCAATAAGACGAAGGTAACCGAATGAATTTTAAATTTTCCAATTTATTTATAATTTGTAGAACGCTTAGAATAACAACAAAACTCCACTCAGAAGCGAAGTTTCATAGCATTTGGTTAACAACACACATATCCACATTAGCTTGCCTCGCATCCGCCGAAACGTCCGCCATTGCTTACTTTACATAAGCATTACCTAAGTACTCTGCTGCAGAAAGTTTGCACTATTTTTATAGCGACATTCTCAGCTATAATTTACTTTGACAGTAGTATTGTTCGGTATTACAATATTCTGTTGACCAAGATTAAAATGGAGAAACATTGTTTTGAATTCAAGCCACATTTTCTCTTCAATCTATAAATTAAGAACCATGAAGGTACACCAGAATTCTGCGAATGTATAAATTTGGTTTTCTCATATCCCTAACACAAAATATTAATATAATATAATGTGAAAGCCAACAGAAACAGTGCGTATCTTTCTATGGAAACCCATTAAGTGATATCCAAAGCACACACGACAGAAATATAGAAAAATCAATCATCAATCTTGATAAAGAAATCTTTACATATAAAATTAATTAAATATATTTTTATACGCCAACGTGCACTCGGCATACCAACCTTTAGTGAAAAAGCTTTTCAATTTTCATACTGTGAGCGATATAGTTAAATATCGCGAGAAAATGTTAGCCTCCTTATCACTGTAGATTCACAAATTTCTTTATTTAACAAACTGTTAAAGTTAATTAAGTTCCACAATGCTTATGGCTGTTTTTTTGGTATTCTAATGTTATTTTTACTGCTCTAGATAAGTACAGCCACGAGCATTAACAGGTATACTCTTTTGACTAGTTTTGACTCTTATTCCATTGTATTATGAGTTACATTGTACGAGTACGAGTATTAGCAGACGATTGTTTTTGCTGTCATGGTGACATATACGAGTAATTATAATTTGTAAATATTAGTTATTTAAATTTAACAGCTTGTTAAGCTTTACCAGTATATTAACTAATAGAGCGTAGTAAAATCTTCGTATTATAATATAAACATATAAACATAAAATTACTGTAAATATACATTAAAATATAGACATTGGCGTATAAAAATAATACGAACAGATCATGAAAATGAGGCACAAACGCATAATTGTGCCTAAATAAATAACAACTGACCATTTGGGCAGTTTAAAATACTGGATTCTTTATATTATATAAAATATAAATCTCCACTGTCCGTCACCATCATATATAAGTGTTAATTTAATTTATCTAGATCGTTAGTAATATACCATTACCGTTCACCGATTTGTCCATTAATAATATATATTCGAGTTAGTTACATGATAAATGAATGCTTATATACCTAATAGTGTTAGAGTAGACATATTTAAAATAACAATACTTAAACCTATTCATCGTATATATATTTAGAAATGTACGTAAAATATAAGTAAAAATACATAATAATTTGATTAGAACCCATGATATAGCTGCCGACATTAGGATAGTTTATAGAAAATTATGTTTATCTGTAATTAATTACTTATCATTTATTTGCTATAAATGACATGTGGAATACTTTAAAAGTCTAAAAATCAATTGAAAACTTGTTAGTAAATAATGAAACCTTTTGAATAGGTACTTTAAACCACATTCGCTGCACAATGAAGTATTTGAAAACAACATTTTCTATAAACGGTTGTACAAAACGTTCGAGAGGACACTTACTCTCATCGTATTCCTGTAAATGGCATGACGGTGTCTTTCTTCTCTTAGGGCTTAAAATGGATTCAATATCTAGAAACATACCAATACAAACATTAGTTAACAAAATCAAACATAAATATAACAACACATCTTTACGACTAGAATTATTTCAAAATAGCTTTAAAACATACATTTTTAAACGTAAAAAGAGATTCAAAGAGACTAGATAGTATTCATTATTCTAATTTGTTCAACAACAATCGAAACAGGCCCATTTTCAGTACAATATGTGTAATACCCCTCATATCCTTGGGGGAGGCCTTTGTCCAACAGTGGACGTCTTTTGGCTGAGATGATGATGATGATGTGTAAATGTATCGAAAACTTTGGCATTCAGTAGGACGAAGGCTTGGTGGGGCAGGGGTAGGACTTAGGACGCGTATCTCGACGATTGTCATGCCAGACTAGTAACGATGAATTTATTAGATTTCGTATATTTATCTATCACTATAGAAAATAGCTAAAAAAATTATTAAAGAATAATCAATAATTTGCTTTATAAATTTTCTTTTTATATACTTTACTTATTAAAAAAATATGTATTCTCTACATAAGAAAACTGCGCTTATCCTGTTTTTTGTGTTCTTTAAAGATTTACCTATTTACTATACGTAGGACGAGATAGCTGCCTTAGTTAAGTTAATTATTTATTATTAGAGTTAATAAATACTATATTAAACATTAAGATATATTTTTATTTTGTAGCCTAACCTACAAAATATAGGACAAACATTGAATTATTTATTTGTCCTGATGTTTAATATATAAAGGCAGAAATAGTACTCCCTGACTGACTGGGCCTCTATTCTGCTATTTTAAAACGTCCACAATCGCGTGACCATGTCCTGATTTTGTCAACTTGCCCATAGTCATAACGTTACCTGCGTAAATATATAAATAACATTTTTTATTATGATATAGAAAGCGGTTGACTTGATAGAAATTCCACACGCCCAAAGATTTTATTTTTACCTGTACCTAGGACCTACCGAATTATTTTTAAGCTTTTAGTACAATTTTCAATAAAACCGATTAACTTAGAAAAAAAAAATTTTACTCATTTTTTTATTTTCAAGTTTTTAGTTTTTAATTTTTAATTTTATTTTCATAAAGAACTATTCCACTAATCATGTCCTTTCATTTGATACTCATATTGGTAGGTAGTAGTAGGTAGGTAGTAGTAATAAAATATGTGACCTGCCATTATGTAGCGGCAGCCATCTTGGATTTACAATGATACCGAATGTATTAAATTATATTGTCATCAAAACAAAAGGTTTGTACCAAATTTCAGATCAATCCGTCAACAGGAAGGGGGTCAAATTTCAATTACTAGATTCGACCCAAACAAATAAATGAACAGGGCAAGCTAAATAAAACCGTTTAAAAATCAGGCTATCGACACGCTATCGAGCCGTTATGGAATTAGCAGACTTAAGGCTTCTCGCGGATGAATCGCGGGCTGTAGCTAGTGTTTAATAATATTTTTATATTTTCCTAAACACATAATTTTTTAGAGGACTTCATTGGAGCATGCGATCGGTTCCCGATTTTCTAAAATAAATACAATTATTTTTATCGTAACGCTCGCGCTCGCGTCATTTCGCTTTTAATGCACTATTCAAGTCGCTCGACTTCGCGCTCATCAATCGCCGCAGCGAATTTTAGTTAATTATGAAATTTGCTGGCGTCAACGGGAGAGTAGTAACAGCTGGTCTCATCGAACTCCGACACGGTGGCGTGCGGCGCGACCGCCATGTACAACGCGTAGTGCTCCGCGTCCGTGAGGTCCAGGTCGTCCTGCAGCTTGCGGAAGGCCGTGGCGTCCAGCGCCAGCACGCTCTCGGCCACGAGGATCGTGCCCTCCGGCATGTCGGCCCCCATGGAGCCCAGGCAGGGCTGCGACGCCGACTTCTCCGCGTCGTCGGCGTGCAGCGAGATGTGCGTGACGCTGTCGGCGTAGCTGAGGCCGGCGCCCGAGCCGCTGTCCTTGAGCGAGGCGTGCGACACCGACGACTTGAACCGCGGCGGCCGCTGCCCGGACGCACTGCTCACCGACCGGCCCACCGGCTTGGCCTTCTTCTCCTTCCGACCCTCGGACTTGACGCTGGGCGCGGGGGACCGGTCCTTCCTCCTGAACAGGCGGGAGAAGAACGAACGTTTCTTCACCGGCGGCAGGGCGGGCTCGCTCCGCGCGACCGTCATCCCCGATTCGGTGACCAGAACCTCGGGGTTCCTGGTCACGGGCAGCTGCCGGCCGGGCTTCAGAATGCTATCTACGGAAGTCTGGCTAGTTTTGAACGGCTCCGTCGAGGAGATTTTCCGCACGCGTTTGGGGGGCAACGGGGGCGCGCGGTCGTCCGTGTCGCGTTTCAACGGCGCGAACTCTATGATGGGGCCGCGGTAGCTGATCGGCGGCGCGTCCTCGTACGCCGGCTCGGGCTCCGATATCGGCACCGGGTTCCTAAACGCGAGTTGAAGACTAGTGTACGTTCCGGCGTCGTTGAAGTCCTCCGCGTCGGCCTCGTCGGCCAGGCCGGCGATGTTCTCCAGCCGAGTGCGGTTCTCGGTGTAGATCTCGTCGAGCTCCGCGACCTGATCGAGCAGCTCGTTCAAGCTCTTCTCGTTGGAGTCGGGCATGTCGACGTCGGCGTTTCCGTTCAGGTCGACGGTGACGGAGACGCTGTCGTCGGGGGAGAGGGAGTCGCTGGTGGAGGAGACGAGGTCGTGGGCGAGGGCGGGGCGGGGGGCGGGGTGTTTGGGCGCGTGGTCGTTGTTGTTGGTGTCGGGGCGGGGGAGCAGCGCGGCCAGCGCGGCCAGGTCGGGCAGGGGCTTGGTACCTTGTCCCTCGGGGATGTACTCGAAGTTGTACACGTTGCTCTTGGCGTTGTCGGATACGCGATGCAGCTGGAAGTTCACCTGGGGCGGGAAAACAACGTTTAGCCGACGGGTCGTCGTCGCGTCTGACTCTTTAGAAATTTCGTTTTAAAGAGCATTTTTAGACATTCTACTACTTATGCAAAAATATTTTATATAATAAATCTGACAAAGCATTTTCAATATGCAAAAATATTTTATATAAACGTAACGTAAACGTTAGTTATGTTTATAGGAAAAAAAAACGACAGCAACCTTTATATCTACAGCTTCATGCTGCAACCTATTTGCGATTATCTACGTAAAGTTTGACAAAATACGTATTTGTCAGATTTGCCAGTGAAAACTAGACTTTAACCCAGCGTGTCAGCGTGCTCACCGTGACATGGTGCGCGAGTCGCTGGTTGGCGTAGGGCGGCGTCTTGAACACCACGGCGAGCTGCTTGTGCACGAACTCGGGCGGCACGCGCTCGCTCCACAGCGTCACGCCGTTGGCCTCGTGGTAGAACCACACCTCGGTATCTTCGCGCGTCACCTACACGAAGAAACGTTAACAGTTCATTGTAAGTTCCCACTGCGGAGGCACGAGTCTTTCCTATGGATGGATAGAGAGAACGGGCCAGTAAGTGCAACTTGGTCGATGTTCACGACTGTACAGAAAAGCTCGAGATGATAAATTATTGGTCACCCATCCGATGACCGGTCTATACAAAAGTAGAAAAGGGGACGTCGAGATATCATGTGTAATATAGGGCTTCTCTACTCCTCCTGTGGGGAGGCTACAACATAATAAGTCGTCATCTCCCAAAGGCATTATGTGTACTAACTCACCTATAAAAACACACAAAGACTTAAAGTTATCAATCACTGGACATAGGCCTCTCCAAATACACACGACTTGCGGCTTACTTACCTATAAATATCCTACAAAGACGGTAAAAAAACTATCATACCTTCTCGCAAAGCAGTATGACTGTGGTTCCTCCCCTCATGGGGCCGGAGCAGTGGCTGGAGCGCACGATCAGCAGGTCGGACATGGCCTTCTTGTCGTACACCACCTCTGAGACGACGGGCTGCAGCGCGCGCTGAACCTTGTACGAGTCGTCGGTGAGGAACACTTGGAAGCAGAGCCGCACTGCGTTCAGGTCGATGCTCTGCGGCTGGCTGCGGTACCCGGCTGGAAGGGAGAACTTCCATCAGCTTCATACAATTAAAATGTTCAGCTATGTATGTTAACAGTTCTAAACATAATAATACACAGCTTTTGTATTAAAAATCTTATCTATATTTATTAATTTTCTACAATTTTGGATCGTACCGTCACCGTCTTCGACGGCTGAAAATCAGCGATTCGACCCTTTTGAAATTCTGCGGCAAACTCACAATTTTTTTACAATTGTGTATTGTGTGTCTATAGTGTCCAAATAAAGATTATCTATTTATCTATGTGAGCGAGGATCTCTCAACGAAGTGCACCCCACAACTTGGCAGTACCAATGATGGATGGATGCTTACAATACGCTGAGACTGTGGAAGCTGTGAAGAAGCCGTTTTGGCATTTCAGTTTTTGTCCATTTTCTTATGTATATTTGTTTTTTATTGATGTTCTGAAGTGTCAAATAATCGTTTCTTTATCTTACATAATGTTATGAAATGTATTCGAAAGTAATTTTGAATTAAAATTTAAATTAGAAAGTTATTAAGAAAATATTTACGTAACAGTTGCAGTGGCCGTCAGGTTCGATAAAGATTAGCTTTTTAGTTAGTTAGAATAGTTATCTTAAAGTCTTTTTTATTTTACATAGCATTACGATTAATTTGTTTAAAAATATAACAAGCTGTTGTCTTATATTGAAAGCGTGAAAAATGTTTTGATTAAAAAATACACACTGGCACACATTCTAGTCTCTAGACAAATTTTTTTTATTTATATATTTTTATAAATGTAATTAAAGAAAACTTTTTGCGAGCAATGATAAACCATTTACAGGGAATATATATATATATATATATTTTGGAATATGAAAATATTTTAGAAGGCCTATAGTATCCGCAGTATCTGTGTATCCGTCTAGTCTGGGAACGCCCTAACATGTGTTTTATGAGTACGACCGCGCCGCCGCCGGCGCCGGGAATAGCCGGCGGAACAGACAGAAATAGAGCGGCATTGTTACAACACGCGCGCAGCGGGCAGGCACACCGTGCTTACGACAGTGCGAGCTGAAATGAACCTTATGCTGCAAGCTTAGTATGAGTACAAGACATATATTTGCACGATGCTTCAGGTCCAGAAATTTAGGACGTCTTACTAAATTCAAAATCATATTTTATTCAGTTTAGGCTACAAAAATAAGCTCTTAAGAATGTCCCGTTGTCATCTTAATAATGTATTTATTTGGAAAACCAACAGCTAATTAACACAATAGAAGTTTAAAATAATATTATTTTAAGCTCTATAGTTATATTGTATAAATAAACATTTATTTATTTATTTAATTCTATCTTCATTTTTTATACTTTGTAGGTAATGTGGTCAATAAGTATCTTTCTCTCTGTTTCTCTTACAATAATCTGTCAGAATAGTTTTTGCACCGTCGTCGTTGTGTTCCGACAGCTAGAGGTAAGATAGCCAGTGCCTCAGTAGGTATATGAAGATTCCGAGTAAAGTGCGCTTCCAACCAGCACCACCTTCGCGGCCTTATCATCACTTAACATAAGGTGAGCCTAAAGCCAAGCCTTAAGCCCGTAGGGCAAAAATAACTTTAGATCAATGGCATATGGTTGAACATTTATCGAAGAAACTAGAGTACCTAACAATGATTTACAACTTTAATTAAGGCGACGCATTGGAAATTTACGTGGCGGGGATCTTGATTTTTCCCAACAATTACAAAACATATGAAAGTGATATTTGATGACATGATTTTTCATTTAATTGACTTCATTTTGTTAGTTGCAGAAACACGATTTGTCAACTTTTATAACAGAGAAAAAAATATCAAAGTAACCTCTTTTTAAACATAGATTTGCATTTTACAGGCTAACCAGACCGATTTAAGCATCTAAATTTTCTTAGTAGATTAGTGTTAACACACACTTCAATATTGTAGTTCATTTTTTTTAAATAATTTGTAGTTTTAATTTGAAGGAAAAAAAAAACAGTTTTTCTTATGGTACGGGGCGCAATAGCTCCGTATGAGATTTATTGTTTAGCGGTGCGTCGCCTTAAGTTCGCGCGTTACGAGCGGAATAATATCACAGCGAGCGATAGGCGGCGGGCGGCGGGCGGCCGCGCGTAACTCGCCCAGCCCGGCTTTACAAACAGTCTGATTCATCACACTGCCCCACCAAAAAACCAGGAAACAAATAGCATTTCGATAACGATGGAATAGTGTTACGAGTTACTCTTGAATGTAATTTTCTAAGACCGTTCCTGAAAATATTAATTTATTAAAATGACATGTCGAATGAAAAAAAGGTCGTAATTTTTTTTTTGTAATTGTAAATTTTATCTGTTTGTTATTCATCCATTAATTATTACTACTCATCATTATTATTATTATTACTTATTTATTATTATTATTACTTATTTATTATTATTATTACTTATGTATTATTATTACTTATGTATTATTATTATTTATGTATTATTACTCACATTACACATTATTCACTTTTACTTTTTTTACTTAAAAGAATAAACTATAATTTTATTTGTGAATTTGGGCGCCTACACTAATACGGTTTCCTGATTAGGTTTCGTGATCAGGAATTCCGATTCGAATGCATGTCTTGAATTTGAACAAACAAAATGTGTGACAAAGCGCACACGTTTTTTTGTATACGTAGCACGGCAAATGACTCCATTCCACCTGATGTTAAGTGAATATGGAATCCCGATGCGACGACAACTGGTGCAGCGTGAAAACAATGCAGCATCAGCTACCCTTACTCTGCCGGCCCACAAGGTGCCTCTTCACGCCTCGTTTAAAGGAGCCCATATCATAGGAAGGAGGGAAAACGTGCGCTGGCAAACTATTCCATGTTTTGGAGGTGCGACAAAGAAACGAGTTTATTTTAACTTAACGTTCGTTCAAACTGGTGTTACAAATTCCTGATACAAAAACTCTAAACAAAATAATTTGAGCGTTCAAACGTACCAAAATATTTTACGAAAATCAACCTTATTACAGTGTAATAAATAAGCCAAGGGGCGCCAAAGACTGTGCCCTGATTCCCGTACAAAAACCGTAACGATATCGTAGCGACTTAGTCGTAACCATTTTCATCTTCTCATCCGTCAATCGAGCCGATTTTAAAGTCGTTCGAAAGAAGTTGCAACCAACTGTATTCAGGGTGCCAAGTGCGAGTTTCATTCGCCATTCGATCACGTTAACGAAAACGAGAATTTGTATGGCAAAACGTTAGCTCTTCTCGTATGCCGCCAGGGGGCGCTGCTTCAATGCCATAATTTTCGTTTTCGTAAACGTAACCGAATGAATACGGATAGTAAACAAAACTCACAGTAGGCCGACTAAGCACCCTGATCTACCGGATACGGTTGGTTGGAACTACGTTCGAACGACTTTAAAATCGGATGTTAGTATGAAAATGGTTTCAACCACGGAATAGATTTAACTGTTCTGTGGTTTCAACGACTAAGCCGCTACAATATCGTTACGGTTTTTGTTATCGGTATCGGGGGGCTGGCAGTCAGCACTCACTTTTGAAGGGGTTGACGCGCAGGTCCTGGCGCACGCGCAGCGCCTCGGCGATGTCGCGCCGCTTCACGCACTGGATGCCGAGGTTCTTGAACTGCACCTGGCACGAGTCTGCGTCGCCGTCCGTCTTCACCTTCACGGTGCACACGCCCATCTGGCAGTCGCGCCCCACCAGGTTGTGGGGGTGCGGTCTGTACAGACATTATGCTCATTAAACAAACGTAAAAATTATTCAGATCAGGGGGGGGGGCTATTTTTAAACCGGTGACTAATTCTCATGCTATGATATCAATTACAAGTGCTTTTTTTTTCTTATTCAATAATCCTCGATTGTAAATAATTATTATTCGAAATTGTATTAATGCATAAAATATAATAATTCATAGTATTAGTATACTAATACTATGAATTATTTTATTTCATGTCACTTTTAATACGAAATCACCGGTAACATCCAAAAATGGGGCCGCCCAGAGTAACTAGTGCGGTTTTTATTTAATATTAGTGGTGGTCACATTTTAGTGGGACTGAGCTTCCTGAGACTCTGGTTGATTTTTTCTAGTAAAATTTTATCTTGTAACTACATAATAGCATTGTGAATGCAAAAATAAAAATAATATAAACGACATGAGCCAGTTTAAAAAAACATAATTTGTAAAAAATAATGTCATTGAAGCAGCGCCTTCTGGACGAGGACATTGAAGACGGCTATTTTGGCTTACAGAGTAGGAGTTATCTGTTCGCAAAAAAGTTTTCGTAAAATTATATATTACCCTAATTAAAAACTTTTGAGAGCTAAAATTTTGCCAGTCCAATTAATGTGTTTTTTAATTTTCATTCATAATAAGGAAAAAGAATGCGCGCGCGCATGTACGTTCCCACGCGGTGCGGTTACTCGCCGGACCGCGACATACGGCTACTCATAACTTTCACTAGTGGCGACCTTCGGCGAATCAACTAGGCTCTACAAAGCGGATCTGTATTTTATAAAAAGAAAGTCATTCACAATTATTTTTCGTAATATATCTGGGTAATAGCAGAATACCAGTGCTTTGCTTATACACATATGTATTTTTGTGTATAAGCAAAATCAGCCACTGAGCTATCGCCCTTTTGTGCTTCTCTGCAGCACAAAATGTAGGTGCATTTTATAACAAAAAGTCGTTTTAAACGCTGATTTCTCTATTTGCGAATAAGCGCAATTCGCTTTCAGAAGTTATTTTCTTATTTATCATTACCATTAGTCTATAAACGTTACACTACTGTTGACTCAGACTTCCCATATGAACAGGAATCAAAAACTAGAGTTTTTAACTTCGCTCCACTTGATGTTGAGCGAAAGCGAAGTCCAGATGCGAAGACAGCTAGTGAAGCAGGATTGAGCCGCACCCGCATGTTTTCACACGCCTCTTGAGGGACCATGTATTTTATGTTAGAAGGCAGGATGTGATGAAAAAAAAAATACAAAAAGGCAGGATGTATACAACGTGTAACAGAAAAGTGTAGTAAAAATGAAAAGATCCCAAGTGTATCCGATTTAGATCATGTATGTGTCAAAATGTTATTTTTTGTTTTGGTTATATAGTTTTTAAAGCAAATTTTGTTCCGAACAAATTACAAAAACACAAATGTTGAAAAAATTTCCACGAGCAGGATTGTTCGGGCTCGAGCAGGAGGTGCGGGTTCAAATCCTGCTCGTGGAATTTTTTTTTTATATAACCAAAACAAAAAAAAACATTTTATAAATAGCTTGCCTACTTCTTAACTGATCTTTATTAGTATTTGTAAAAATATTATGATCGGGTGTTAATGACGGTAGTTGTTGACATTGAATGGGCGCCTTTGGCTTTCAAAGTTAAAAGTAAATAGTGTTGAATAATTTCGGCGGGCTGGTTAAAACCACGATAGCTCAATTGGGAGAGCACCTGACCCGGTATGTCAGAAGGGCACCCTTCTGACATACCGGGTCCGGATCGGGTACCGGGTTCAAATCCTGCTCGTGGAAATTTTTCAACATTTGTGTTTTTGTAACATGTATGTGTTGTTACTAAGACATAATTATTAACTTTAACGTGCAATAGTAAAATATACATTTATATTAACGAAGTTATACGCGTCATTAATTAAGGTGACGTCACAATAAAATAATAATTTAAAACAATTACAAAACAAATTAAAGTTAGTAATTATGTCTTAGTAACTCTGCATACAAGATCTAGATCGGATACACTTTGGACATATCCATTCCATCCATAGGGAAGGCTCGTGCCCCAGCAGTGGGGACATAAATGAGCTGAGGATGGTCATGAGCGATGAAGTTTAAAGAACTTTAAATGTGTATGAAGTTTAAACTTACTTGTAGGGCTCATCCTTAGTGACGCAGGACACGACGATGACCATGCAGCCCTTGTAGCCGCACACCTTGATGGTCGGGAAGGTCTTGTTCTCCGGCGTGCTGTTCACGCCGGGAATCGAACCCGCCGACCGCCCCTCGCACTCATATCGGAACCTGCACAAAAACACATTCAACTCATTATTGTATAAGTTAAGACTTTTTCAGATACATTTTAGGAAAATCTGAAAACTATAAACATATAAAAATATATAAACATTGTAACTCTTAATACAATGGAATAAGAGTCAAAGTGTATAAATAATTATATATGTTTGTGACTGTACTGTAGCGCGTTTTTATTTTTTTTCCAATGGACTGTATTGATATGTTTGAACCCGCACTTTCTGACAATACGGGTTAGGTGCGCTTGCAATTACGATGCTATCGTGGCTCAGTTCAACCGGTGCAGCAAAATTTAAGTAAAATTATACATGGATATATATTTGTAAATAAAAATAACAAAAGAAATAATGTAAAAGATGCCTGCTTCTCTTAACTTGCCAATCATCATTTGTCTCATCTAAATGTTTAATTGGCAGAAATTACGCAATACACAGCACAGTCACATACGATATGCCATCAAGTATTTATATAGCTGGTATTATATAATAAGATATTCCTCCTAATAATGATATTTACGCCGTAATAAAGGTGATAAGTACAACCATGGACATAATATACTAGCGTAAAGTATATTAATGTCTATGAGTACAACAAATGCAACATCGAGTGTAACATTCACACTGTGATCTTGGAATTTAATACGTTGTAATAAGAACTATAAAATATTCAAAAATATAGCCATACTTGTATGTGCAAATGACTGCATTCATTTACATGAACACACTGCATACAAAGCAATTAAATCAGATTCGCACTTTGAATAAACATTAGCTTTTAATTTATTATGATCTCCCATTTATTTAAAAATAAAATTATTATATATATTTCATAACACTTTTGACATGGTTAAGTTAAATAATTGTAACATATAATTCTTTTTGCTTTGTCGACAGCAGATTTTTTAAATTTAACCTGTAGGTAGGTAATTTAAAAAAAATTCGGCGCCATAAATGAAACATACAAAAAATTGAAGGACACGTTTTCGTTACGCCCGATCTACATACATATATAATTATGATCATACACATGTTCATATAACACGTTTGACTAGATTCTTGCGTACAGGTTGATCTTGGTGTCATTAAATTAAAACCATATTTTTATTGACGAGTATCACGGAAGTTGGTGGTAAGCGATCACTTGCAGCACAATGATGATCCGATCCGATCCGAACCCCTCTGATGCCGTTCCCTCTAGAAAACCTCCGAAGGTGATTCGTTTCACACGGCTTGAGGAACCCTTTAAGATTCTCGCCGCTCCCAGAAAAGTCCGGTGAAGCTGAAAATGCCGTTTGAGGCAATCAGCAAACTCGCTCAAAAAAAAGACAATGATGACACGCGGGTACAACTTATCGTGGTGTACACTGTACCTACGCCTGCATCAGATCATCATACTGCCACAATAGACCTTGAACCTTATGTATATGGCATATGGTTGACTTTGACCGTTTTGGATAGGTTGATGTGCTGGCGTCTGTACATTGTAGTCGTACGTCAATATGTTCAGCCGTATTAATGTATACGTATGTTATTATTTTTAAGTAAGTATATAACAAACCTAACCTACGTATATAGTAGTAGCATAATTTTGCCAATAATTACTTTGACGACCTCCGTAGTCGAGTGGCTTGCACGCCGGACTTTGGGCGGCGCTAACTCTGAGGTTCCGCGTTCGATTCCCGGTCGGGTCAATGTTGAAAACGAACTTTACGATATTGTGCCGGGTCTGGGTGATTGTGGTACCGTCACCGTTTCTGATTTCTATAAAACGAGTGCTTTAACTATTTACCTTGGGATCAGAACAATGTATGATGTGATGTTTAAAAAAAAAATTACACATATAGTACAACTCCATAGCGCATAGTGATAAATACTTTTTCGGAATCAAAGGGAACATAGGTTATTCTCGTATTGAGCGGCGCATGATCACGTTTACGACCGCTAATTGCGGCTGGCTATTGTTTTGAATCCGAGCCACGCGCGTTCGCAACTTCTAAACAATTGTTTTTAAAGAATATGAACAATCTTAATAATTGCAGTTCTTCGTATTGAGCCGACGACGAAGTGTTTTGTAAAATTAAGTTTGATGCGGAAGAATATTTATAATTTAATAATAATAATAATAAAAATAATTTAAAAAGTTTTATACTCGACACACAATAACTATAGAGGAAGACTGTGTCCTAAAGGTTGAAATGGACTGGTGCTGAGATACGTTAAAATGGCTTTACAACTTTTACAGGTCACCGTGCCTTCTCCGCAAAGTTGGCGGGTGCAAAAAAATAGCTCCTCTGATATTAATCTTCATCTTCTTAGGGTGCCTCTCCAACTAGTGAAGGTTGGCAGTCAGCTCTGCATACTTGGTCCTATCTTTGGCCAGGCGAAAAAGTTCAGTGGCACTCGCTATTCCCGTCCACTCCCGAATATTCCGCAACCACGACTTTTTCTGCGACCACATCTCCTCTTTCCATTTGATATTAATAATAAAATAATACTTCTGTTGCTTATTGTGCGTGCGTACATACTTGCTATTTATAATAGTTTCTAAGATTTCGATTAAATATGATCACGTCTACACTGCAAGAACACGCAATACAAAGTACCCGAGAAAACTAGTTATTATAACTCAATCAAGATGTGCGATGTCATTTATATCAAGTTTTCGAATAATTTATTATATTGGTCACGAGATAACATTGCATACCATCAACATCAATAAGTAAAGTTATAGTTACCGGTTTCAGTTTGGCTTACTTTAAATATCACTACATAGTATAAAACAAAGTCGCTTCCCGCTGTCCCTATGTATGTATGTATGCTTAGATCTTTAAAACGAATTAAAACGATGAAGTGATTCAAGAGGAAGGTTTATGTGTATAAATACATGCTGCATTGTATGCATAATATAATAGAGAAACACTGATAACTTAAGAGGTTTCACATTTTTTTGCGCTTAAATTGCAAACGCTGGCTGAACCCTACGAGATAGATATAGAAAATAATGTACTACAGTATTGTACACCTTAAAAAGGTCTACAAAAAGTCCGCGATGGTATATGTCTATCTCTTAGGGATAACCAACAATAATCATTTTTTATCCTTTACTTTTTACGAGAAATAATGGCTTATTTACGAAGCGATTTTAAGCAATACAGCATTAATCCTTATCCAATTAAGTACCTTAAATAAATTGTGCATTTAATATAGATCAATATGGCCCTTTACAGCATGTAATTTAAATGAATATTTTCGAAGATATGACAGATTTAAAATGCAGGGACATAGCGGTTGCGTGTATCAGCATTGCACCCGTGCGAAGCCGGGGCGGGTCGCTAGTATATTAATAAACAAAAATCATGATAAAATGAGCAATCAGCGAGCTAGACATCGCGCACGCGGTAGGTAACTTGTGTCACTTTATTCAAGAATTATAATATTATCATTATTTTAAGTTTAGAAGAACAGTTTTGATTTGTTTAAATAAATACGGTGTTATTTAATTATGACATATCGTAACGTAACCATTTGCAGGTACCATACCGTAGTAACAGTAGCAATTTGTCTTTCAGCAAAAATAAACAGTTTTATTTCAATGTGAAGTGTTCGCTTCGCTTTAGAAAACAATCCTGCTTTACAATAATGCAAGTATGATATGATACCAATCTCTTATTCTTCCTTGTCACATTCACATGTGGACTTTCTATTGTCATACGATTTGGACATCAACCCGTCGATTGTTCAGTGTACAGTCGAACACACTGAACCAACAGCCTCCTTCAAGATTGCAGCGCATACGCATATAAAAAGCGGCCGCAGTCTCGTGGCAGACGCGTGGTAGGAAAATCAGCAATGCCGTGCCTGGGAGCAATCTACTGCAATTAAAGCGCATGAAGCAACTCGCACTTTTCAAATCAATGTCCACTTCCTTGCTCGTTTTCCTGTTTGACTGAGATTCTATCTGTTCACTTTTGTTATTTTTTTTCTTAACACAATTATATCAGGGGGCGTCTTATATAGACAAAAGTTGCGCTCGCGCTTTTTATAGTAAGGAAATCTTTAGTCATATTCACGTCTATAATCAAAGGAGGAAATGTTATAAACTGACATACCTACTGCTCAACTGGTTTGACAAATGAAAGTTCGAAAATCATACATGAAGAACCAACGACAGTTGAGAATGACTGAATTAGTTTAGATAAAAAAAAACTGCATGGACACACTACAACACGAGATAGCCCAGACCATATGTTTATTTCCTTACGAAGGCAACGAAATAACAAACGACACGCGTCAGAGAAAAATTGCGAAAATAACTGATTAATGCATCAGCAGATTTAGTCAGCAATATTGACGTAGAACGTGCTAATAACAAGCGCGTTGTCCTTTTGAGTGTACCTTTTACTTGAACTCGACCACTAATTGATTTCGTTGACTTTATCCTTAGACGTCATGCGTCGTACAAGTCGGTACATTGGGGTACTCCAGGGAATCTTGCGAGGACGCGAAACGCTCGAGCTACGATAAGCTCGCACGCAACTGCTACAAGGGGTTAGGGATCCGACGCATAGCTTGAACAAACATAAATCGAAGTCGCTTTTCCTAAAGCTTAATGTTTGAAGGACTTCTTCTACTTCTAACTTATAAGAAGCGTTTATTAAAAGTAACTGCCTACAATAACAAATTCAGCGAAAAGGTATCGTAAGGTCGGAAAACAAGCAGACAGGTTAAACTTTTCTTTCTTCCTAAGTATTGCATATAATCATGCAAGTGACTATCAATAATTATCATATGCATTACTGCTTATTTTCAATGAAACTGTATCTTGCATGGTTGTGTTTCAGTAGAGGCATACAATGTATCGCCTCCGAACCAGCAAAGTAATTATGTTCTTGAAAGCAATTTCGAGACAAATGTCTCGAAATGTCTCTAGAATATTTAGAACTCGTTTCAAATATCAAATTCCATCCAATAATATTTTGAAACTTACTCATAATAATTTATGCTGATGTAATGAAATATGTAACGTTAACTTTAGTTTTTGATAAATTAATGACTCTTAGCATAGCTGAGGTGCATGGTGAGTGAGCGGTGACTCCGATCTGTGATCGAAAGAGCTTCCCTGTGTTTATGCCTTCGAAACGATCAGACCATATCGCCCATAAAGACATCTACACATCCAACTATTATCATTTTATTTTATTCAATTTAACAACCCAGGGTCAATATAAGTATACACAACAAGCTTAACCGATAACAATAATAAATATTCCAATTATTAAACGCAATCAACTAACAACATTCACAAAGCGAGTGAAAGTGTTGCGGAAACCCACAACACACACTATGCTATTGCTTAGAAATACACCTTAAAAATAGAAAAAAAATCCACTTACAGTTCCATGCTGCTCCCGCCGTCCTGAACGGGATCCATATGATCCGATGGGGCCCGAATCCGGCTCCGGGTCTTCTAGGGTCCCTAAACACACCCAAACTACCCCAAAGTGCACTCTCCCCCGAGGAAATACCTGATTCACTTCGTAGCGTGGTAGCCGACATCCAAACACGGACGGCGAATTGTGCTCCCGATGCGATTCGCTCACGACACACACACCCACAGGTTGCACAATATACTTAATTAAAGCAATACGGCTCCAAATGCCCTTATTACTACACAAAACTATTTAATTATTAACACACGATAACTATCAACCAGCCATATTTGCTTTCCAGAGACAAGAGTATAAAAAAAGAACAATTAGTGATGGGGCCATTATGCCACTAACAAATTGAATCTCGATAATCGATTCGTCCATAATACAAATCAAAGTTTTATTTCCAACAAAAATAAATGCCTGTTTATTTGCAACATCCCGCCACCCAAAGCGGACGTACCGCTTTCTAGCCTGAAATCTTAAACTAGTCAACCGGTAATCGAGCTAAGGTCGCGACTGCGCGATTTAGCACCGATCCATCAACCAACACTTGCGCCACACGCGGAGTCCCGTCCGCGCCCCAGATTAACTTTAAAATGCGACCTCGTCTCCAAAATAACGATGGCAAATTAGCCTCTTTTAATAAAACCAGATCCCCCTCCGAAGGGGGCGACGTCCGGTCTGTCCACTTTACACGCTGCTGCAATAAATGCAGATACTCCAGTGACCAACGACGCCACAAGTCCTGACTCATTTGTTGTATCATTTGAAAACGAGACATCCGGTGTCTGCGTTCATCCTTCCAGGGATACTCAGGCAGGGCAGTGAGTGGCTGACCGACCAAAAAATGACCAGGGGTCAGGACTTCCATGTCATTTGCGTCAGAGGAGAGTGGACAAAGCGGACGCGAGTTGAGAACCGCCTCAACCTTACAAAACACAGTTGTAAGTTCCTCATACGTGAGGGTAGTTTCCCCGACTACCCGGCGCAAGTGGGTTTTTGCAGATTTTACCGCGGCTTCAAATATCTCGCCCCAGTGGGGACAGGCTGGCACACTAAATCGCCATGTGATTCCCCGCTGTGCGAGAGCTTGACTTATGCTATTACAATTTTTATCCAGAAAATCGTTCACATCTTTTAAGTAGTTGGCAGTGCCTCTGTAGTTGGTACCGTTGTCGGACCGAATGAGAGAAGGTAAACCCCGTCACGAAACAAAACGATCCAGCGTGGCGACAAAGGCTTCCGTAGACAGAGCCGAAACCACTTCCAGGTGAACGGCCTTAGTGGCCAGGCAGACAAAAACGCACAGGTATGCTTTCGTGACCCTAGTGTTACGATAGGCTGTGGTTTTCACCAGAAACGGTCCAGCAAAATCCGTACCGACCCCGTCGAACGGCCTAGTTGTCTGACAAACCCGGTCAGAAGGGAGATCCCCCATCTGTGGCTGCATAGTGGAGGCCTTCACCCGATAACAAGCCACACACTTAAATAACACGCTGCGAACCACTCTCCGAGAGGACAAAATCCAGAACTCCCTCTGTAATATCGCCAGTAACGCATTACACCCCGCGTGAGCGTTTTTCAGGTGTCTATCCGAGACCACCAGTTCTACCAAAGGTCCTCCTTTGGGGAGTAGCAGAGGATGACGGCTACCGAAGGGCAGGTCGGCATTTTTGAGGCGACCTCCAACGCGTAACAGTCCATCCGCATCCAGAAATGGGTTGAGCCGAGAGATCGCTCCCTTGAGCTTTGCGCGACCGACGCGCAAAATCTTCAGTTCGTCCTCGAACCGGTCAGCTTGAACCAGCCGTATCAGGGCCAACAGTGAACTCCTGCGTTCCTCAGCACCCGCCACGGGTGATAACTGCCTCTTGTCTGGATGGCGGCAGTTATGTAGAAATCTCCGGATCCAGCAAGTTACACCTAGCAATTTGTCCAGTTTGCTGTATCGAGCCGTCAACCAATTCGGATCTGGCCTTGACTCGTTTGTTGTCACCAAAACTTTTATTCCAGGGAGCATCCCTAGAGAGCCATCGATCATGGTGACCGGCCATGATGACTCACCCTCCTTTAACCACTCTGGACCCCACCAGAGGGCATGCTGCACCAATTCCGGCGCGGTGCAGCCCCGAGAGGCACAATCGGCAGGATTCCAGGGGCCGGGAACGTGCCTCCAACAAATTTCGATGCCCGAGTTCTGTACCTGAGATACCCGATTGGCCACAAACGTTTCCAATACGTGGGGTGCCCCGCGTAGCCATGCCAGAGCTACCTGACTGTCAGACCAGGCGTAGACATTCCGGATGTCCACCGTAGACGTCAGTTCCTTGTGCACGTGGCACAACAGTTTGGCCAATAGATGCGCCCCGCAAAGCTCCAGCTTCGGGATTGTCAGCCTAGTTTTGAGGGGAGCCACCTTGCTTTTAGCCAGAAGCAAGGAGACGGCGACTCGACCATTCGAGTCAACCGTTCGCAGATACACCACTGCGGCATACCCTCGTTCTGACGCATCGCAGAAGCCATGTAGGCTTGCCCTGTATTTGCCCCGCGGCAAGATCCGCCGCGGCAACGCCACCTGATTGATCGCCTCGATCGTAGAGATCAGAGCGAGCCAAGTGTCGAGTGAGAGCCCTACCAGTGGCTCATCCCACGAGACTCCGAGTGTCCACAGTGTTTGCAATAAACACTTCGCCATAAAAATGCACGGGCTGATCCATCCATTTGGATCAAACATCCGAGCGATGGTGGAAAGGATCGTCCTTTTCGACCAAACTCTTGTAGTTTCCAGTTCTACCCGGAATGTGAAAATATCGTGAACCGGCTGATATTTAATTCCCAAAACGGCGATAGAGTTCGGGTCCCCTGCGTCCTCGAATAGCTGAGGATTCTGTTGGTGATCTTCCGGAATCCCAACCAGAAGCTGTGGCTCGTTGGATAACCATTTTCTCAACTCATAACCACCAGCCGCGAGGAGTCCGATCAGTTCATTCCTGATGATGAGCGCCTCCTCCAGAGAGGCTGCCCCTGTGCAGATATCATCTACGAACACGTCACGTGTCAGTACAGCGGCTGCCCGGGGAAAGCGAGCCCGTTCCTGCTCCGCCAGTTCCAGCAGGGACCGGATGGCAATGAAGGGACTCGACTTCAGGCCGTACGTGTTGGTGTTGAGCTCGTAGACGGTGATGGGATCCTCCGAATGTTCCCTCCAGAGTATTAACTGAAACCTCCTGCCCGCAGGATGTATTACTGTTTGGCGAAACATCATCCGGATGTCCGCACCGATCACCACCTGGTGTCTTCGGAAATTTAAGATGATGTCGACAATGTCCCGATGTAACTTCGGACCAGAATGGAGACATTGGTTCAATGAAACTCCAGTCGACGACGGTGCCGATCCGTCAAAAACAGTCCGTAGTTTTCCAGATGAGGCCTTCAACACCGCGTGGTGAGGCAAGAAAAAATGATCTGTCGTTGTCCAGTCGACAGTCGCCCGCGACATATGCCCCAAGGCCTCGTATTCTCGCATGAATTCGATATACTTTTCCCGAAGTACCGGATCGCGAGACATACGACGCTCCATGGACAAGAGTCGTTTCTCTGCCAACGCCCTCGATTTTCCCAAGAGAGGGGGACAGTCGATAAAGGGCAGTCGAGTTTCGATCCTACCCGACGCCATCCGGCGTGTGTGATCCTTATAAAAGGTTTCGCACTCCACATGCTCCGGATCCAGACGGGAGACCATGGGAGGCTCTTCCAGTTCCCAGAATTTTTGCATCGTCCTAGCGATGGAGGTAGTAGCGACGACAGGTGAGACATCCCGCGTCTCCTGGTCGAAAACCGGTCCCATTAAAACGTGTCCAAAGATGGTAGGTATAGCTACCAACGAAGAGCGGCCCAGACTCCGCTGAGGCCCTAAAAGGATCCAGCCCAGTACATCCGCTCCCAATATGAGGTCCACCGGAGCCGGCTCCTCGAAATGAGGGTCTGCCAGCATGAGCCCTGATGTGTCAGGCATTGCGTCCCGCGGAATGTCTGTCGGTGGATGCCAACCCAGCAGATTGTCGAGTACGATCGCGGCCGCCGCAATCCGTATCGAAGCGGAATGCACAGGAGAGAAGGAAATGTGGGTCTGACCGGACAGACCCCCCACTTCTGTATCTCCGACTCCCCGAATCGGAACTGAGGGAGGCGCGCACTCCAGACGTAGGCGCCTCGCTACCCTCGTAGTAATTAAGCAGCCCTGTGCCCCAGTGTCTAGGAGGGCTCGTATCCGGACGAAGTCCCCCCTAGGTCCCCAAACGCGTACCTGCGCGATGGGCAAAAGAACCGTCCTCGGTTCCGACGTAGCCCGACCACAGGCTAGTCACGCGTCAGAGCCAGCAGCCGACCCTGTCGAACCGTGATGACTCGGCCAGTAAGTCGGACGCGTGCAGGCCACCATCCGGGGTGGTGCGTATCCAGCTGCCCTACCATACCGGTGATAGGGTGGGTGGTATTCCAACCTCGGGTACTCGTGCAGTACCGGTGAGAACTGTTGACGGCTCTCATGTCGCTGTTGTTCCGGTAACGGCGGCGGAGGGTACGAGTATCCGGGTGTTGGGTCCGGAGGTGGGGGTCCCTGCACCCAGTGGCCCCTAGAGGCACCAACTCCTGGTGTTGGTCGCGCCGGGTGCCGGGTTGTAGCCAGAACCCGGCTCCGCTCCGGCGGTCCCCAACTCACCTGAGCCGGGGTGTACGAGGGGTTGTGGTGTGGCGGCCGTGGCGGACTCCGTCTTTCCGGAGGCAGAGTTGACCCCGGCCCCAAACCGCCACCCGTGGGAGATCCCCTCTCCCGAACCGGTGCTGAGCCCTCAGCACTACGGGTGCACAGTAAGCGATGGTGCGGTCCGCCGCACACATCGCAAGGCCTCACCTGGGGACACTCATTATACCTATGTCCTCCCAGGCAGGCATAACACAATCCTCGTGCCCGAACGAGGTTTCGGCGCTCTTTCGTGGGCAGCCCGAGAATTGCTGGACATAGCTGCTCCAAGTGCTGCTGTCCGCAAATCCGGCATCCAGAGCCGGGGTTGATGGCGGCCGCAGCCACCAGCCTGCCGCGACCCTTCCCTGGGTTGCGTGGCGGCTGGGCGCCGTAGACTCCGGAAGTGCGGGCCGGCGCACTTGTCGGAGCCTCCTGGGAGGCTAGCTGGTTTTCCAGCAGGCCAGCCTCCTCTTCCAGGAACTCCAGAAGTTCCCCTATCGAGGGCAGAACGCTGCCGAGATCCTTGTGGACCAGTCGATTCCGCTCGAACTTGTCCCTCATCTCCTGCGACAACTTGGCCAGAACTATGTGCAGAAGAAGGAAGGACCACTGGTCGACGGGCAGTCCGAGCGTCCTTAACCCGTTTAAGGACACTGTGAGCGGGGTGATCAGCTGCGTCCTCAGCTGAGCCCTATGGTTGACCCTCGGCAATCCCAGCAGATGGGTCACGTGCGCGTCCGCCTGAAGACGCGGCTTTTCGTACCGCTTCTCCAGCAGCTGCATGGCGGTGTCGTAGCTCGCATCCTGCAGCTCCAGATGCTGTACGAGCTGTCTGGGTTCTCCGTCTAGGAAGGAACGGAGATATGCCAGCTTTTCGGCCTTGGTGAAATCCTTCCGAGTATCCACCAAGGCCAAAAACATGTTCCGGAATCCAGCCCAGTCCCGCATACATCCGGTGAAATGCGGGACCTCCAGGGCACCCAATCTTCCCATGGCGCTGGGTCCAGGGGTGTGGAGCGAAGCGGGGCGCGCAACAGGCTTCCCCTCCCGCAGTCGCTCGATGTCCTTCACCCGCTGAAGGACCTCGTCGTAGATGTCTTGGATGTGCTCCAGATCCTTGACATATTGGGCGTGGAGGGCCAGCTCCTTCTCCCCGACCGGGTCGGTTGACAATAGGGCGGTTACCGACCGCTCGGCCAACAAGAAACGAGCCTGCATTTTCCTCGAACGCGTCTCCAAGGCGTCCTCCCGGTTAGGCCGATCTACTAATGCAAGCAGCCCGGTGAACCACCGGAGCTGCTGAGCCAACTCCTGCCGTGACGCTGTCATTATAAATAATTTAAACTAAATAAACCTAAACACAAAATTAAAACGAGTCAACGAAAACACGGAATCGATTATCCCGAATCGACTCGATGCTTTCAATTGAACGAAATTAAATAACAATTAACGTTCCGAGAAATGTCCCAGCCCAAATGAATGAACGAACGAAAACAACGGTACTACCAACCTTACAATTTAACCGCACCTGTCCCGGAAGTGCGATTTTACACGAAATGAGCTTAACCTATTACAAACTAAAAAAAATACACAGAATTACACCGATTAACCTAGAGGTCCGGTATTAACCACGCTCTGCTACCAAAATGTTGCGGAAACCCACAACACACACTATGCTATTGCTTAGAAATACACCTTAAAAATAGAAAAAAATTCCACTTACAGTTCCATGCTGCTCCCGCCGTCCTGAACGGGATCCATATGATCCGATGGGGCCCGAATCCGGCTCCGGGTCTTCTAGGGTCCCTAAACACACCCAAACTACCCCAAAGTGCACTCTCCCCCGAGGAAATACCTGATTCACTTCGTAGCGTGGTAGCCGACATCCAAACACGGACGGCGAATTGTGCTCCCGATGCGATTCGCTCACGACACACACACCCACAGGTTGCACAATATACTTAATTAAAGCAATACGGCTCCAAATGCCCTTATTACTACACAAAACTATTTAATTATTAACACACGATAACTATCAACCAGCCATATTTGCTTTCCAGAGACAAGAGTATAAAAAAAGAACAATTAGTGATGGGGCCATTATGCCACTAACAAATTGAATCTCGATAATCGATTCGTCCATAATACAAATCAAAGTTTTATTTCCAACAAAAATAAATGCCTGTTTATTTGCAACAGAAAGTATTGAAATATACAGAACGCTGCATTATAATATCTATGTTGAAGTTTCTTATAAAAGTCTCTAAATCTAATTATATTAAGATCTCAAAGAAATAAATACCCATAACAATTAGTTGCACGAGTTCTTCAAATCTCTCTCTAGTTAAAATTTTAAATAAAAAATCATTTTTTAAATATGAAACCTCATCAAAACTATTACGAGATGGCTGGCGTAACATTATTTATAGCCGCCTGCTATAATAGGAAAATGTGCGCAAACCCTAATTTCCATAAAGACGTTCGTGACGTATGCGCCGCTCTTACATCGGGGATTGCCCATTGAGAAGTTTTCCAAAACGACAGATCGCGAAATATATAATTATGCATAATATTATTATTGTTGTAACCGACGATGTATTCTCACGACTAAGGTTTTCCAAAGAGCGTGCCTCCGCTCGAGCCATCCAAAATCAACCGGTTCTTTGCGGACTTCCCCTGTGGAAGTTGTTACGTTTCCAACAAAAAATTATTACGTAGTCACAATATATGGAGACCCACATCAGAAGGTAGCTTCATACATATCGCGCTACACATGATTGCCACCTTTTTTAGGACGAATAAAGTATTTTTTCGTTTTGTTAAAACAAAAATAAAATATAGTAGACATGAAATTGCTTTATCACTTTTGACAAAAATTTCCATTACAATAAAATTTTGCTAAGGCTCATTGTCAATAATGACAACGTATCTGTCACTTGGTCTTTTAAACAAAAATAGAACTCGTTGTTTTATTATATGCAAACAAAATTCACTTCTAAGGTGGTAAAGCAATTTCATTGTCGACTATACATAGCATAAAAAAGAGTATTTATTTATTTGTCCTTAAAAATGAATTTTTTGTTGCTCTTTGCGACATTTAACAAATATTTTGTGGCTGTGGATACCAGTTTATTTAGTCTCTTAAGTACCTACTCACGTAAATATCTTACTTTATTGGTGTCGTAGATTATAAAGTACGCCTACATGAAAAAGAGGACAATACTCTATTTTAGAGTACGGGTGGCAACCCTACCACACACGCACTGAGGGCCTAGTGTGAGTTTCATTCGATATTCGATCACGTTAACGAAAACGAGAATTTGTATGGCAAAATGTTAACTCTGCTCGTATGCCGCCAGGAGGCGCTGCTTCAATGCCATACTTATTTTCGTTTTCGTAAACGTAATCGCATGAATACGGATAGTTAACAAAACTCACACTAGGCACCCAGGTCGAGATTCCGTGTCGGTGCGAGGTTGTCTATGTGCGCGTTGTTCTGGCGCGGTACGCTTAAGCTTACCTTCTGTTGGTCTACATATTTTTAACCGATTTCAAAAAAGGAGGAAGTTATGTTACGTCAACATCGTCGTGTTGCTATATTGTTTGCTATGCGTACTCTTCCGTAATGTGGTTAGTGGTATAAGTAGAGCACGTAGCTTTACATATTATAGTCAAAATAAATAGCCTACATACTGCCCCACTGTTGGGCAAAGGGTTTCATTATTTAAATGAAGAGCACAGTGTCAAAGTCATCGCTACAATTGATAACGATGATATTATGCTTTACATATAATAATAAATTATTAAAAAACTAGATAGGTATTAATTTTATTAGTAGTGCGTGCGTAGTGCGTAGACAAGGCATAAGTAGCTTTAATGTTGTATGTTTGTATTAAGAAAGAAAAAAGCAAATTTTAAAATATAGATTATTTTTTACATCGTTCATTTCGCAGATCGACCGAAATTCTTTTATTAGGAAACCATGCATAAGGCAGCAAAATCAAATTCTATCATCACACGTGTAGCATAAAAAATGTGTATATTTATGTGTTAACTGGTAATTACGTACACTGTAAGGTAAGCAAGGTCATGATGATAATGCAGTTCAGACGTTCAAGAACTGCTACAGATAAAGTTAATTTTGAATATGTGTTTTTTACTATTACCACATTGGGTTATCCTAACTCCAGTGAAGTGTAACGTAAGCCGTCGGCCGATCGCAGAAAATCCGTTGTTATACTATACCTACGTACGCATGGGATCGCGAGCGGCTGGGTTATACCGCGTCTGACGTGAACGGAAGAGTTGTACAGTGGGTTTAAAATAATAAGACTATTTTTAATCAACCGTTGCTGATGGCCTCTGCTGACCTTTGCAGCGCTGGGCATGCACGATCAGGACGACTGGTTGAAATGGAGATATAGTGATATTATGACGGGTAACTATTTAAATATTATATTGTTTTTTTTTCACTTTTATAATTTTAGGTTGTGTTAACTTCTGTTTGGAATAACAAAATGGTTGATAGTGTTCGTAAGGCACAACATATTATGGACTATGTACTAAACCAGGCATGGAGATAATTTCTTTTTTTAAGTTTAGGCTATTTAGAAAAACTAACAACAATTTAACACTAGATCATTGTAAATGCAAAATTAAAAAAAAAAGTTTGGAGAGTTTGGTCATAAAGACGGTATAAAAATGGTGGTTTGACCAATACTTCCATCCATATGTGTGTCCAGTCATGCTGTAAAGGCCGTAGGTAGTCAACAGAAAACTCTCTAAAAAAACCATCCATACGTAAGTACATCAATTGTCCTACCAACTGATACTCGTATAATAAAGTATCATTCAAGTAGTAAGTAATAACACTTTACTGCTAGGCTTTGTGCAAAGAAAGTACGCGGGGAAAACCAAGAACCTAAATATGATTTTATATTGTCTAAAAACCCAAAATGTGAATAAATAGCCACTCAAGAGAAAACTACCTACGCTACTGGTGTTTCTAAGTTGATAACGGCAGACGACGACGACGGACGTCCGGCGGGCGTCGCATGCGTTGATGCCGTGTCAATGCTGTATTCAGTCAGCCGGCCTACTCCATCAACTGAGCATTATATTATGACCTACCGAGACCCTGGTAACGGACCGGGCCAACCGGGGTAACCGGGGTGTCGGTAGCTCAGTGGTCAGAGCATTAGGACGGTAATCCAAGGGTCGCCCGGTCTCGCGGCGATTCGCACTAGAGTTTCATGAGATTGGTTTAATTTTTCTAGTAAAATTTTCATCTTTTAACTACATAATAATAATATTAAAACAATATAAAACATTATATTACGATTAATTTATTTCGATGTCTATACAGTGTTCTTTTTTAACTTTTTATTGACATTTGTGTGCGTGGTCGTGTAAACATACTATAAAAATATGCAATGCTTTTATCTTAAACTTATTTTATTACCATAACACGTTCTTTCACACATTGACATAATAATGTATTAACTTAAGATGTTTGCATGCTATTAATAGGTTAAGATGACAATAACTTATTTTAAAAATAACAGGCGTCTGATATTACTAAATTTAAAAATACTTTGTACCATCTCGACCTTGAAAAGGTTACACCTATTTAATTCGGTGTCTTGATTTATATAGAAATGGCTTTTCTTTAAATGAACTAGGATTTCACGCATCCAACCCTAAACATCTTCCCGTTCGGCTACCGACTTATCATAATGACTTTTTAGTGTCTAATGCTACGGCCACACTATCGCGGTATCGCGAACATTTCCCGTTTTCACGACAAGTCGGGCCAAGCAATAATAACATTTTTGACCGTGTTCTCAAATGTGACTATTGCTTGGCCCGACTTGTCGTGAAAACTGGAAATGTTCGCGATACCGCGATAGTGTGGCCGTAGCATAAATAAAAAAATATTATGTTAATGGTGTCTATCGGCGATCGAAGTTCGATTAGCGGAGTAAAGCCGTCTTGTTTACGCGTGGCACGCGTGGGCGGCCGCCGTCGCGTCGCCGGCGCCGCCGCCGGCGCCGCGCCGTAACAAGTTGCGATTTGGACAACCACTCGCGAACCGTTACGTACAGCCTGCGTAGAGCTTATGACGATAACGCATACTGTGGAAACTACGCTATGTCAATATTGAACAATTATTCATGGTGGTTGCGACGTAACTTATTTATGAGAGATAAATATAGAAGTGTAAATCCTGCGCTTCGGATTCGTATTTACCTATATGGAAATTTGGCCAAAAAAATAAGAATGCCAATGTAAATATTTATTTGCTATATTTTTGTATTCTTGCATTAAGAGCGTTTACGCCGCACACTAGCGCCACTAATGAAAAAAAAAACATATCTAGTAATTAGAGATAGAAAATCAAATTATGCTCAACAAACTATTTGAATGAAGTAATTTAGCATTTTTACGTCACCTAATGAACACCTCACATGTTATGGTTTAGTTAAATAAGACGTTACGGCCACTTGTAACTATAACGCAATATTTAACTAAACCATAACATGTCAGGTGTTCATTAGGTGACGTAAAAATGCTAAATTACTTCATTCAGATAGTTTGTTGAGCATAATTTGAATTTATATCTCTAATTACTAGATATGTTTTTTTTTTCATTGGCGGCGCTAGTGTGCGGCGTAAACGCTCTTAAATATTTCTCAGTATTGAAATGAAACCACTTTTACGGATGTACTCGCGTTTATTTTACACATTAATTTTAATGTTTATCCTACGCGAGTAGTAGGTACCTACCGTAAAAGTGGTAAACTTTAGAAAACAATATTTGTCAGTGGGTATTTACTCTATTTTATTACACCATTTATCGTCATTTGACATGTTTTACAGAAAACATAAAATGACTTATTAAAAAACATTGTATCTATAACCTATTCTTTGAAATTAGGTTTCTGTTTTAAATTAATATTTTTTTTCTATTTAATCAGCCTACCTACTGCTGCGTATAGGCTTCCTCTTCTAAAAGCCGTTTGTTTCTGTCCTGTCCTGTGCCAGATATTATGACTGTTGCGGAAACCCACAACACACACTATGCTACTGTTTAAAATTAGGTTACACCTTAAAATCTACAAAATCCACTCACAGTTCCATGCCGCTCCCGCCGTCCAGAACGGGATCCATATGGTCTGATGGGGCCGGAATCCGAGTCCGGGTCTTCTCGGGTTCCCTAATCACACCCAACGACTATCCCAAGTGAACTTTTCCCCCGAGGAAATACCTGCTTTCTCCAGCAGCGGAGACGCCGACATCCACACGGATGGCGAATTGTACTCCCGATGCGATTCGCTTACGACGTACACACACACAAAACACAGGTTGCACAATACACTTAATTAGAGTAATACGGCTCCAAATGCCCTTATTACTGCTTAAAATCTATTTAATTATCAACACACGATAACCTATAAACCAGCCATTGTTGCCTTCCCGAGACAAGTGTACCAACAAAAAAGAACAATTAGTGAGGGGGCCATTATGCCACTAAATAAATTGATTATCGATAATCGATTCCCAAATCGATCCGTCCATAATACAAATCAAAGTTTTATTTCCAACAAAAATAAATGCCTGTTTATTTGCAACAATGACCTAGGTACTAATTAAATCTTAATAATAAACAAAACATAAGGCCAACAACCTCGCAACAACCAGTTCATTTTATAGCATTGATTACGTACTGAATCGAATTAGCGATTGAAATATTTGTTATTTTCCTCTAACTGTCACGTTACGAATGCTACCTACTAAACATTAGAGCACACGACTTCAGTCTACGTAGGTAGGCACCTATTCAGAAAAAACAAAAAAACGAAAGGTTATCGATATTTAGTAGCAGAAGAAGTAAACAGAAGATTAACATTAGATAAGTACATTCCTGGGGAGTCTTGGCGGGAAAGTGAAGAGTAATGTCTGCAATTTTGTTTTATTTTCTAAAATTTGTGTTAATTCGAACATTAATGTGAAATAATGGTGGATTATTAACCGTTAAGTGT
The DNA here is from genome assembly GCA_947562085.1 of Eudonia lacustrata. Lineage (NCBI taxonomy): Eukaryota > Metazoa > Arthropoda > Insecta > Lepidoptera > Crambidae > Eudonia > Eudonia lacustrata. The sequence continues at coordinate 24,632,399 of OX387317.1, forward strand.
TCGTGAGTGTGCATGAGTGTTGGCAAATGAAACAAAATAGTGCAACGGCACTTTTCAAATTCTCTCAAGAATTCCGCGTGAGGACTTAGTAAAGCCCCACATCTTTACTAAGATACTCGAGGGGTTGGGGGGTATATCATTCTCACTTCTCATTTCTATTATCATTCATCATCATTTATGGAAATATTGTTTATTTATGTATTACTTGTACGAAAAATTACTTTGACACTGGCTAAATGTGCTAATCGCACGAAGCCATCAAATAAAAGAAAAAAAAAAAAGTAGCAGAAAACAAAAATGCATCGCAGTAACAAGGCGTCGTCGGCGTCGCATTACGAAGACATCGACATAAATAGTGCCCGGTGAAACAATATTCGCAGATCAGTGTTTCGCGGTCACTTAGGGAACCCATTAATCGTCGCAGACCGGGCACGTTAACCACTGCCACCACAACTGCTCAACTCAATACTTTAACTTTGTTTAAATAAAGTAAATATTCCTTTGAGTTAATATCTTTTAAATTATATGAAATTCATATTTACTATGATATTATTAGCGCAGTTACGCCAACATTGTCAGTTATGTCCCTCCGTCAGAAAAGCAACGTACCTATTGCCGCATAACATCAGTGCTACTAAATAATGTAGAAACTAATTTTCCTACATCGTGAAATTGTGTTCATTGACTTCTTTATGTTTGTTTGGGAGTGTGTTTGAATAATAAGTACCTCTCTTATGCGAGAATTATCTCAGCTCAGTGCTACCTATATGATTTTCCTCGTAGAAGGACGAATGATAATGATCTCGTGTTTAGTACAGAACGTTTTATCCTTAAGCATCCCATTGGCTGGACACGTGTCTCAAGGGATTTAATGTATATTGTCTCTTAGAGTACTGTAACATCACACACATGAATAGAAAGGCTGGACTTTTTTAATTGTTTTCATCATCAGCCCGTATCATCTACCCACAAATATGTAGTAGATATTTTCTAAACGGCTTCAACTTACAAAAGTTGAACTAGATATTAGTTTACGTTTAAAAAAGCTTTTATATTTATATATTTTTTATAATACCGAATTACCGATTAGGAAATGTTAGAGTTACTATCATTCTGTTGTTTACAATGAAGTTTTGTACCGACCGGCGACCGACGTTCATACGTACGACGTACATAACTCATAAGGATGAATCAAACTCAATTAACTAATTGATACAGCTCATAACGTATGACACTACCTAATAAAATAAAACTTTACTTCTGTCAATGCGAACGAAATAATGCTACTGCCTTTTCAACTTATACATGACGAAATTTAAACAACATTTAAAACAGATTCAAGTTTGTACTTAAAATTACTTATAAAAAGGTGTGTTAAAATTACACCGATAAACACATCATGGCCATCGAGATATAGGGATTTCTACCACTAAGCTAGGCCTGTGTTGGTAGAAATTTTTAAACACTATGTACACTCGTAGTTTAATACATATTTTTAATTAACAAAAAAACATAAGACAATTAAATCTAGTTAAGATACTTAGATAAATAAGCAGCGACAAGTGGTTGCAAACGACATTTACATAAATTAACATGAAAAACTGTGTGGCGTTCTCAGTGAAGATAAAATTGATATGTTACGCTTTCACAGCCTGCATTTTTCCTTTTAATGACTGCTCCAAGTAAGTCAATGTCCCGATGGTACTGTGGTACTGATCAGTGACCCACCCACATCAGTAGTCAAACTAGGCTATACTGGCGGACAAAACCATGGTTTCTCCCATTCTGTCTGACGTCGCATTAGCACTTTGTAGGCAAAAACAGTATTTGCTTAATTCAAAATTCAAATAGATTTCTTAATTAATTTTTAATTAAATTCGGGCTTTAACAAAGTCAGTCGACTTGTAAGTATACGTTACGTGGACTTTGTACTGAAAAGAACCGGTAAGGTACTCAATAAGGGCATTTCTTTGCTCCTTTCTTTTTTTAGACGACCTCCTTGGTCGAGTGGCTTGCACACCGGTTTTCATGGTGTCGCCATCTCTGAGGTCCCGGGTTCGATCCCCGGTCGGATCAATTTAGAAATACCTGTTTTTCTAAATTGTTTCGGGTCTGGGTGTTTCGTATGTATAATAAGTATGTATTTATGTATATTAAGTATGTTTATCCGTTGTCTAGTTAACCATTTCAACAAGTTTCTTAAGGAAGCTTTTCTTGCTAGATAATTGGTGTGAGTGTGGGAAACATTTATTCTTTTACAGCCTTAGAAAGTGTCCTTCTAATCATAGAAGGACACTTTCAATCTCAAATAAACAAATAAAAAACCAAATTATTAAAATAAAACAAAAAACCCGACTGCTAAAACAACTACATGAAAACAATGATATACTCGTAAAAACCGGACTAACATAAAAAATAACTGCAAAGAGAAAAAACTGAAATTAATAAAAACAAGCTCTACGATCCCAGAATTCAATTTGAGCACAATTTACCTTAATACAACGTGAAATATTTTCTTGTCCGATACTTAAATTATAAAATCTATAATAAATGAGTATTTATAAATACACTGAATATTGATAGTTGTCGCAGACGGGGACAATCACCAACCAAAGAGAGTGCGGATTTAATTGAGCTAGCCACGGCCGCTTGGCCGGGATTCGAACCCGCACCCCATGCCATGCCGGGTCAGGTGCACTGCCAACTATGCTCTCGTGGCTCAATCCAACTCGCCGAAATTAATTAACATTATCTACTTTTACTTTATAATAAGCCAAATTATATGTAAATAATCATAAATATAGCTTGCCTAATTCTTAAGGCGCCACTTGAAAAAATACATCAACTTTCAATTAAATCAACCAACGAATCTGAAATTTGATATAGATAACTTCATGCCTTTATCTTTAAAAACCCTTGCTCAAAAACACGATTGTGCAATTTTGGCTTGATCCTAATTTGTTTACAAAAACACCTCTAAAAAATCATTAATGCTATAATTACAATGAAATTACTTAATTTTATATGTTTTGAAATCACTCAAATACATTGATAACATTAAAATTCGTAATTTAGTTGCTGCATATTTTGATAACTAAAACCAGTAATTTTATAAAAATATTTTTTTATACACTGTGTGTCCCCTATGTTACAAATCCCTAAAGCTACAAACAAATGTGTAACGTGTGACTAGTCGTGCTTTACATGGTCGCGAAGTCGCGATATGGAAATGAGTCGGCACATTTATGCAACAAGTTCACTCGTAACGTAAGGAAAATGTAATGCCAGTGTCGGTTTATGTACAGGGCTACTGGTTATTTATTTATTTAAAATCAATCAATAAGCTTCTAGGGAAAATCATTACATAAAAAAATATAAGACTAACATGACTATTAGGTACATATAATAAAGTTAACCGATTATTATAATATAGAAAAGATTTAGTTTAGATGTAAATAGATTGGTTATAATGTTTTTTAAGTTAAAAATTGTAACCTTACATAATAATTTATTCTCTACATTAAAATAGATAATATATATAATGTATAGAGATATCTTCAGAGATATGCGCAGGTCACCGGAGTCATGAACAGTGAGCGCGTTAGCCACAAATGATTTTGTACACAAGCAGTGTTGTGATTAGTTTAATTATCTTGTCGATTATTGCATTGATAATTATGATAACGTAATGAATGACCGATTCGAGCAACCTTGAGTAAGACGCGTGGCCACCGTTATCGCACTCACTGAAAATGTGCGAGTTAATACCGATAATTAGTTATTAATTTAATGGGTTCCCAATGTGCTGAAAACAGAGTTAAATGCTTTCAATAAAGGCAAAATTGTTAAAAGTTAAGGAGTTCTAAGCAGACAGTTACGAAACATTTAGCTTTATTATGCTATCGGTAGTGAGTATCCATTTTTGTCAGCGCTAATGTATTATAGCGAATAATATAATGCATCGCATTAAATAAATAGATAGTATGTCGTCTATATGTTTAATCATACATTTTATAAATAGATAACATATAACACATAACATATTAATTGGTGTGGTGCCAAGTTCAAAATTCAAAGTTTTTTATTAAAAATTAACTATTACGAGTATTTTTCGAACGTTAATTCAAAGCAATGACTTTGTAAACGCAACGGGTTTACAACGGGAGACCTTGTGCCGAGAAGAAGCCGCAAGAAACTCGGCAAGGGCTGTTTCACTAGTCAAACTAGTTAAGACACTAAGTAATCGTAAGCCGGATGAAGAACGTGTTGCCCGTTCTGATCTGGCATTAAGACCTGACCACTGAACTGAGACTGTCACTTGCGTTGGATTACCAAGCGCAGGGTTGTGACTTGTGTGGCTCTTTTAATAACAATATTGGTCGTTCTGTTTTCCTTTGACCACTAGTTTTTTCCGGTTTTGCCGCTTCCTTAATGTGCCTACATTCTTAATAAATGATCAATGGAAAACGGTATAGCGCCACAACCTCCGTTTATAAAACTAACAATTGACAGACGTTATTACAAAAGAGTTTATAACGTTTTCTGTCACGACACGACAAAACGGTTACATTGTGCGACTGATAGAAGTGCGCATTAGGCGTACTGGGAGGTGACTGGTGGGACTGCCTAGCGAGAATTTTAATTGCCATTCGATCACGATAACGAAAATGGTAATTTATAAGGCATTGAAGCAACCGCTCCTGGAACCTTACTATGAGCTTTTGAAGCAGTATTACCGCAATGTTACTGCAGTTGTGAAAACGAGACCCGTACACTGATACACGCATCTCGTTTTCACAACTACAACAACACTGCTACAAAACTGCTTTAAGAGCTCATGGCTAGCCACCTGGTGAGGACAAGGAGAGTGTAATATTTTCCACACAAATTATCGAATGGCAAACGGAACTGGCTCTGTCACCCTGGTGACTATTGGTGATAGTGATTAGTGATTAGTTGGCTGGTGACACTGACCTGAGGGACTTGGGCGAGGGCTGCTCGACGATGAACACGTAGGGTGCCGGCGCCTGCATGGTGGCGGACGGGGGCGCCGCGCCGTCGCAGAACGTCGGGTCGTCCGCCGTTATCACCTCGACTGCACACAACATAGCGTTAGGACCTGTTCACACGGTACGGTGCGGCGCGACAAGGATTTCTCCACACCGGTGGACACATGAGCGGTGCGGCTTCGCAACGTTTTAACGATAGGAGTGTGTTAGACGAACAATTAAAAGATCTGTCGTAAAACAATTGAGCAGTAGGTACCGTAAATTGAATGACAGGGGCAGCAGGAGCAGCTAGGGCGGTGAGTGGAGTGGCTTGTGTAGAACGTTATCACAGGAGCCGCCGCTCCCCGCACTATAGCTGTCGAGAATAGCTGAATACAAATCTATGGATATAAATGTCGCGCGTCGCCACCCGCCGCTCCCCTATCATTTAGTTTACGGAACTGCAACTCTCCTCTGTTTCGTCTAACTGGCTGTAAGATGCAAGTCCGATATGTGTGCAGCGCCGGAGCGTACCGGTTCAAACGATGCGTTGCGGCACCGCTCAAGCGCCGGCGGGCGCCGCCGCAACGCTTCGTGTGAAGTGAACCGACCATTAGCGACGTCCTATCCTCATCGATTAGCATACGTGCTTTACGTGAGCGAATCGGAACGCATTCTTGATTTTACTGCTCTGGCGAGATTTCTAACTGTGTTACATTTAATGTGAATAGAATCACCGAAATAACTTTAGAGACGAAGTTTACGATTCGATTTTAATAGAATTTTTAATGATCAGTCAGCATCAAATTGATTAATCATCAAAAATCTTCGCAGTACAATAAATCACTTTTAAAAAGTGAGTTTTATATTTAAAATAAAAATTGACATTGACTGTTGATCTCAAGGGGATCTTGGAGTGAAAACCGGACTGTATTTCAAGAGATATAATATTATTTGTTACAAGCAATTTGTGTGTCCGTAGAAAAAGTAAAATCGGCCGGTGCCTAAGCTGTCGCGAAGCTAAGTGCGGTGGTGTGCGGCGGGCCAGGGGTTTGAACCTGTTCCTACCGCCCGCCGGCCGCTACGCCGCCGCCGCGCCGCGCCGTCGGCGTCGTATAACTGAGAGCGGCCGAGCGCCACTCGCGCGCCGACATGGACAATAATTGACATTGACAGGTGCTTGTTGAAAAATCGCTTCTGACCGATCACTTATGTTGCTTCGATCATTCTGCAGCAGCTGACTGTCCACATTACCTACAGTACAGCGAGCGTGATCTGATCATTTTATTAAATATTTTTGTTGCTGGGGACTATAACGAGGCCAGCTTTTTCAAAATATTTTATTTAAAAGATATATTATGTCTATCGACGTCATCAAACGGCCGCATGAGCTATCGCACAAATCTGCGAGTGACGCATAACAATATTAATATGCGCGCGATACTTAGAGGCTGGTATATTTCGATCTGCGATAGCTCCGGGAACCACCTTGGCCCTACTCCAAAGGCCTCGTGCCAACAGTTCATCGGTTTAACAGGAACGTTTACACTGTAATTTTTGACACATTTGAAACAGTTAATAATTTAAAGGAAAGGTATTTTGGTATTGGTAGTATGTATAAACCAATACCAAAACAAATTATATTAATACAATTACAAAACTAAACACACTGACAAAAACATAACACACAAAGCAAAAAAAGATATAAAAGCAAAAAACTAGGGATGTTTACTAGGTACTTTAAGGACTTTATCTAATAACCATATCGTTATTATACACTAGCTGTGCCCTGCGGTTTCACCCGGGTTAATTAGCTCTCAAAAAAAATATTTTCCCGTTTTTGCAACATTTTTTATTGCTGCTACACTCCTATTAGTCATAGCGTGATGTAATAAAGCCTTATAGCCTTCCTCAATAAATGGACTATTCAACATAAAAATATTTTTTCAATTCGAACCAGTAGTTCCTGAGATTAGCGCGTTCAAACAAACAAACTCTTCAGCTTTATAATATTATTATACTTAGTATAGATGATTTAATAGTGCATGTTGTGTTCACTAATATTAGGAACTACATTTAGTGCCTTACAAATAAACAAAGAATAAGCTCCAAATAGTTGTTCCGTGTTTTGTTCCTGTCGTGTAAACGTCATTTCAAATTAGAGTAAAAGAGACAAAACACGGAATAACTATTCGGAGCTTATTCTCTGTTTATTTGGGTGTAAATTTAACTACGCTTTGTTGTTTTGTTTTATAATAATATCCGAACGAAATAACGATGTTTAAATAAAAAAACTAATATTTATTACAAAAAAAAATGTAATTTAAATGCTTGGATGCAGTACGCATGCACCGCCCTCCCGCCTGCAAAAAGTATGCACATGCAGGAGAAACAATGGGTGCAAGCGAAAATGCGGTGTGCATTACCACCACCGATACCCGACGTGTTTCGCCCCTCACATTTTTTAAATTACATTTTTTTTGTACTATGGATTTCCGCAAAATAACGCCTGACTCCATTAATTAATATTTAATAATAAATTGTTATCTAACTCACCGACATCACTTAGGTGGGAGCTCTGTTCTCCGGCATGGTGCACTACCGTCGTGCCTGGTGCCACACCTACAACCAACAGACACATTACACAATCGAAGTTTTCAACAGACGAGTACACACACAGGTTGCCTGGTGCGAGCTTTATTTTCCATCCGACCACAAGATACTGCATGGGAAAATTTCATCTCTTTTTGTTTGTCACCAAAACCATAAAACACCGTTTTCGTTAACGTGGCATGTCAATTAAAACTCGCAAAGGGCACCAAAGGGCCGTACCCTCACTGCACGGAACAAAGCATTGCGTTGTCGATCCATTTTGTTGTCGCCCAACAACTAGTATAACAAATATTGTTTTTTCTTTAAAGTTTACGTACACATTGTAATGAAATATCTTTTACGGATCTACTCGTCATTCAGGAAAAATAAATAAAAACCAATTTGTAAAATAAACGCGACTAGATCCGTAAATGTTGTTTAATTTAAGATAGCAAAATAGCAAGAGCTGTTACGAGTTGGACAACGCAGTTTTGTAACGCGAAGACACCAGCATCAGCAGGGCAAGGATTCCCTAAATACTTTATAAGACAAAGTGCATCTGCCACCTTTATTCGGGTTATTCACAGAACTCCGAAGCCTTTTGTAATGCCTAAACTTAAATTTGATCTTCCCACGACCTCTACTACCATTTTAAATTAAAATATCGAATATTATTTCCATTCCATAACATAACAGGGTAGCCGCGGAGGTAGTGGGAATAAATTATTGGAGAGGGGTTCTGGGAACAAACCCTTTACTCATGAGACAATATAAAAAAGGCTCAAACAGCCAAATGTACAAGCACTTCTTGAAATAATTAAAGGCTTCATTGAATGTTATACAACACAAAAGATTGCGATACATTTGACGTTTGAAATTAAGCCACATTAGAATACAATAAATAATTACATTACAATACAATGTAAGTGCTACTAACTAGATTATACACTCATGCTGTGCAATAACTAAAGGATAATCTTTAAGATTCTTGTCTTACTAAACACCTAGTAAGTACTAAAAACTAGTAAACAAGCAAGTAGCCTTTAATGCTGCCACACTGATGGGCAAGCAACCGCTACTTAGAATATGCTTTTAATATGCACCATCATGGAGCATACCATACTCCATCCAAAGTCTATAGAGCCAATTGTCAATCAAATGTTGGTTTGGTTCATGCAAAATCTCCGATCCGATTCGAACCCCTCGGGGAATCTAGTGGGGCACGGGGACACGCACTAGTGCGTGATGCCGTTCCCTCTAGAAAATCTCCGAAGGTGATTCGTTTCACACGGCTTGAGGAACCCTTTAAGGTTTTCGCCGCCCCCAAAAAAGCCCGGTGAAGCTAAAAATGTCGTTTGAGACAATCAGCAAATTCTTTCCAAAAAAAACATGCAATATATGCAAGAGACCAAAGCTTTCCACGATATCGTTTTTTAAAGAAAGGCTTATCTGTCTGCCGCTTAGCCTGCGTGGAATTTGTTTTTTATGAGTACCCTGGAAACATTATACCTAGGTATATGACTGGAATGAAGTAATTTATGGCATTCCCGGCCCAGGAGTCCATACCAGTCCAGGCCAGGCCAGTCCAGGATTTGTATAAAAAAATGACTACGATTTGTTGCTCCTTGCTGGCGTGAAGGAAAGACAAACAAATACACTTTCCCATTTTCTATTATTTAGTTAAGCTTTTGTTCCAGTAAAATTTTCGAAGAGCTTAAAACGACTGTGTGTTTCATTGTTACTAGCGTAAATAAAAACGGTTACTATTAGCAAAAGAATTTGATAGCTGTCTATTACAGCGAAAATATTTCTTTCACACGGCTTACATTGGGATTAAGATTAATTCTTTTAATTAACTTAGCCGAATGAACACTATTAGGCAAACGTTTTGATCCTGCAAAGTCTTATCCGTTATCACCAGTCTATATTTATTTAGGTTAACAAATAATTATCATGCCTGTGGACAGGAATGCTTAACAATTTGTTTGTTCATTTGGCAGATCTCTTAAGTGTGTATTGTTAGGAAGTTAAGCTTTAAATTAATTAACACCTTGGAGTGTTTTTTATACGATTTCGGAGGCGTGTGCTGGCTCGGTGACGCGCCTAGCGGCGACCTTGCTTCAACTCTTGAGGCCAATGCACGGAAGGGACTTAATAGCTCCCTACTGACTTTGCTTTGCCTTTGTATACAGTTGAAATTCTATGTGTTTACACACAAGTTACTTTTGCCTGTAAAATTCTAATACGTTTTGTTGTTCGAAGAATGTGGTCAATTCGAAACAAAACAATCCCAATTTCTATCCAACTCAATTTCTATCGTGATTGAAGTTAGATGTTTTATTTAATTAAATTACTTTTGAAAAGTTATTTATTTATTTATTTATCAGCAAAAATATAATTACAAATATCGGTTAGTAGTATCTTAAAGCCTATGTTAGGTTTGTCTAGATACTAAGTTCTCAATATAATAATAAGTAGGTAATTGAATTAGAAAAAGTAAAATAATAATATGACGGTAAAAGACAAAAAGGTAATACAGTAGTTCCGATCCTTACACCTACTTACCCTAAAGAGACATATGGTCAGTCAGATTTGTGATCTTTGTTGCAAACAAGACAATTCAATAATCTTAATAAAGAAGAAATTACACTAACTTTAATTGTATTTAAAATTATATGAATACCATGAGTTGCGCGACCATTATTTGGCAGTGGTTAGATAATTTAGGGCTATTAGCAGCCACGAGCACTGTAATCAACGTCGTCGGCTTGATACATAAGTACCGATAGCGTCCGGAGTCCGGCAATTATTTTTTTGTTAACTTAAAAAATCTATCATAATATAGCATACAAACATAATAATATAACAGATAGCATCACATTTAAAAGAACTTTAAAAATATACATTATACTCGTAGATGCCTGTTACATGAAAATACAAGGTAAGGTACTAGAATGCCACTTTAAAAAAAATATGTTTTTGTTAAGCGTGTGATGCATTAAAGGTACAAATAACGGGTAGGTACGCGCAAAATTTAATGTATTTCCATCCTTGTTTATTATTGCCTGATATTTTTTCACTTATTATTACATTTACATTTTTAAATATTTTCTAAAAAAAAAAGACGAAACATTTAAAAATATAAAAAAATAGGGGTCCATCGGCATCGAGACCAGGGTCCAAGCTACCGGTGGGTGGTTAGGGCTCCAGAGACAGGAACCTCCTCACAATGCGTGCCGTATCGAAGAGAACTGCCTTCTGAATCAGGCCCTTGATCCAGCCGCCTAACTAGAGCCTCATGAGATGTTGATCGAGCCTCTTGGCCATCAGGCCGTTGGTTGTAACAACAATCGGCACGATGACAGCCGAATCCACATTCCACATGTCGACAACCTCGTGTGCTAAGTCGAGATATTTGATTTGTTTCTCTTTCTCAGCTTTCACGAGGTTCTCGTCATAGGGAATGGTGATATCAACAATCATCGTGCGACGCGCTTATCGATCTATCAAAAAAAATAAATATAATATCTTAATTTTAGCATAATATTGTGATTTTTGCTGGTAGCTCTTTTGTATGCATGTAGTTTATACCTATTTGAGGTGACACTTATCAAGCGTCTGATTTATGCAACATTCTTTTAAATGTAAAGGTGTTTACTTTGTTGGTGTAACAATAAAATAACTCTAACCCCTTTAGATATGGGGGTCTGGGGGATAGTTCCACATTTCACATAACCGGCATAATCATATCATAATCCGGGCGCAGTAGTATGCAACGTTGACTAGCTATGTACATATATGTGTATATATATACATAGCTAGTCAACGTTACGCATACTACTGCGCCCGGAGAGATGCAGCTGGTATATGGTGATATAATTATATATAGTTATATAGTATTACTAACGAGCTAAAAAATCACGTTTGTTGTATGGGAGCCCCCTTAAATATTTATTTTATTGTTTTTTTAGTATTTGTTGTTATAGCAACAACAGAAATACATCATCTGCGAAAATTTCGACTGTCTAACTATCACGGTTCATGAGATACAGCCTGGTGAGAGACGGACAGACAGACAGACAGATAGACGGACGGACGGCGGAGTATTAGTAATAGGGTCCCGTTTTACCCTTTGGGTACGGAACCCTAAAAACGGCGACTTGAAAAAAAAACTACCCCCGATTTTCGCCGTCTTCGGTCGTCGTCCGAGCGACAGATCTTCTAACTGAACTACCTACCGCGACATTGGTTTCACTGTCGCATTTCTCGAAGCGCTTATTTAATACGCTTATTTATGCTCTTCGGTAATAGTAAGTGATGTAAAGTAAAGCAATTATTAAGTACTTGCTAGTCGCTACTACTAACTGCTTATTATCTGTTGAATACGTGCAGGTCATTCATTGTAAATGCCAAGATTCTATCTACTACAACAAAGAAATCAAAAGTTACTGTTGATTTATGATTTGAGTGTACATACAGTAGTCTTTAATCTTATTAATTACTTTGCAATAATACTAAATGTTAATAATTTTTAAAATAAAAAAAATCTCATATTCATGGCCTAAACATATAGTAGGTAGTAGTTTGTAGTTTTATGGTTTCACGTTAAAAAAATCAACATTATTATCAATCTAATATGGTTTGTTACGACTAGTAACAACAGTACAATGCCCACGGAAAATGATAAACTAGGTAATAAAAAGAAGTAAAAAACAAAGTATATAAATTATCTTTTCAATAGTTGGACATAATAACAGCAAAAATGCGTAGAAAACCACATCAGTATAAACTTATCCATCCCCGGTGTGGTGCCGGGGATAAAGAATTGCACCACCCCATCTCTTCCCGTGGGTGTCGTAGAAGGCGACTATGGGACCATTCCAGAGGATGGGCAGCAGCGTCTCTCTGTGATTATTCTCACCCTACTGCGATCGCCAACCCGCCTGCCAAGCGTGGCGATTATGGCAAATTCCCCTCAAAGTGATTTATCCTTGAGGGAGGCCTTTGTCCAGCAGTGGACGTCTTTTTGGCTGAGATGATGATGATAAACTTATCCATTCCGTGATGTAAACGTTATTAGTCAAAATAGTCATATCATAACAACATTTTTTGTCAGTCATACCTGTCATACCAACAATGGGCGTCAATTACTGTGTTAAAAGATCAGAGCGTCAATCACCACGGACATGATGCGCCCACGCACCGCGCCAGGCACAGCCGCAGAGGCAGGCGCAGGCGCAGGCCAGACGCGCGGCCAAACGAAATGGAAACTTTGCTCGCGCTTTCATTGTGAGCCAAGGTGATTAATCGGAGTCACTCTTGGACAGTTTAAATTATGAACGCATAAACATGCATTAGGAAAGGCCTAATATGTCCAGCAGTGGACTGATATGGGCTGATTATGAATGATGGATGATGAAGCCAAAGTTCAACCAAGAAATGGGGTGACCAGCCATTTTGATTATTTTTTTATACGATGATTTAAAACCGATGGAGTAACTAAACATGTTACCTATACCTAATAAATAGTACTTGTATGAACAGGGTTCGATCCTCCTTATTTATGTTTTAATTAGAATGATGATTGTAAATTTAATTTGACAAGATAAAGACCGAGGCATGAGTCTGCGACATTTTTTTATGAGTTTGCTGAATGCCTCAGTCGGCATTTTTAGCTTCACCGGGCTTGTTTGAGAGCGTCGAGAAACTTAAAGGGTTCCTCAAGCCGTATGAAACGAATCACTTTCGGAGGTTTTCTAGAGGGAACGGCATAACGCACTAGTACGTGTCCTCGTGCCCTACTAGATTCTCCGAAGGGTTCGGAGCGGATCTGTCACTATTGTAAGTGAAACACTAAATTTGAAGTCAGTTTAATTGAGTTATTCCTATTCATTTACACTCGTACGTATGCGCGCACACATAATACATTTTATTAACAAACAAAAAACGTTTATTCCCAGGAGCCTGCTAACAGACAGATATCCGAGGGGTTCGGATCGGATCAGGCTATATAAGTGGTGCGCGCGCAAGGAAAAATTATACGTATTGATGACTTTATTTTACACCGCCTTAGCGAGGTAAGGAAAATGAAGTAACCCTATTGGCAAATTTTTCGTAGCGAACCGCTTAGCTCTGGTGAAAACGCAGCCTTACTATCGGAAACAATCGGCGCGGGCGCCGCCGGCCGCCGCGCCTGTACTTTGATCCGAGTCAACAAGTTACTGACAAACTTTTAACAATTTTATAAAATAAATAAATTTGTAAAAAAAATGTCGTTAAGTCCGAGATCAAACTATTCACTATTTACAAAAAAGTTTTCATTTCAAAATACAACACCGTCCTTCAGCTTTCACCGTTTCAGTGACTTTGCCGGAAACGTCTGAGATTCTGATGTAACAGAACTTATATTTGTGCCAAATTCTGCATTCAGTACGAACGAACAAGCGGAATCTGTGCTCTTTAGAAATGCTCGTATTTATAAAGCTCGTGCGGCCGATCAAATGTATACTTTAATAGCTTCGGACGCAGAGCTATAATAACATTAGTAGTCCCTTCATCCTATCGCTTTATTAACCTTTTCACCGCCCAACTATCCTGCACGCGATGTCCCGCTGTACGCCAACGTATAAATGTATTTTAATAAAGTAGGTACAAAGAAGAACTTCTATAGAAGTGCTGGCGTGGGCGGCACGAAAATCTCGAACTTCTATAGAAGTTGTTGGCGGTAAAAAGGTTAAGGTATGTATTTCCCAAAAGGATATTAGGTTCTTTACATGTTTGTGCTTTGTAGGGTATGAGGCTTTGACTTCGCAAATAGAACTCTTTACTAAAACATTTCGAGAAAACGATAAAAAAATTACTATAAAAATTCAGCAAAAAGTAACATTACACTCACTGTTTTTATTTTTTAGAGATAAATAACGAGAGTAGATAGGTTTATGCAATATCAATTAATCAGATAGTATTGTAATAAACTAGATTCAGTACCTAGTTAATAATTAATGTAATTTTATAAGTTTTGAGATCTATTGTACCTACACCAAGAATAGCAAATAAAAATTTGTATTTGTAATAAATAATCAAAACTGAAGGATTTGAAAACAGCTTCTTAAAATAAAGCATGTCACAATAATAGTATAAGTAAATCGAATAAAAGGTATGACTTCACAAGCTAGTATTTCTAGCAAAAAAGCACCGAATTACCTGTTATGAAATCTTCTTAATCTTGCGAGATCATCAATATTATTAAGACAATAGAAAATATCCCGCGTGAACAAAATTGAATTGTTTACATAGGTATTTGTGTGGGCGCACGCGCCGGATAAAAAGCCAAAATGCAAAGCCGCATTCACGTTGTGGCGTAGTGTGGTACGGAACCCAGAGATCACATCTGTGTTCCTATATTTTTAATCATTATGGCTTGGAATGTTCACTCATTAATAAAATAATAAAATTTTAAGGAAAACCATTTCTAGCTTTCAGTAATTTTGGATTCTTATATTGTCTTAAAGGAAACCTGTTGGGTTGCTATTAAGAGCGTTTACGCCGCACACTAGCGCCGCCAATGAAAAAAAAACATATCTAGTAATTAGAGATAGAAAATCAAATTATGCTCAACAAACTATTTGAATGAAGTAATTTAGCATTTTTACGTCACCTAATGAACACTTGACATGTTATAGTTTTGTTAAATATGGCGTTATAGTTAAAAGTGGCCGTAACGTCTTATTTAACTAAACCATAACATGTGAGGTGTTCATTAGGTGACGTAAAAATGCTAAATTACTTCATTCAAATAGTTTGTTGAGCATAATTTGATTTTCTATCTTTAATTACTAGATATGTTTTTTTTTTCATTAGTGGCGCTAGTGTGCGTCGTAAACGCTCTTAAGATGAAAAATCAATATATTATGATAACTCGAAAACAATTACTTGCAGCAAAAATAATGAATGTATGAATTGATTAAGAAAATTTGATTTTGCTCTTTTGTAATTGTTTGTTTTTTTCTTTAAGAGATAAATTTAAGTGTTAATTATCTTTTTGATTTTTTTAAAAGCCAAAGAAGTACCTAGATCTTAGTCGTACCTATTTAGATATCGTTTTGTCACGACACACCACACACCACATCACAACAATGTATATAGTAGCGGTGTTTTACCCAAAAACAAAGTTACTCGTAAATTTATACATTTCGTGACTTTTACATTTCATAAATGATCTTTGTTTTCCACCAGTGAGTACTGTATGACATTGTTGACATTTTTAGTGCATACCTACCTATTTACTAAAAACTTAATAGGTACCTACTGCATTAGTTGATGGAAAGTGACCTTCTTTCCAGCCTCTTAACGCTTTAAAGAAGGAAATGGCCGTGCTGACTTTATTGCATGTTCTTTCCCGCTGTAGACTTACAAACCCAGATGGCGCAGAAAAAATCATAAGAATTTAATAGTATATTTTTTTGAAGAAAAACTTAAATGTATGGTATGCTATACGCAAACAGACATCTGTCAAAAAATTTATGGAAATTAGGTCTATTTATTTATTATTGCAGTTATAATAAAACGATTTTTTTTATCTTAACAAAACGGCTTCTTTAACTACTTGACTCAGTTAATTATGCTGGTTCCTGCCGTGCTCATTCATCTGTACAGTCGCCGTGATAACGAAAGCGATTGTATGAACTCTGCACCTTTTATCTATCACTCATGGAGAGACCTCACTGAGCAGGTGCTGATAATATTAATTATTCAAACGAACTTACCAACTGTATAATAATATATATGCAGTGCATTACAATGTCAAATACATAGGTGGCAATTGAGTATGCTCTGCCTAATGGAAAGATTATCGGTTATTTCTTAGTACTTACTAATTAATAAGTATCAATAATATAAATAAATAATAAATATTATTTCTTAGTAATTTATAGATTATCTGCAAGTAAATGCGAGAAAACATTTATGTATTTGTCGTGAAAATGGGACTGTGCCCTAGTTAGCTGGTGCAGTTTAACGCACACTCGCTAAACGCTTTCGTTTCAAACATGGACTGTACTAGTTCTTTATAATATTACAATATTGCCTCCTTTCCGCATGACTTCTTTTGTGGGAAACTTTTTTTACTGCACATATAATGCCAAATAGGATGTAGTTATACTTAATATTATGTTATGAATACTTTTTAATGGTTTTTAGTGGAATTAATATTTTTGTTATGATTACTTAACATAGCATAAATTTACTTTAGATGCTTTATGATATACCTACTTACTGCCGTACTCAGAGACGTCAATTAAGTTTTATTGACAATTAAGTCTCTTGTTGTCACTTTCTTATATAGTGCTAAATAGAGAAGGAAAGACATTTAATTGTGATTAAAACTTAATTGATGTCTCTGAGTACGTCAGTTAAAGTGTGAAAATTGTAAACAAATAGATAGTTGTGGACACTTTAGTATATATCTATCTATAATAACTAAAGTAAAGTACGATCGCTGGTTACCTGGATCGAGGTTTAATTGTCCTACGATTAAAGAAAACCAGAAATTTTATATAATTATTTTTAACTCACAGCTGCGGCCGCGCTGCTTCAATGCTATACAAATTCTCGTTTTTGTTGGCAAACTCGCACTGGCCAACCAAACCGTCAAGGAGCTAAGGTAGCGTCGGCGTTAGGGTTGCCAATTGGCCATGCCACCTTTTTTTGGGACGAATAAAGTATTTTTTCATTTTGATAGAACAAAAATAAAGTACGTACATAGCATAAAAAAGAGTATTTATTTATTTGTCCTTAAAACGTATTTTTTGTTGCTCTTTGCGACATTTAACAAATAATTTATGACTATGGATACCAGTTTATGTAGTCTCTTATGTACTCATAAGTCATAACCAGCATCGAGCCAGTAACAATCTGTATTACGTAAATAGAGTATTTTAGCGTAGGTACTTTATTGGTGTCGTAGATTATAAAGTACGCCTACATGAAAAAGAGGACAATACTCTATTTTAGAGTACGGGTGGCAACCCTCGGCGTGAACACTTGGCACAGTAATGCCACAACATAAGGAGAGCTCAGAAGACAAGCTTGACACATACCGCGCTCGCGCAACGCACACATAGACAACCTGTCACGGACACCGAGCCTCTGACCATCTCGAACCAGTCCGAGCGCAGCTGCTGTTCCGAGATTCCGTGTCCATCGTGCCGGTCTCACACGAGGGCAGAACAGTGAGGCAGAACCGTAGGACAGAACTGTTTGGAAGGACAGTAGGTTTAGCCAAAGTAACATTAAGAAAACGATTAGCGAAGTTCGAAAAGAATAATATGTATGGGACTGACTACCGCCCCAGTGGCGTTTAAATTTAAGACAGTCAGTTCGCGTAAGTAGCGATGGAGCGTCGACGACGACAACGGCAACATTTACAACAGTTACTCAAAATTGCAGTACAAATAGGTCTGGATGAGCTAATTGAAATTGTAAAGAATGAAATAAATAGGACAGAAAAACTTTGGATCAGACCCTGGATAGCAAGAAGACCAGAGCTCGGTTGTTCAATTCAAGTTTGAGAAGAAATAAGGACTGAAGATCCCAGAGTTTAGACTGATTATGCGTATGACAAAGAAAAAGCTCTTTGCACAGCACTGCCCTCGCGTTCACACGAGTCTACAAGGCAGACGACCGAGATAGGTGGTGGTAGCAAACTGCCCCGAAAAAATAGACCGGCGAGATATTAACTGTTCTGCCTTGGTTACTGTCAAGACAGTACTGTTCTGTGCGTTCAAACAGTAGCAGTACTGTGCTGCCCACTGTTCTGCCTCACTAGCTCGAGACATTAGTCTTAAAAGTACCGGATGAAGGATGCGTACCGGCGTGTTCTGATCTGGCGTTATGACCTGACGTATGGTCCCTTGTGCTTGCGCAAGGATGTCTGACACCTAACTTTATAACCGTTAGGTTGGTGGGGGATGTCAGTATAAACTTTAAAGTAGTGTGTAGCAGGGTGTTCTGCCCTCGTGTAAAACAGGCATGAGAGGAGGTTTTCTTTTATATTAACTGTCTGCAAACGAGCAGGCGGGCCGCCTGATGGTGAGCGGTCACCGCCGCCCATGGACATCAGCAACATCAGAGATGTTGCTTTTGTGTTGCCGACCTGAAAAAAACCTCTTTACACCCCTTTTAAAAGAGCCCATGTCGTAGCTTAATGGGAAAACCTCGGATGGCAGCTTATTCCACAGTTTGATGGTACGTGGAATGAAGTTCCTCTGGAAGCGAACCGTTCGAGCGAACAGCGGCTCCAAGAAGTGCGCGTGTGCCCTGTTCCGATGGCGAGCGGTGCGATAGTAGGAGGAAGTGGGCACCAAATTAAAAAGTTCCTAGTAGTAGTCTAGTTTGCGTAGTTTCTAGTAGTAGTCTAGTTTGCGTTGGTCGAGCGCGTTTGTTTGAAGCTTGCTTTCGGCAGTCTTATTTTGCGGTAATTTACTGAATGGTTTTTAGGGTTCCGCACCCAAAGGGGTAAACGAGACTCTATTACTAACACTCCGCCGTCCGTCTGTCTGTCTGACTGTTTGTCTGTCCGTCTGTCCGTCAGGCTGTACCTCATGAACCATGATAGTTAGGTTGAAATTTTCACAGATGATGTATTTCTGTTGCCGCTATAACAACAAATATTAAATAACAGAATAAAATAAATATTTAAGGGGGCTCCCATGTAAAAAAATGTAAAAAAGTAAATGTAAAAAAGGGCTTTTGTGCTCGTTTTTGCTCGATATTGATAACGGCAACAGGTAGATGCTTGAAATATTCACAGAATATTGAGAAATATTATTCACTTTAAAAATAAATAATAAAATAAAAATAAAATAAATATTTAAGTGGGGCTCCCATACAACAACAGACATGATTTTTTTTGCCGTTTTTATAGATATTGGTACGAAACCCTTCGTGCGCGAGTCCGACTCGCACTTGGCCGGTTTTTACTTTACCCATATCTACAGTGCAGAAGCAGCGGCACGGGCGTGACGCGTGTTGCGTCGTGTTGGACTCAAGCACAAAAAGTGGAGGGCCCAAACCCTAGCGCCCTCGGGTTGTTTCGCTCCCCGATCCGATCCGAATCCCTCGGAGAATCTAGTAGAGCACGGGAACACGCACTAGTGCGTGATGCCGTTTCCTCTAGAAAACCTCCGAAGGCGATTCGTTTCACACGGCTTGAGGAACCCTACCCTTTTCGTTCTAGCCACAAAAAGCCCGGTGAAGCTGAAAATGCCGTCTGAGGCATTCAGCAGACTCTCTCAATAAAAAAAAACACACCCTTGCACGGACACGGATCTTAGAAAAGCTCGAAACAGTCCGAGCGCTGCTGCTGCGAGATTCAGTCCCTGAGGTTGTCTATGTGCGCGTCGCTCCAGAACGTTTGAACAAAGCTTGCCTTCTGTAGTCTTCTTATTTTGTGACGCAACCCACATTCGCCCGTCACTTGTATGCGGGCAGAGCGATGACAGGACATCGGTATCCTTACTTCACTACCTGTTCCTATTAGGGTTGCCAACCATAATTTAAAATAACGTATCCTACGTTATTTTTCATCCCCATTCTTTATTCTTTTTAATAAAAATAAAGTATGAAAAATACTTTATTTCCGACTAATGCATGCGTTTGAACGGAATATTCTTGTTGACTTAATTTATGAACTACCGAATGATACTCAGACTCAGGTGAAATGAAACGAAGCGCAACGCTTAAATAAATTTGGAAAATACTTAATTTTTTCTTCAAATCCTTTTTTTTATACTAGTTAGTGATAGATTTACTTTAATTTCCTGAAAAATAGTTGGCAACCCTAGTTCCTATTGATAATCCAAAAGTGATAGCTTAGAATTCCAGTTGGAGTTGGGAATAATGGCACAACAATTCTAGAATTTCAATTTCATTCAAGAAAACACAAAATTCATATAATAGTTTTCTCATAATGAATTGTGATAAACTAATGTTGTTATGACAGTCTAGTGTTTAAGTATGATTGTTAATATATTATACTCATAGAATATACCAAAAAAACTTCTAAGAGTTCTTTTTGTAGGTACTAGGTAGGTACCTATTTTTACGTACTAGGTAGGATTTATATTACTATTTTCCTTCAAACTTCTCTCGTGTGGGTTCACGGTAGTAGTCGAACATAGCTATGAGGATTGAATCACTACTACTGGCATTCAACCTGACCATGCCGGCTATTGATGCTTTTTATATTATTCATATATCTCGTTCATAACCTGTTTGTTTCAATATGAAAAATAAAACTCTGATACCTATCGCATCAGAGTTTTATTTTTAATAAGATTAAATACAATCTAAAAATCAAATAAAAGTTTTTACACTTCATATTTCACTTCATAAATTACCATATACGAAGATTAAATCAACTTAACCTAGTAAGAATGTTAAAAAAATATTGTTTTTTTTAAATATTTTTTTTCTTGAAATGCTTCAAGAGAAGAGACATCCAATGGCATGCTTTATTTCAAAATTTTGTGTTTTTAAAATAACATACAAGTATTAACATATAGAATTCATGTTACTATGCATGAGAATTGGAAACCAAACACAACATGATGCAACATCACTTTTTAATTTCTTTAAAAAGCTGGCTGATACAGGTTTTAGTGTAGTCCCACATATTTACTGAAACTCAAGGGGTTTGGGGAATATTATTTTTATTAACACTCATTATTTTCCAGGTACCTGGCTAAATGTGCAAACACAAACCACAATAAGCCATTAAAAAAAAAACATTTGACTAGCGCTGTTCACACACAATGCACAGTTTATCTATGGGTCCTTTTATATTTCACCATCAAATCATCAGGGCTGTTTGCCATAGCGGGTAAACTAATTAGTAACAGGCAGCATACCTTCTTTAATTACTACTACTACTACTTCAAGTTCTTTGATAGTTATGGAATGTGAAAGTTTGATAGTTTATAGCAGGTCAATAAAATGTATTAATAAAAATCTTCCATCACACACATCATTTTTTTTTATTCTTCAGATTGCATATTCTTTTATTCTTTCAAACATTAATTGCGTTCCATTTTGTTGAATTGTTTTTGTTTGATGCATTTACATATAAATTAAGCTTTCTTTGCTTAAGTAGGAATAACTTTTGGAAATCTTTGTAAAACCGTCTTTGTCCGTCTTAGCTTTCTCATTTTATTTGAAGTTTTTGCCTGTGTTAATTGTATTGAATTTTGTTTTGTATCAATGCAATTTAATTTCATTAGAATTTAGTTTATAGATTGCTTCAATTCTTTTAAAATTAGATTTAAAAACAATTGAAGTAGGTACTTACTTATCAAAACAATTTGAAGTATCACAGTAAAATTCAAATGTTAGATTGGAACACCTATGTCTGCAGATGTAATGATTTTTTATTTGTTTAACAACAGCTACGTAGGATAATGGCACCAGTGTTCAACACTTTGCCCAGTGTTTCAACAGTTTTCAAAGCCAAAAAATTATTTAGATTTTCATTGAAATTTATGAAAAATACCATAAAAATCCAAAATTTGTATTAAATTATTGCTAAAAACTGAAATCAGTTCATGGCATATTTTTTTCAATGATTTAAGGACATAAATGTTGATCACTAGTTCCTGTTGAACGATGGTGCTGCTACCCTATTTTACATTTTGTAAGTTCGTTGCCTGATTTTTCAATCGTCAGATAAGTTTTATCCATCAATTATTATTGTCATAAAATGTTTTTGTTTTGTTTATATAATTTTTAAAGCAAATTTTCTGACGTACCGGGTCAGGTGCTCTCTCAATTGAGCTATCGTGGTTCTAACTTCTAACCATAAGTCAGAAGGGAAGTCGCTATGTCACAAGGGTGCAGGTTCAATCCTGCTCGTGGATTTTTTTTCAAAATTAGTTTTTTCTTTTTATTATTGTCATTTTGACATATTTTCTAAGCAGATTATGTTGCTATGTCAAAATTATTCAATGAATAAATTTTAAGTGATGATTGAAAAATCAGCCCAGCCAGGTATTATTTTTACAGTTCACTGCAATGCTTGTAAGCTTAACTTTTCTTTAGCAATTTTGTTTACATTTTTAAAGTTAAAGGTGCCCAAAAGTAGTAGTATTTATAAAATAATTAACAGGTAGTTCGAAAACAAAACTCTTTGACACACCACTAAGTAAACAACTATGCGATTTAAGTATTATTTTTTTACCAAGCAGGTAAATAATGTTACTTAGCATTGTCAATATTAATTTTTAACTTACAGCATTTATTGTTGTCATCTCACAAATCAAATCAAAATAATATTTACACTGTACACATACACCATTTGACAGAGTATTACCTAAATAGAACCACAAATTAACTACAGCATAGCAGTGGCAAATGAGTATTGTAAGCTTACTACACCAGCTTCCATGGACAGTGTGCGGCTAGTTTTAGGTATTTTTAGATCTACACTCAGTGAGCTAATACTGAGAAAGCTATTACAGTAACTGGCTGGAATCATTCCATCGAGACCTGTGAGTGAGCTGCTGTGATACCATAGCCCAAAATTTTATATTATGTAATTAAAAAGAAACTAATTACGTGCAAAATGAGAAGCGCCAGTGTCAATTTGTCAGCGGTACTATTAGGGCAGCCACATGCAAGTGTATCACTTCGGTTTACCTCCGAGGTCCATGGCACTTTTTTATGAATGCGTCCGCGGACACCTTACAGCGGTCCTTCCGCACGCGACAACATCAAAACGCACTTAATAATATTAACTTCGTCATAACTGATACATTAGCACTTCCCAGTTTCAGAACCTCTGAGCAATGAACTTTGAACGCACACCACACCACTATTACGGATTAACAGGCTGATTGAGGAACAACACACACGTTGAGTTCACAAATTGTAAACTAAAACGTACCTCCACAGGCATCAACGATCCTATAATAACTGTCTCTCGGTGGCGGACTGTCGGCTACAGAACTAGTTGTAGTTATCAAGGTCTCGTCTCGTTCGCAGCAAGCGCGCTTCCAAGAATTGTCCACAGGTTATAATGCAAGTTTTGATAACTGTGCACTTTTATCATAATCGTTTTGCATGAAACTGAGTACTACTATTACCGTCACTTCATGAAAATTATTATTTTATCTGAAACACCGAAGATACACCACAACTTCACTTCACCGAGTGAATGTCAAAACTGATGATAAATACACTTGTGTGCGTGAGAACCGAACATCACACCTCTACACACTGATGCCGATTGGCTACTGAGGTGTCACATGGTCCACTGTGAGTTTTGTGACGTATGCGGACGCGGCGCATGCGCGCAATGAATTTAAAACTTTTTACACAAGAGTGAGTGAAACAAAACGTTGCTCTTTGCTCTCTCATTCCATGAGAAGCTAAAATTAAAACAGGCATCAAACGATGATAACTTTATAGTTAATCATTTTATAGGTATTTCTTCATATTAAAATATTAGCAACAAGTAGCATAGTTAGGTACCAGACTTTAAAAAAAAATATTTTGAACCAATTGATACCTAGCACAAAATTTTACATAAGTAGGTACTTAGTACTTACCTACTAAGTATTTTCCTCATCGTTGGACTATGATTGTGCTTATTATATTTAAACTAAATTGACACATGTGTCCTTAATTTTCTAGCATCAATACCCCCCCTACCTACCTCAAAAACCCATTTCAGACCTGCTTCTATCTAGACGCGACTGCTCTAACTGCCTTCAAACAGCCAGGCGGACTTAAACAATCCCTACCAACAACTAAACCGATTACAAATATGCACCCTACGATCCCTTTTAAGGATTTTAAATAAAAAAATGTGATTTATTTTATAGTAAGTATTTGATATAAATCGGTCCATCGATCGGTTTGATAGTTACTACGATGTCACAGACAGATGAGTGTCGAAAATATGTTATAGATTTTAGTTGGGGGTTAAAATATAGCTAGCGAAAAACTGTAAGACATAGGGTGAGGTACGTATTACGAATGAGTCAGATCTGAAGGCTGTATTAAGGCTGCTGCGATATTTCGGTGCGTGGGCGGCATGAGTAGTACGCTTTCAGAATGAATATATTTTCAGGCGGGAAATTCAGGCTATGAGTCACTCATTTAACGCACACTACCGTAACCGTAGTTACCTACTAGATAAATACACGCTGCTGGTTACGCAAACAAAGTGAAACTTTTAAAATGAATGAAGGAATGAGTGAACGAAATACAATATTGTACACACAGTATTGGCGAAAAACAAAAAAAAACTTTAGTATTATTTTTGTCAAAATATTTTTATTTTTAAGCAACTTGGCGTTCCAAATTACATTACCTAATGATTTTATTAAACTTCGCTTTTAACTGATATCTAGTATAAGTAGATATTTACGATTATTTGGCTACAACAGCGTGTTTAATAATTAATAATCTTTGTTGTTTATTTACCCTAACAAAAAAATAAATATTATAATTACTTAATAACTATCTTTACAAAATGCGGAGGATTAATTATTTCAAACAAAAAGCTGCTGCTAATTTTTTAAATTAATGTACCAAATACATTATCGTAATCATAAGTATGTATTATAAACTAATATAAAGTAAATGCCTAAGTCCCTAGGTGAGTACCTACGTTATTATTGGATTGTTTCTTTCTGTCTAATTTCTTTAAACAATAATAAATAATCAATAGTTTTGCAAAAAAAAATAACTTATTAAGGTACCTACTTAATCACTATATACCAGTAAAATATTATAAGTAAGTTTTAAAAGTAACATCTACATAAAACAAACAAATTTAACATATTTAATACAAAATTCTAACGCTTTATAAGATGTTAAATGGAGCTCACCAATAAATAATGGAACTGTATCAAAAAATATTTGACCAAGACCACACTGCGCGAGCGTGTACGCCATCTCGCGGCGCCGCAGAACAACCCACTATCACAACAACTGCGCGCGCGCGGCCCACAACTATACCGGTCGAGAGCTGTGTATATACTAGTGGACCCACAATCATGACCATTATTACAAAGCTATCATCATGACCTCATGACTAACCTAGCATACAACATACCTACCACCATCGCGTTTATATTATTATAAACGAATGATATACCTATTATGTAGGTAATAAAACTCTACGCCGCCGCCCGCCGCGATGATCGATACTAACTTATATGTTTTCATATATTAAGTATAGTAACCTGCAAACAGGCCGTATATAAGGTACTAGCTTTTTTGCGGCTTTGCTCACGTGGGCTAAACGACTTGTGTTTGTCACGTTATTTCAACATAAAACTTTTAATTTTTTATCAATAAAAAGCCCATCCATGTGAGCTAGAATTAGTAAAAAGTTTCTAAAGCAAAACAACGTAATAAGTAGATCACTCTGTATATGTCCGTTTTTGAACCTCCTGTACAAATTGTCATGGCTATAAGGGATTATTTTCCAAAAATCCTGAAATCATTTCAAGATTTCATAATTTCTAACCGGGCCAAATACCGAAATTTTAGTTATTTTTTTATTAATCTTGCGGCAATTTGATGGCAAGACGTTTTTTATGCAGCAATCACAAACTTTTATTTTTATTTGGGGGCATTGCCCTAAAAGCTCTAGGACCTCAACCGACCTTCGCCGCTGACCGACAGTCACAAGCACAACCACCCTAACCTTTGTTTGAAAAAATCTCAAATCTCTTTATTCATTATGGTAACTATTCAATTAAACTACGGTACGTTATTTTTTTAAATGTTTCGTGGAATGGTTTGGTTCGCACGTCGGCGTGAGTCCAACCCTCGAGGGCAGGGATTCCGCCCCACGTCGCGTCGCGCGCGGCGCCAACGGCCGTTGCGTTGCGTGAGGCGCCGCGCTTTCCCGCCATTTTGCCAGCAATTCCAAATTCAATACGTGGGTAGGTATTTGATTATAAGCCCTTTGAGTGAACGATGTCATTTATACGATAAGACAACTATCGACGGGTTAAACCATGCAATTTGTGAATGAACGATAACCGTGTTTGTTTCGATTCCTACATTTCACGTCGATTAATTCATCATCATAAGCTCATTTTATATCCCCACTGTTGGAGCACGAGCCTTCCTTATGAATGGATAGGGCGAACGGGCCATAAGCCAACACGCGGGCCCAGTGCGGATTGGTAAAATAAATAAATAATAAATTTTCCTACACTCACACCAATTATCTAGCCCAAGAGAAGCTTCGTTATGAAACTCGTTATATGGTTACTAGACAACGGATAAACATACTTAAAATACTTAAATACATACTTATTTTATACATAGAAAACACCCAGACCCGAGACTATTTAGAAAAACAATAATTAAATAATAATAATAATTAATGGTGGTTGTTAACGATTGCTAATGCAGCCGGGACCAACGTTATGTGCCTTGCGACACTGATTAATTACTTCCATGTAAATTGTTAAAATATTGTTTTAAGTTTAAAGACAAAGCTCGGATAATGAGGCGGGCAAACTGTCGCCTCTCTCTCGCTACGCCTGCTTAGGACGAACATCCACATGGGATATTCGCCTCACAAGTCCTGTCAGCGGGCTTGTTCACTGAACTAACTGATTCACTAACGGATACCCATCATGGGCTTGAGTTTGCTAGCATGCCTGGCATGATGATTAAAACAATAAATTAAACAACGGATGTTTCTTTAGGTATCCATGACGTCGATTGGACACATTATCTCAATGTTCTTAAAGCAGAAACAATAGAAATTCAATTGTTCTATGACAATGTGGTCAATATGACATTGAGCGTCCAAGTATTTAGGTAATAAATATTTTGTTGGGTTGGTTTAATCAATATCAGGAATTTTTTTGGTTTGTTAAGTTCTAAAAGTTTGGGTCTATTATCTTAAAATTATCATATTTTTCTACTACTACTCAGTACTCACTGTGGGTAACTATCTATTAATCAGTGGTATGGTACTCACTGATTAATAGATAGTTACCCACCCACTGCCTATAGTTTTTGAATAACAAGAAGTTAGTAAACGAACGCAAACATTCATAGCTCTGAAATTTTGTTGAAGTTAGTTTAGATTTTCAAAGTACCTTCTATAATATATTAGGCAAGTAATGATACCGGGAAATCACCAAGGTTCTAAAGATTTGGATGTGTGCGAGGAAAGCCTTTACACTTAAGGGGATCCGGAAAATTCTAAAAAAAATAATATTTAAAAGTAATAATAATTCGTATATCGGCATACGTAGTGTAGGCCGCCCTCAGACTAGGTGGAGCGACGATCTTCGCAAGGTGGCTGGCAGAGCTGGGTGAGAGTAGCCGCGGATCGTGCTCGGTGGCGTGCACTTGGGGAGGCCTGATGGGATGATGATGATGAAGAATAATAATTATATTTTGTTCTCAACAACAAACGCGTAACATGTATGACTAGATAACATTAAAAAAAAATTCATTGATACATTATACTGCTGTCAATAGCGAATATTTATACAGCCCCATTAGTGGGGTGCAATACAAGCGTGTGTCACAGGGCCGCCCGCCGCCCGCCGCCGAGCCACGAGGGCGCGCCACCCGCCGGCGGCGCCGGCGCCAGCACCGCCGCCACCGCCGCGCCGCCGCCTGACGCCACTGCCGGCCGGCAACGGGCGCCCGGCCGCGCCGCACGCGATTTATAATTCCTCGCGACTGTACGCACAGGGGTGCGAATGTGCGATTCTTGAACTATGCGACAATAATTCTTACACCACGCTATCAAGTACGAGTGCAGGGAGCACTACATCGTTTTCAGTTGTCACTTATGCCTATTTTGGACACACTTTAGACAAACCTACTTTCAGATACTACTAACTAATATTGTATTAATAATTTTGGCTATCAAATAATTTATCTAGATAGATAGATATCTATCTAATGCAAAAATTATGTTAGAGATTTCATCTTCTTTTTCTTCGCATTCTCCATTTACTTAGGTCGTGCCCGTCTTGGAAGCCTTTTATAGAGGTGTTAACAAATTGTTTTCACGCCACTCTATCTTCAGTTTGTCTTAGAGCGCTAGTCAGAGTTACAGGTCCCGCCAAAGCCTTGACTTGGTCAACCAGCGGCTAGGTGATTGGTTGGATTTGGTTGTTGCACAACAGGTGTAATAAATATTTGAGACAGTAAGGTCTGCAGGGGCACACCAACATGGTCACAATGCAAGAAAGTATAACAGTTAAATGTGAAAGGTTATAATTTTTATGCTGTAGGCCAATTTGAATATCATGACCACTATGGCGAGTTTCAACATCGCACCCTATTGCCCCAGGTATTATTTAATCTGTGTGACTTAAGTGTGTGTGTGTGTGGTACGTTTGAACTACAGGGGTGACACCAATAATAACGCATTATTGCATTTTCCTTTAGCCGCGATTACACGTTGTATGATTGATTATGTTGAAAATGGATAACAAATCCAAGTAATAAACTCAAGGGATTGGGACCAATTACATTTTTTTTTCTTAAATTTTATTTAACTGTTGTACAATCTGATTTCCACCAGTTAAAAAAACTCTATAACAAAACCCTGGGTAAAAGGAAAAATTACTTGAGGAAGCATTAAGATACACCCATCGCTAAAATAGATTTCTGTAGCCGTAGCAGCTACGAAGTGTTCCTTTCTCGTGGTTGCTACGAGCGGTGCCTACGGATGCACCCTACTACGCAATCTTCATATTCTATTTTTATCTATGCTACGAAGTGGGATGCTACGACTCTACGACAATCTTAGAACGACAATGCA
Source organism: Eudonia lacustrata (assembly GCA_947562085.1). NCBI lineage: Eukaryota > Metazoa > Arthropoda > Insecta > Lepidoptera > Crambidae > Eudonia > Eudonia lacustrata. Next base: position 24,661,793 of record OX387317.1, read on the forward strand.
GCATGCAACTTCGTAGCTATTCGTAACTTCGACAACATAAAAATTACGATTGAAATTATTAGAATAGTTTTAGTTTTAATATTTTGTTATTTTTAAATGTGGAATAAGGATGACTTACGTAGGGTCTTTCAGGGATTCTGGTAGCTTATTAGAGAATGTTTTTGACTTGTTTATATAATTTCCAACGCAAATTGTGTTGCGAACAAATTACAAAAACACAAATGTAAAAAAATTTTTTTTTCGACGATAGCTCAATTGGGAGAGCACCTGACCCGGTATGTCAGAAGGGTGCAGGTTCAAATCCCGCTTGTGGTTTTTTTTTTATATTTGTGTTTTTTTTTATTAGAGAATGTACAAAAATGTTTTTTTTAAACTTCAAATTATTTTTAAGTAAGTACTTAACTATATTTAGTTTACAGTATCCAGTTGAGCTTTTATATGAAATCACTTAGGTATCATTAACTAGCACTTTACTCACGACATCGTCCGATTAAAATACCAAACTTTTTCATAGAAATAAAATATAGCCTATGTTAACCGCATGAAATGAAATGTAGTATTCTATCAGTGAAAGACTTTTTGTAATTGGACCAGTAGTTCCCGAGATTAGCCCCGACATACAAATAGACAAAGTCACCAGACGTTACCTCTTTATTAATAGTATAGATCAGGGATGCACAGACTACGGCCCGCGGGCCGCATGCGGCCCGCCGGTCGAATACTGGTGGCCCGCCGACAGCAAAAATAATACTCTCGTACATTCGAAAATATTGAGTTCTATTCCAGAATAAAACCAATAACAAATGTTCGAAAAGTAATTTGAATCTCGCGCGCGCGCTCTATCAATCTTATCGGTGCGCCGTGCATGCGTCGGTAACAGCGGTCGGTAATGTTCGTGCTGATCTCGGTTAAATTCGTTTTCTTGAGGAAGCGCGCCGCGTTATTATTATACTGTTCGAGCGAGCGAGATAGCAATAGTCCCAAATTCCCGATAGCTCGCGTAGGTAGATACACGAAGCTTCCAGAGTCGGTTTCGAGATTTCTCCAGACAGTTTTCGACTCTATGCGCGTGGTATAAAAGCCACGCTAACCGCAGCGACCGACAGTTCGGTTTTAATTTGAGTAAAGTGTCGTTAGTTCTAGTGTAGATTTTAACTCGACTAGCCGGTGTCATAATTATAATATATTTTGATCCACATTCAACGTAGATTTCCCGTCAAGTGCCGTGTATAATTGTGTTGTGAAATCGTAAGTAAAACTGTTATTAATTTTATCTACATATTTTATCAATTATTTTTGGTAATTAATTAGGAACTGTAATTGGTTTTAGGTGCTGTGGTAATCCTAGTCAGGATTAAAACGCAACATGGACATGCCAGGAACTAGTAAAAAACGTAAGGTTAAAGATGAAAATCGGCAGTTTCAAGAAATTTGGACTGAGAAATACTTTTTTGTATGGTCGCATAACAAAGTCGTTTGTTTAATTTGCAAGAATTCTGTTGCGATTGCAAAGGAATATAATGTAAAAAGGCACTATGAAATGCAGCATCCTACTTTTACGAAGTTTACAGGCGAATTAAGAAAGCAAAAAGTTTTGTCTTTAAAACGGGAGCTTATTGGTCAACAAGCTATGTTTTCAAAACCCATTCAAGATACAGAAACAGCTACAGAAGTTAGTTATGAAATTTCTCGAATGATAGCAAAGCGGAGTCGCCCCTTCAATGATGGGGATTTTGTAAAAGAATGCATAGAAATTGCCGCTAAGAAAATGTGTCCAGAAGCAGCAAAAAAGTTTGAGAAAATTCAACTGAATCGTATGACCATCCAAAGACGAATTATGTCTTTGTCAGATAATATTGCGGAACAATTAAATGAAAAAACTAAGATAATTGATTTTTTTTCATTAGCACTCGACGAATCCACTGATATTAGTTCCACAGCTCAACTTCTTATATTCATACGAGGTGTTACTCAAGATTTTGAAGTCTTCGAAGAGTTATTAGGAATGTGTTCATTGAAAGGTCAAACCAGAGGAGTTGATATACTCAATGTACTTTTGGACGAGTGTTCAAAAACTGATTTGGACTTATCGAAATTATCGGGAGTTTCGACTGACGGTGCTCCTTCGATGATTGGTGTCAATTCTGGGCTAGTTACTTTGTTGAAAAAGCATTTGCAAGAAAAAAACTTAAACGCTGAAGATCTCATGCAGTTTCACTGCATTATACACCAAGAAGCCCTCTGTTCTAAAAAAATTGAATTTGAAAATGTCATGAAAGTGGTAGTTTCGACTGTGAATTTCATAAAATCACGAGGACTCAATCACAGGCAATTCAAACAATTCCTTGATGACATTGAATGCGAACATGGAGATTTACTGTATTATACAGAAGTAAGGTGGCTAAGTCGTGGATTGACACTGGAACGATTTTTAAATTTAATAGAAGAAATTGATATTTTTCTGGCGGAAAAGCAAAGGGACGTCCCGGAACTTAAAAGTCCTGATTGGTTGTGTGATTTGGCTTTTTTAGTTGACATTACAAATCATTTGAATGTCTTGAACACACGGCTTCAAGGCAAAAATCAACTGATATCCCAGCTCTACGCACATGTATCATCCTTTCAATGCAAGCTGACACTTTTCAGATCGCAATTGAATTCTGGAAATTACAATCATTTTCCGAATTATAAGAAAATGGCTGAAAAATTCAAAAAAACTGCTATTAATTTCAGTTATGTAAAAAAGCTAGATATTTTGATTCAATCTTTTCAAGACAGATTTTCGGAGTTTAAAACAGTGAAACCTCTGTTGGACATATTTAGCAATCCTTTCACGATTTCAGTTGAAAATGCGCCAGAGTTAATGCAGTTAGAAATTATCGACATTCAGAACGACCAAGATTTACGCAACAAATTCAACGAAGGAGACTTGCTGAACTTTTACCGCTGCATTGATAAAAATACGTACAAAGAGTTGCGCATAAACGCTCTGAAATGTGCAAGCTTATTTGGTTCTACCTATATATGTGAACAAACCTTTTCAATCCTAAATAATAATAAAACAAAAAATCGAAACCGCCTTGCAAATGAAAGTTTGGAAGCAGTTTTACGTGTTGCTACAAGTAAATTTGAGCCAAATATAAAAAAGATTGTAAGCACTATGCAGTGCCACGCTTCAAATTAATAAATTCTTTTTCAATTTGAATACATTATTATCAATTTTTCATTGTCTTTAATTACCTATACTTCTGGTGGCCCACCATCAGTTCATAATTTGCCCGAGTGGCCCCTAGTCTTAATAAGTCTGTGCATCCATGGTATAGATAGATATCGACGACCTCCTTGGTCGAGTGGTTTGTACACCGGTTTTCATGGTGTCACCATCTCTGAGGTCCCGGGTTCGATCCCCGGTCGGGTCAATTTAGAAATTATTGTTTTTCTAAATTGTCTCGGGTCTGTGTGTTTTCTATGTATAAGTAAGTATTTAAGTATTTTAAGTATGTTTATCCGTTGTCTAGTAACCATTTAACGAGTTTCATAACGAAGCTTCTCTTGGGCTATATAATTGGTGTAAGTGTAGGAAAGTTTATTTAGTTTTATTTATTTATATAGAAGAAGATAAAGAAAACCTCATAACTACCTACCTCCACGTGCTGTCAGTTTGCGCGCTCCTCGCCTTTTTCTTTCTGCTTGGTAGACACCAAGAAAGCAGACGCTTTCTTCCGCCGTTTTGGACGGAGGCCTATTCCTCCGCGGCGTCATCCTGAGATTAACAAAACATTTGTTTGCACGGTTACCTCATTACTCAGCATTTTATAAATATTCGTTAACAACGAAGTTTAAGGAAAATAGTAGAAAATTTTTTTTCGCGCAACGAATCTTTTATGTTACGTACTTATAAGTGAATTGCCCGAGAAATGCTACACCTACACTACATGCTAAGTCATTTCAACATAAACTATAGCACATAGGGTTATCGGGCCAAAACCCACTACGCTGGCTCAGTGCCGGTTGGTGGGTTTTAACGGCTTCATGTAAGCATGGAGCATTGTTCCCAAAAAAAACTAGAATGAGGAATAGTGTCCGCTACTTTAGCGAAATAAAAACAATTCGCATGGTCGTTTGTTCACTGGACATCAAAGTAACCGAATATACCAATTATTAGCACTTCGTTTGTAAAACACTTAAATAAATACTAATCTACCTACCTAAGTATTAATTTACATACTCATTTGAATTATACATGCTCCTTACAAGTTTTCTCAACAATTAAATAAGTTTTCAATTATTTATTGAGATTCAGATGAATTATCAACGTAAACGAGGAACTTGATGACGCAGTGGTTAATGCGTCCGTTTGCGCAAATTTCGCAAAGGCCGGCCATCGGGTGGGTGACCAAAATGTATCATCTCGTGCTCCTCCGTGCTTCGGAAGGCTCGTAAAGCTGCTGGTCCCGGTTGCATTAGCAGTCGTTAACTACTGCCGATCCGCACTGAGCCTGCGTGGTGGTGTATAGCCCATTCCCCCTAACTATCCATATAAGGCTTATGCCCCAGCAGTGGGGACATATAATGAGCTGGTGATGATCAACGTTAACTATGCAACAAAGTTCGAGTTTTTTTAATGATATTGAGCTGTTAACTGGAGCATGCGGCCAGACTGAACGAAGCTGACTACTGCCCACTACTGCAGCCCATAAATGTTTGCAAATACTGATGGTATCACAATTTCTTTACCAGCATTAAGCTTGAGTTTTTATGCCTCTATGCTCTGTACTTCCTGGAGAAAACTATATCCATGGTGGAAGAATTCCACCATGGATATAGTTTTCTCTGAAGAAGTCACGTCCAGCTAACTAACCTACCGGTATAATGAACGGTAGGGTTTGTTGAGCGCAGCCACGTCCAGCACTTGCAGGCCTATGCGTTGGTGCGGCGCTGGCGGCGGAGGTAGCAGTGGCTGCAGCGGCAACGTCTGCAACGTCGGCAACGTTGGCAACGTCGGCATAGTCGGCAGCGTCGCAGGCGTTGGCAGCGCCGGCTGCACGCCGTAAGTGGCATACCTCAACAGACTCGGAGACGGTTCGTCCAGTCCACCTGGCAACCATTGGAAATTAAAATGTTTAAAGATCCCCAACCCCACAACCCGGACCACCCGACGAGGACGTCTTTAAAGGCTACGAGGTCGTAGCCTTTAAAGACGTCCTTGGGTTCCGCTCCCGCTCCGATCCGAACCCCTCGGAACATTTTGTAGGGAACGGGCATACGCACTAGTCTAGTGCGTGATGCAATTCCCTCTAAAACCCTCTGACGGTTTTTCGTTTTAGACGGCTTGAGGAACCCTTTAAGTTTCTCGCTGCCCCCAAAAAGTCCTCTGACACTGAAAATGCGACCTGAGGCTATCAGCAAACTAACTCCATAAAAAAATAATCTTGAAAGTTAACATTTTCAATTATGATGTTTTTTATTTTATCATTAACTTACCTCATCACAAGTTTACGCGAACACTATTTGGCATGAAACATTTCAAATACGGATCTCGCAATTAACTCTAATAGATCGGTACAAAGAGTATTTATTTTAATCAACTTCATAAAGTATTGTAATGCAGAAACAAGTTATTAAAACCTTAGATGAATGATTGGTCTCGCTGGCGTAACGAGACCAATCATTCATCTAAGATTAAAACATTATTTAAAAAAAAACAACAACATTTTGTTCGCAACAAAATTTGCGTTAAAAATTATATAAACATTTTAAAACATTATTTTTCTACATATTTTTGCCGAATTATCGAGTGTCGAACTCGCTTTTGTATCTAGGTGCTAAATAGCATTGTGAGAAAAAATCGCGAAGTGTATCTAAAACGTGAGATAGGAAATTATCAAGACTGTTTTTTTTATATATAAATCCTTTCTCATGTTAGGTACATACTTATACATTAGTCCATGCTTATACTATATGTATTGATAATACTACACATACATGCTTATACTATATGTATTATCAATACATATAGTATAAGCATGCAGCAGTAAGTAGCAATATATCAATCGTGTTTAAATATGGAAAACAAAAATGTGGCAAAACATTTCGGAATAATGAAATTCGTACCAAAAAATACTAAGTATACTATTTTTAATCTAAAAAATCCATATAAAGTTTGTAAATATCATATTTATTACACAGGTATAGGTAAAAACTTACTCCCCATTTTCGTGCGTAACTCCCACACTCTAGTCTTAAACTTAGTACAATATCCCAGAGGAGGTTCGATGTGCCCCAATGTAATACGAAAAGAGAAAATACTACTATCACTTAATTATTTAATAGAGTTAACGTAACACGAGTTACCAGATTGATAGCCCGACTAACTGTGTAAGAGCATTACATGGTTATTTTTGGGTTTTTCCACAATCTGATACGGAGACTTATTAAAAATACCAGATTAAACATTATTTTTTATTCATAATAAATTGTTGATTGCAAAAGATCAACTTTAAAAATATATAATAGTGATTTTTCTTTCAAAGAAAAAGTTTAAATATTAGTATGTTATCTCTTTTGTGATTCCCTAAAAAAATAGAAAAGCTTCGTAATTTAAAATTGATGTTACTGTTTCTGTCAAACGCAGTTCCGAAACCATAGTGACTGCTTGTTTTGGGATCTTTTGATATAGAAAATACTTATTTGTGGTAAAAATGCCTGAGAACCCGTTGCCGAAGATCCCCCAGAGCCCCTCGCCGGTGGCCCGGGCAGGGGCAGGGGACATCTCGGAAAGGGAGCTCTCCCGTGAGAGACACAACATGCAGACTACGCCCCCCACGTTAGTAGAATTACATAAGTAAAATTATAAACTTTTTTCAAGTAAATGATTTTATGTACGGTACGTAACTAGTTCAGAAGAGAATAATAAAAGATAACTAAGGGAAATAATAGAGTCGTCAGAGATTTTGCTTGAGCGATCAATTTGACAGTTCAAGTTGGTTCAAGAGCAATAGCGTGACGTGGCGTACAGCCATCATAGTTTTACATGTATTCAGTACTTTTTTGTTGTTTGAACTAATTAACTTTGATTCTGGATAATTTGTTATAGTTTTAGGATATATAGGGTTTTAGGCACATATCAATTACTTGATTAGTTTTCCCAATGACATTTGCTGTCAAATTTGACTTGATAATGTTTCAATCGGGCTACGAAGGGTCACATTTATATGGATTTAATTTAGTTTTAAAAAGATAAGAAATAAAAAAATAAGCCCAGATTCTAAACGTACATAACTCTCCGTTCCATCTAGGCGCGTCCAACCGGCGCATCCCAAGAAGCAACTGTTCTCAGTGCCGGTGAACAAGTTCACGGGCAAGCTGAGCGCGCCCAGCCCCAACCTGGTGCGCCTGCGCAGCTGCCTGGACGCGTATACACACGCTACGCCCACCAGGCCGGCTAGGGTTAGGCCCAAGGCCGTCTCCATGGAGGACCTGACACCCACCAAGAAGATAAGAATTCAGAGGTAATAAGAGTCTTGAGGAATCGCAATCCATAATTGCGCTAATGCGATCGACCCTGTCTTGGAAAATGCCTAAACCGCTCATGATGAAAAACAGAACACAGAATGGATGTAAACTGATGAAAATATTATGCGAGAGGCACCTTCATCATCATCATCAGCCTACATTTATTATTAGCCTCTCCAAGTGCATGCCACTGAACAAGATCCGCGGTTACTCTCATCCTGTCTTGTCAGCCACTTTGTAGGGTATCTAAAAGTTGAAAGTCACCTTGGCTTGACTAAATATATTTAATTCTCGCCTCCCCTTTCAGGAACGACAGGGAGGAATCTTTCGTCGGGTCACCGGTGGTGCACACTGCGGCGGAGGAGCAGGCAGCAGCGAAGATCGCGAGGTTCATGCTGGTGAGCGCGTGGCGGCGCCGGCGCGAGGACGTGCGCTGTCTGCGAAAGACTCTGGAGTGCCAGGTGAGCTCCACGTACACTGGTGATTGCATTGTCACTCTTGCGGTACATGAAGGGGATATACAATGGGTTTTAGTGGGTAGACCCCTCCTTCTCCCGAATCCCTGTCGAGACCCTCGGGCTTGGGTAGGGAGGCGGGAACTGGAGGTGAGAACCCCACATTACCATCCACGCCTCCCCGGGCGCGGGGGTTCAAAGGCGACATGTTTTCCCACCGGCAAAAAAAATTATGAGCTCCACGTATGCCTACCTGCCTAGCTCTATTAGAACTGTTAGGTGTAGGAAGATGATAGCATCTTCCTACACCTAACAGTTCTAATGGTTCCACATTTACCAGCATAGGCTGGTAAATGGAATATGGATAGAAAAGTGTGAGAGGTGTTTTTCTAACAGATGTTTAACTTATTTAATAGGGTCTATAAAAATGATGATGATAAACTTAAGGAAACCAATCTTAAGCATTAGTAGAAAATGAAGACGTGACTAATTTATTTTAACACCAAAACCTAAGCTTTTTTATTTTTTTCGATTTCAATGGTAAGTAGTTAAATAGGTTACATAATTTTTCACTATGGTCACTTACATAATTTTGAACTGGGTTGTTTTAAATCTTTAAAACTTATTTTTAACACGCATTTAAAAAAAAATTAAGTACATCGGTTTTTTGTACGTTATTTTAATATAAGATAATTTTTTTTATATCTTGCGGGTAAGCACGTGGCTTTCATCTCGCCTGATGTCAAGTGAGGCCGAAAGTGGAAGCGCACTTCATCCGGAATCCTCAACTAGTGAGGCACTGGCTATCTTAGATAAGTAGTTATATACATAGATATAAGTAAATTACCTACATTTCACATTTGCTGGTACACGCAATGAGGTAAATTTTACATCAGCTTGGTCGCACCACGTCGCTTCCACCACGTAGATAGCTCCACGTCTTTGATTGGCGCTGGCGTGGCTGCGGCGCTGGCGGCGGCGTGCGGTCGGCGTGGCGGCGCCACCGGTGGCGTGGCTGCGGCGGCGCGGCGGCGCGGGCCGAGTGTGCGTCACGGCCGGCCGGCCGCAGCTGGGTTTTTCCTTATATTTTGCGTTTGGGAATGGATGAAGTTGGAAAAGTGAGATAATGGGGCTCGGAGCGCCTCAGTTCGCGGGCGCTCGTTTACCTCACCAAATTAATTGTTTGTTATGATTATGTATTCCAAAAAACTTTGCAATAATAATTAAGTAGTTTTGTTATTTTTTCTAGCTTACCGACGAAATAATCATAGGTTTTGGTGAGTTTGCGACATCGTGCTTGCATGTTTTATCAGTGACTTATTAGATAAAGCTAACTAAATAGTTTAGTAGGTAGTTAATGGTCACTGTCTGTTTTTTAGTTTTCAAAATTAACTACCAAAAATAATAAATACGACCCAATATTGTTAAATTGTTAAGGTAGTTTTATACAATGTTGCCGATGTAGTATATGTATATTCCATCCATAAGGACAGATCCCAAGCATATTTTTTATTTAACCTATAATAAACAAAACTCACACATGAACCCTGGTCGTAGCATAAGGGGTGTGCTCGTCACACGGTCTCGTGAAAAGAAAATAGCAGCACGCGACCGGATGCGGCCTGCCTGAGCTCGCGCGCGGAGGCTCCGCGGTTCCGTCCCGAGAGGTCATCACCGTGCTATTATTTATGTACTTAGTCATCGCATATGAGCACGCGCACGCGCCGGGCTGACTGCTACGACGAATTCCTGGAATGTCTAGTCTTTTGAATAAGTGTTATTAGTTACGCGAATGTAAGGACACTTCCCCCGTACAAGTGTCGGTAGCCGATCGGAGATACTCGGGTTGAAAGCGATAAAGCGTGTTTCAATTCCCATAGCACCGTTAGATGACCTTCTGTGTTTTGTAGGGTTAACTATGTTATAATTATAATAATATAAACGCGTTAATAATAATCTTTATTAAAAGTATGGTGCGAGACGAGACGACACCTATTCCAAAACTTATTAACATTGATTATTAATAATACAAAGTACTAATATAAAGTACAGTGGGTTACCGGACGACGTGTTATATATTTCCAATCATGTCGCCACGTTCTATCGCATTTGACGGAAACTAGAGAGAAGTCTAAAATAGGAATATGGAATAGGAAAACGATTGTAATTCTTTTAAAAACAAGTTAACAAAAACTGTTTTTGTCTCTGCCTTACTCTAGGTGTCGTGCTCGGAGAGGCTGCGGATCCAGGTGTCAGCGCTGAAGAGCCTGCTGGACGGCGACAACAACAAGCTGCGGCTGGCCATGCGCGAGCTGGAGCGGCTCAAGCAGCTGCTGCGCGACAAGGACCTCGAGAAGGCGCTGCTGGAGCGGGTGAGACCTCCCCGCGCCATAGCGGCTGGCCCTGCGCGAGCTGGAGCGGCTCAAGCAGCTGCTGCGCGACAAGGACCTCGAGAAGGCGCTGCTGGAGCGGGTGAGACCTCCCCGCGCCATAGCGGCTGGCCTTGCGCGAGCTGGAGCGGCTCAAGCAGCTGCTGCGCGACAAGGACCTCGAGAAGGCGCTGCTGGAGCGGGTGAGACCTCCCCGCGCCATAGCGGCTGGCCTTGCGCGAGCTGGAGCGGCTCAAGCAGCTGCTGCGCGACAAGGACCTCGAGAAGGCGCTGCTGGAGCGGGCGAGACCTTCCCGCGCCATTGCGGCTTCCTGCTAGTAAGATTCTGCCCGGAATTCTGACTGGATGGCGACCGCAAAGTATTGCTTTACATTGCTGGGTCGCGAAGAATACCTAGATTAAGTAAAAGCATATAAGGCGTAGAACACGCGCGTAATACCCTTGGTATCGGTAACGTTCACATATGAGCTGAGGTAGCAGCTTTCCATCAGGCGGCTCATATCATTAAAAAACCTTATAAATGGCTTTAGGTATTCTTCCTGGCCCAAAACACCGGCCGTGCATAGAGCAGCGTGTGATTACAATTTTCATTTATTTCTATCCATTGAAATTTGTTAATTTATATGATAACATTGGGTATTGAAGACGTTGTTGTTGTCATTGAAAGAGGCTCAATTAACTTAAAAAGTATAGATTAGTCAGACTAAATGTCCGCGGGTCGGATACACAGCCACGATAACCTCATCTGACCTGACTCGTATTGTCCGTAGGCTTCAAATCCTGCTCGTGTAATTTTTTCAACACTCTGGACTGTCTAAAAATATGTTATTTATTACAATTAGCAGTGTCTGCATTACTTGATAAAACAATACGTTGGTAATGTACAAACGGTTACCTATTGAAACGCATAACGTTTTTAGGCATAAATTGAAAATGCATAATGTTCATGGCCATAATCGTCACTTGCATAAGTCATAAGTCTTTATAGCATAACTTCATAACGCATATCATCATATGGCCAAAATCTTTAAGGCATAATCATGGAAAGGCATAAGTGCAATAATCTTAATTAACCAAAGGCATAATTGAAATTTGCCATAACATTTAAAAGGCATAATATTCAAAAGGCATGCATTTAATAAGCATAAACTGACAAAATCCATATATTCTTAAGGAATAATACTTGTTTACCCAAGCATGCAGCAAGCTAGCAGTATGCAAGCAAGCATGCAACATGCAGCAGGCATGGTTTCTGTCACGGCTCCGGCGCTGCGGGGCTCCGGCGTTCCCACACGAGCTTATCATCGCAGATGGTTTTCGCTCTCCGACGCGGCTGAAGCTGGCCGGCCACCTGCTCCTCGGCTCGCGGGCCGCCTCGCCCCTCCGCGCCTATGCGCTTCTAAATTACACTCTAGGGGTAGGACAGACAAGACTACATGGAGTCGGATTTGCAGCGATTTGTTTCTGTCACTGACTTCTGTAGCACAACAGTAATAAAAACACAACGTATTAACTTTTTAAGACTATATTTATTATTAAATCAAATTAAGGTTAAAATGCTATAAATATAAATAAATACAAAATTTAACTTAGTAAAATTATAGTAAGTGAATAATATACGTAATGTTGCTATAAGTGTATTTAGACCAAGTAAAAATTATATCCAATGAACGTTATATCCTTTGAAATTAGTTCATTTGTAATTGTATGAAATGAAATACACCCCTTAAAACAACATAAGATTATGTCAAAACAAAATTATGAATGTTATCAGTTATGCATAATACAGTGTGGGCAGGCCTCCAACAAGGTGGACCGACGATCTGGTGAAGGTCGCGGAAAGCCGCTGGATGCGAGCAGCACAAAACCGGTCGTTGTGGAGATCCTTGGGGGAGGCCTTTGTCCAGCAGTGGACGTCTTTTGGCTGAGATGATGATGATGCATAATAAAATATTATGCCAAAAAATATTGTGCTTTTTGTTTTATATACCATATGATGTATGGCAATCGAAATTATGACAATAAACAGTATTGTATGCGTTTTAAGTGTCACCATACAAACAGTGTAGCACAGAACTGGGTGCCTATTGCAAAATTTGTATGTACAGCGCGCCTCCTGGCGACATACAAGAAGATTTAAAATTTTGTCATACAAATTCTCATTTTTAACGGACTTCAAAAAAAGGAGGAGTACTCAATTCGACTAAATATTTTTTTTTGTATGTTTGTTACGCGATATCTCCATAAGTTGTATACCGATTTTGAAAATTCTTGTTTTGTTCGAAAGGGTATACTTCCCTGGTGGTCCCATGATCATCAGGTCAGGATCCGATGGTGGAACCCTGAAGAAATCGAGGGGAACCTTCAAAAATCGTAGTGGCGCTGCGTTTGTTAATTTTTTTCATTAAGTATTTTAAAGCACTACTATTTAATGAAGGTCTGGGTCGATCTGATGATGGAGCCGAAAGACAGTCGAGGGTACTCCTCAACGATTTACAGCAATAACCTGGTGTTTGGGCTTCATTAATTTGTATTGGTGAGAACTTTTCGAACACTATAGGGATTATAGAGAACACTACAGGGATTATAGAAAATTTAACAACAAATTAATAAACCAAAACAGAACAGCTCGTATATTATATGAAAAAAACATACTGCATGCTGGGCCTAAAAAATTTTACTCAATTACATTCGGCAACAAATAGATTCTAGAGTTACCATTCCTAATGTCCTACTCAACAAACAAGGCCACATCGTGACACAGCCCCTTGATATAGCTGAAGTATTTGCGGATCAGATCGCGAGTGTCTTCTAAATAGAACCACAGAGCCAAGTACCAATTTTAGACCCGCTACTTCGAGTTGGGGACTCCATTGAAGAAATACTTTTTACCAAAGACAAAATCCAGCAAGTCATAAAAGAAGTGAAAACGGATTCTTCGCCAGGACCTGATGACATCCCTGTAGCAATATTAAAGAAATGTGACCTCACTAACTGCCTAGCAATAATAATGCAGACGTCATATGAGACTGGAACCCTACCTCATTTGTGGAAAACGGCAATGTGGTGACGCCCATTTTTAAAAAAGGAAGTAAATTAGAAGCTTCTAACGACCTATAAGCTTAACTAGTGTGGTTTTCAAGGCCATGGAAAAAATTATAGTTAAGCATATTCTTTCTTCACCAATCATCAAGTCATTGCTGAAGTGCAGCATGATTTTCTACGGTATCCAACTTGTTGTCATGTCTGTCATTGTGGACAAAACACTTAATGAGAAAGAGCCTATCGACGTTATCTACCTAGACTATGAAAAAGCTTTTGATACAGTCCTTACGAGAAGACTCCTCCAAAAACTAGAATATGTGGGATTACGTGGGAAACTACTAACCTGGATCGAGGCTTTCCTACAGCAAAGGACCTTACAAGTGAGAGTAGGTGATACGATGTCACACCGCCGAGAGTTACACAGTGGTGTGCCGCAAGGCTCGGTCCTCGGGCCCGTGTTGTATATAATTTACACTTTTAATCTGCCACACTGCCCTCAAAGTAACGTCAGCATCTTTGCTGACGACACTAAAATATTTGCCAACCCGTTAATAGACTACGACCGCCTTCAAGACGACCTTAACACAATTGTCAACTGGTAGAAGGACTGGCTCATAAATCTCAATGCCTTGAAATGTACTGTTTTGCATATAGGCAGTCGAAATCCCCGTCTGTCTTATAAATTGGGTGATGCACAACTAATGGAGACCAAGGTGCAAACAGACCTGGGAGTGAAGATTACAGAGGACCTGAAGTGGGAAGAGCATATAGCTTCGATCACCAAGAAAGCTAAAAGTCTTATCTATCTCATAAGGAAAGCCTTTGGAGTCATAACACCAGAAATGATGCTTCAAATTCACAAAACTTTTATAAGACCCATTTTAGAGTACGCATTTCAGGTCTGGAGCCCCTAATTTGTTATGGACATTGAGCTCTTGGAAAAGGTACAGCGCAGCTTCACTAAAATACCACGACTACTAAAACGGCGATCATATGAGGAGCGATTAGAAGTACTGAAACTCACAACTCTAAAGGATCGCAGAGACCGTGGAGATCTGATTGAGACATTTAAGATTTTAACAGACGTTATGATCTTCAGATTTGGTCAAATTATTTATCCGAAACGACAACACCCATCTAACCACTTTAAATTATGTACCAGTTCCTCAAATAACAACCCTCACAAATATTTTCTGAGCAATCTTGTAGTGAGTGCGTGGAACAAGCTCCCGGAAGAAGTGGTCTCAGCCCAAAACTTGAACCAATTTAAAAACAGACTCGATAAATATATTCTCAATAAATAAAAATAAATGATAATATGATAACTAGTGGTGTATAGCAAAATACAGGCACTTATCAGTTGTTTCAACCTCCTGTGTGATAATTTATTATAATAATAATAACTTTACACCTAGATGAGTTGTGACTGTCATGAGGGGTCTGATGATGAAGACGAAGGTCGTCAAGGGAACTCCTCAACGGTTTACAGTAGCTACCTTGTGTTTGGACTTAATTCATTTGTATTGATGAGAACTTTGCACCCATTATGGGTTATTAGTGCCATTACAGGTCAGATGATGGAAACCATAGACAGTCGAGGGAATTCCTCAACGATTTACAGCAGTTACCTTTTGTTGGGCTTACTTCATACGATTCAATATGCCAAAATGTTCAGTTCGTACAAAAATAATACCTAATTAAGATTGAAGTTTTACATAGGAATACCTCTACCTATTAGGCCGTCGTTTCCTCATCCGAGAAGCATCCTTAAGTCTACCCATCACTAAAAATCGTAAAATATAATAATTTTAACAATAAATATAACTGACTTCAAAAAGGAAAATAAAAAGGAAAAAATAAATTTACTTCAATAGTCTTTCTTTAAAACTGATATTCGTATGGTAATTAATAATATGATTTCAATTCTTGCTTTTTATAGCTGTTTTTTGTGTACTTATTTAATCATTTCTGATTAACTAAATCAAGTACGAATTACTTTGTGCTAAGATAAATTTATTTTTTACTATTTGTTTTCCTTTTTGAAGTCAGTTTTTTTTTTTTTAAATTTCATTAACGTGATCGAATAGCGAAATTCGCAATAGGCACGGGTGTACACTAAAATCTATTCGCTTGTTTTGCCGCTCAAACTTCCGACACTCAATGTAGTATGTTAATTGCTTTATCTACACTAATGTTGTAACATTCTACTTATGTTTCCAATACTTGACTTATAATTACTACTGTTATAGCGCAGACAACAAAACACTCAATTTAAGCAATTTCACATGATGGTATAATATCCACATCGATATCGTAATAGTAGTTTATGCAACTGTCATATAATGAAGGGTATTAAAACACGAGTGTGAGTTTATGAAACGAGCGCAGCGAGTTTCATAATAGTAACGAGTGTTTTAATACCCGTGTTATATGCAGTTGCATACACTACTTTATCTTCACTAATGCAATTAGTCAAACAACAAGAGTAAAAGCTGACAATAGTTTATTTATAATAATTGTTCAAATTTTGGATGGTACAATTTTGAAAGTTAATGTTAATTATTGATCCAGCAGCTGTAGCGGTCGCGGGGCACGCAGTAGAGCTCGTAGACAGAGTTGGAATATTTATAATTACTTCATTCGTCTTGTTTTCTATACTGTTCAAGATCGTATTTGAGACTTGAATTTTATTCATTAAAGACTCATCAATGTAGCTTTCAGCCACAGTAGAAGACTTCCACCCCCCGTGTCGTTTCAGTGCGGTCAAATCACCACCGCTATCTATGAGAAGGGTCGCCGAGGTGCGCCGGAAGCAATGCCCCGTGTACAACGCTGGGTTAGGCAGATTCAAAAAACTTGCGATAGTTTTTCCCAGAGCACCAAATTTATTAATACCAGTTCTTTGATCGACGCACTTCCCCGATCTATAGCTTAAGAAAAAGGCAGGGTTTCGACAGGGGGTGGGTCGAAGTTCCATGTATTTTTTACATACGGCATAGCAGTTGCCCGTCACAACGAAAGAACGATCTATTTTCGTTTTTGTTTTCGAAACATTCACCATGATTGTACTGTCGTCTATGTTAGAGACTTCATCGAACTGGATGTTGTATAGCTCTTGCCTTCGGCATGCCCCCATTATGCCGAAGATTAGTGCAACCTGTAACAATAAACGATATAATAAGCTTGAGGTACATAGCCAAGGCAAAAACTATGATTTATGAAGTAGTAAAGTGTAGGTACCTACTACCTAATTTATACACAAAGCGCTTAAACGGAGTGTCTAGATAACTTGCGTGTGTAGTACGTAAGTACTAGGTAGATTAAATAACAGAACTAAAATACACTTACCTTTTCAAAAAGATACAAAATATCTGGTGAATCTTTCAGGAACATCTTTATTTGGCCTGATGTAAACGTCAAGGACTTTTTTTCCTTGTGTCCTTCTGAACTGCGTTTCAGGAACGCTATGACTTTTGAATACTTCGTAATATCAATATTGTTGTAGATACTCAGTGTGGACTTGAGCATAGAATATTTAGCCCACATAGAAGATGGCTTGAATTTGTCGGAGAGGTCTTTGAGATACACAAGAATGACATTTTCAGAAAATGATGTAGTTTTCTTTTCGATCTTCCATGCCAAAAAGTTATTATATTCTTTTTTATATAATTTTCTAGATTTTTCTGGCAAAAGATTGTGAGTTACTTTTGTTGCCAATTCTAGAATATCCGGAGGCGTACAAATATCATCGTCGCTGTCCATTTTTAACTTTTAATTTGTATTTTAAAAACAAAACACATTGCGAAACATTAAATTCACGCGTACGTGTATTGTCACAGTGAACTTGCCGCCATTAAAATCTAACCAATGAGAGCGCAGCTGCGCGCGCAGGGCCAATCAGGAGCGAGCGCGCGCTGTTCTTTTTTTATTTAATTGGCACAAGATCTTACCAAAGAGTTTTGTGTATGTAAGTTTAGTAGTTTCGACGAAGTTTTCACGTATAACCCAACTGTTTTCAAAAGCCAGCCTAATATCAAAATTTTATACAACTTGTATGAGGATTTTGACATAAGGCTCGCCAGGTTAATTGGTCGCGTTTTATTGATGTTATAATGAGATTTTACGATATCGATGTGGATATTATACCATCATGTGAAATTGCTTAAATTGAGTGTTTTGTTGTCTGCGCTATAACAGTAGTAATTATAAGTCAAGTATTGGAAACATAAGTAGAATGTTACAACATTAGTGTAGATAAAATCTCATTATAACATCAATAAAACGTGACCAATTAAACCTGGCGAGCCTTATGTCTAAATCCTCATACAAGTTGTATAAAATTTTGATATTAGGCTGGCTTTTGAAAACAGTTGGGTTATACGTGAAAACTTCGTCGAAACTACTAAACTTACATACACAAAACTCTTTGGTAAGATCTTGTGCCAATTAAATAAAAAAAGAACAGCGCGCGCTCGCTCCTGATTGGCCCTGCGCGCGCAGCTGCGCTCTCATTGGTTAGATTTTAATGGCGGCAAGTTCACTGTGACAATACACGTACGCGTGAATTTAATGTTTCGCAATGTGTTTTGTTTTTAAAATACAAATTAAAAGTTAAAAATGGACAGCGACGATGATATTTGTATGCCTCCGGATATTCTAGAATTGGCAACAAAAGTAACTCACAACCTTTTGCCAGAAAAATCTAGAAAATTATATGAAAAAGAATATAATAACTTTTTGGCATGGAAGATCGAAAAGAAAACTACATCATTTTCTGAAAATGCCATCTCAAAGACCTCTCCGACAAATTCAAGCCATCTTCTGTGGGCTAAATATTCTATGCTCAAGTCCACACTGAGTATCTACAACAATATTGATATCACGAAGTATTCAAAAGTCATAGCGTTCCTGAAACGCAGTTCAGAAGGACACAAGGAAAAAAAGTCCTTGACGTTTACATCAGGTCAAATAAAGATGTTCCTGAAAGATTCACCAGATATTTTGTATCTTTTTGAAAAGGTAAGTGTATTTCCATGTGTGGTGCCGGGGATAAAGAATTGCACCACCCCATCTCAACTCGTGGGTGTCGTAAAAGGCGACTAAGGGACCATTCCAGAGGATGGGCAGCAGCATCTCTCTGAGGTTACTTTCAACCTACTGCGATCGCCAACCCGCCTGCCAAGCGTGGCGATTATGGCAAATACCTGCCATCTTGGGGGAGGCCTTTGTCCAGCAGTGGACGTCTTTTGGCTGAGATGATGAAGTGTATTTTAGTTCTGTTATTTAATCTACCTAGTACTTACGTACTACACACGCAAGTTATCTAGACACTCCGTTTAAGCGCTTTGTGTATAAATTAGGTAGTAGGTACCTACACTTTACTACTTCATAAATCATAGTTTTTGCCTTGGCTATGTACCTCAAGCTTATTATATCGTTTATTGTTACAGGTTGCACTAATCTTCGGCATAATGGGGGCATGCCGAAGGCAAGAGCTATACAACATCCAGTTCGATGAAGTCTCTAACATAGACGACAGTACAATCATGGTGAAAGTTTCGAAAACAAAAACGAAAATAGATCGTTCTTTCGTTGTGACGGGCAACTCCTATGCCGTATGTAAAAAATACATGGAACTTCGACCCACCCCCTGTCGAAACCCTGCCTTTTTCTTGAGCTATAGATCGGGGAAGTGCGTCGATCAAAGAACTGGTATTAATAAATTTGGTGCTCTGGGAAAAACTATCGCAAGTTTTTTGAATCTGCCTAACCCAGCGTACACGGGGCATTGCTTCCGGCGCACCTCGGCGACCCTTCTCATAGATAGCGGTGGTGATTTGACCGCACTGAAACGACACGGGGGGTGGAAGTCTTCTACTGTGGCTGAAAGCTACATTAATGAGTCTTTAATGAATAAAATTCAAGTCTCAAATACGATCTTGAACAGTATAGAAAACAAGACGAATGAAGTAATTATAAATATTCCAACTCCGTCTACGAGCTCTACTGCGTGCCCCGCGACCGCTACAGCTGCTGGATCAATAATTAACATTAACTTTCAAAATTGTACCATCCAAAATTTGAACAATTATTATAAATAAACTATTGTCAGCTTTTACTCTTGTTGTTTGACTAATTGCATTAGTGAAGATAAAGTAGTGTATGCAACTGCATATAACACGGGTATTAAAACACTCGTTACTATTATGAAACTCGCTGCGCTCGTTTCATAAACTCACACTCGTGTTTTAATACCCTTCATTATATGACAGTTGCATAAACTACTATTTTCCGCCAAAGGCCACGTCACGAAAGAAGCGTTATGTGACGTAAACGATAACGGAGTAGTGTGGTTATCCACTGAAGTAGGTATTCATCACACGCGGCAAGTTATGACCACTGTTTATATTGTAAGTAGTTAGTTGTTTTTGTTTTCAGAATCATGTTGTGCAATGGAATCTTATTTGTTTACTGCTTTCAGTATAAAAACTATTTTTCTAATAAAGTAACTGGGTATACCACTTTTCTAGTCTTTTCGTTCTAGTAGATGCAAAGGGTAGATTTTAAACCGACTTTATTTAACAATAAACGTGAAAAAAGATCACTAATACATACTAGTGGGTCGCCCGCAAAACTTCGCGTTTATTCTACAGATTTTTTTGGAATTTTGAAACCTAGGTATGACAGGTTTCTTTATTTTTCTGCACATCTGCGGCGGCAGCTCTTCAAAATGAGACCATAACCGATTTTTTATGTGCAGCTATCGTCCCTTAATCACTGGGAAAAAATCGGCTTACGTTATTAATATATAATATATTTTGGGCATTAGAAAAAAGAAACCTCATATTCAGAAAAAAAAAAACCGACTCCAAAAAATTTGACTGATAAAATTGCACTAAAAAGTAAAAAATAAGCGTTAGACTTAGCGTTAGCCGGTGCCAGCCAACGAAGTTTTTGAAGCCGGTGCCAGTCCGCGTTTGTAGTTAAAATTTCATGCATAAGATTGAATGTACATTATTCATTCATGTCATTAAATGTTATGTTAAAGTTACCTTGGCTGGCACCGACTCCAAAAGTAACAATAATTGTACCTATATTTTTTCTTAATAAAGTTATTGTCTGTATAAGTCTAACGCTTATTTTTTACTTTTTAGTGCAATTTTATCAGTTAAATTTTTTGGAGTCGGTTTTTTTTTTTGTTAAAATTTTTGTTTATTTTTCGCTTTTTAGTGATTCGTTTCGATCTATTTATCAAAAGCGAATATGGGTAGACCTACTAAACACGCTGCTCGTATGAGACAGCGCCGTTTAAATGAGACAAGCGAAGAAAACGAGAAACGCCTATCTCAAAGTAGGAAATCAAAAACTGAGTTCCGGTGCTTGTCTTCTTTTGCTTCGTCATAGTCGCTTAACTATCTTAATCGAGATATTTTATCGCCACCCGTGAAATACTTATCATTGAGGAGTTCCGATGGCATTCTGTGGTCTTTTCATCGGTTACACTTCATCAAATGATACTTTCTGAATGTAAATGCTTGACTTATTTCTGAAAATACCAAAATCGCGATAGGTATGCCTACAATATTCGAGGAGTTCCCTCAATTCCTCGAGGATCCCATCATCAGAACTGAACCAAATTAAAATGGGACCACACGGGAAGCACCGTTAAAAACAAGGTACTATATTAAAAATCCAAAGAAATGTATAACATTGTACCGAGTAAAAACAAAAAAACGACCGCCGTGAATTTGCTAGATTTAATTGTATTCCAATTATCTGAGAGCGCGGTGACTCATGCCGGGAAAATGCGGCGGACGGCGGCGCGGCGGTGTCATAGCAACCACGCGCGCGAAACAACGAGAAAGCAGAAGGACACACGCTCGAGCACACATAAACAGACTCTCTGTGCTGATGCTGTTACGAGATTTCGTGTGCGTGAGAGGTTGTCTATGAGTATGTATGTTTTTTTTTTTGAGAGATTGCTGATTGCCTCAAATGGCATTTTATCAGCGTCACCGGGCATTTTTAGGGGCGGCGAGGTACGTAAAGGGTACCTCAAGCCGTGTGAAACGAATCACCTTCGGAGGTTTTCTAGAGGGAACGGCATCACACACTTAAAAGTGCGTGTCCCCGTGCCTTACTAGATTCTCCGAAGGCTTCGGATCGGATCGGGGTGAGTATGTATGTATTAAGGCGACACTTGGAAAAAATACATCATCATTCATCGAAAGTTGTAAGAGTATGACAAGACCAACGAATCTGAAATTTTGATATAGATAACTTCATGCCTTTGTCTTTAAAACCCTTGCTCAATAACACGATTGTGCAATTTTGACTCGATCGTAATCCTTTACGAAAACACCTCTAAAAAATCATTAATGCTATAATTACAATGAAATTACTTAATCTATATGTTTTAAAATTACTCAAATATATTGATAATACATTATTCTTAATTTGATTGCTGCATATTTTGATAACTCAAACCAACAGCATTTTAAAAATATTTTTTGTTTTTTTCAAATTGCGGTCTCATTTGTCGCAGGCGCTACCTACGTGTTTTCGACCTTATGATAGCGCCCGTAAGGTACAGCCTTTTTAAACATTCTCAAATCGAGGTGGCGTCTTAAGCTTACCTTCTAAGTTTTTTATTTTGTGTACGCGCTCTGATGGTCCCGCGAGTCAATGGAGTTGCTCAAATGATGTGTTTGTCTGCAACAGGAAAAGGTGGCGCTCGAGAGAGACGTGTGCGCGGCGGAGGACCAGGCCTCCAACATGAGCATCGGTGAGACGTTTTCATTATTACTTGTCCCACCGCTGGGCAAGGGTCTCTTTACACCCTATTTTATTGGCAGTTTATTTTTTAACCATAACAAGGAAACCTGTGACTTATCAAAATCTGTTTGTTGGTAAGCATTACTGAGCAAATTGCTATTTTACAATAAAATTGTTGTTATATCGGCAGGCTTTAGATATGATAGTAGATTACAATAGATAATATAGTAGATAAGTTGGTGTAGAATCAAGGCCTACCACTAACCAAATCCAGTAAGTTAAATACGTAGACAACCGCGCCTGGGAAGCGAACCATTAAACCTGAGACATGTTGTCTAACCACTCGCTAGACCGCAGCTAGCCGGTGGCAGTAATTTTTTTTGCTAATGAAGTGTAAAGTCTACTAAAAACTAACTCCAAAAGTATGATGTGTCTACTGTGAGCTTTGTTTACTATCCGTATTCATTCGACTACGTTTACGAAAACGAAAATTAGTATGGCATTGAAGCAGCGCCTCCGCGCGGCATACTAGAGGAGTTAACATTTTGCCATACAAATTCTCGTTTTCGTTAACGTAATCGAATTGCGAAAGAAACTCGCACTTGGCACCATTGAGAGAGCACGTGCCATTTTAGAGCAAATACCTTTGGCGGATTAAACGCCAAACCACAACGCACACTCATAGTGAATCGTAAGATCCGAACTTCCGAACAATGCCCATATTTGTTAATGACCGGATAATTAGAGTGCTTTAGGGATGTGTAATGAATGAGTGATAGGTACGACTATACAGTGTTTTATTTAACAAGGACAGTTGAGGAAGTCCGAAACCATAAGAGATACAGAAAAAGTGTCTTATTGTATCAATTCTTTTTAAGTGTAAACAATTTTGGCATAGCAAATTATTTTGGTCAAGTGTGAGTTGTACCTTTACATAAAAATGAGTCGAATGGATCAAATATTTTTTTATGCGGATCGACTCTGTTTCATGTTAGAATAATTTATTGTATTGGAAAAAAAAAAGAAACAGAAGAAGTCAGTAAAATTTAATGAACTGTTTTCTCACTTATACTTGACCGAAAAATTTGCTATGCCAAAAATGTTTTCACAAAAAAGAAAGTTGATGGTTTGTAAGACAGATTCTCTGTATCACCTACTTCTTCCTCATACTGTCCTAGTAAAAAAAACACTCTGTATAGAGCGCGTTCCATATGCGAACTTGCAAGTTAAGAGGTAGGTAGTAGGTAAAAAAATTATGGACGATTCAAAAGCACTTTTCTAAAGTTTATTTGAATAAAGAATATTTGACTTTGACTTTAACTTTGAAGAAACTTTTGGGTCATGGGTCACCGGCGCGGGCGCGGCGTCTCGTCGCCGTCAGCACCGCCTCAAGCTCCTCCATGCTCCGTGCAGTTGTTATCGTAAGAAGGCACTGGTTTATTAAGCCCACCAACTGGAACAGGGCCAGCTTGGTGGGTTATGGTCACTCTCCCCATGACGCTGATCATGTGGGAAGGCCTTAGCCCACCATTGACGATTAAACATTGTGTTGATATTGATAGTGATAAAAGTTGTACCTATCAAATAATTATTAGGTATTATTAATTACTGGAATTGAGTTTTAGGTCGGGAAATTAACCTTTCAAATAACTATGATATGTGTGGTGGGAATATGAAGATTAAAGACATTGAAAGGTTGACCACAACTATAGTAAAACCGCAGGTTGCGTAATATAATTGGAATTACTCCACCTACTTTAAAGTTTTGTATGTTTTTACTCAGGTATCGAGGATGCATTGTTTTTGTTATTTAACAGGAAATTTAGGAACCTACGTCAAACAATTATAACTGTAAATGGAACTAATAGAACGGCAAGATAAATCAATTAACAAAGGGGTTTCTTTTTCTCCTTTTCTTTTACAGCGCTGAAATATTGGTAAATGCCATTCAAATTAGACTTATAGTATATCTAAAATAGTTACGTGAGGAACAACTGTGTACCGTAGCGCATTGCGCGCACAAAGGGGTGCGAGTTTTGGCATAGTTAAAGTTTATGGGGAAGGAGTCCAGAAACCTAAAATTTATGTATAATATGTACTGCACTACATAGTATAAACATTGTTTTTTTGCGTACTAAGGTCAAATTTCGACCACTGGGCGACCACTACACATATACCTTGCAAATTGACATCACGTGCTTGCTTACATACTAATTTAAATTTTGCCAAAGTCATTCAGTAATTATATGTTGTATGATGCTGTTTTTGTTGTGTGGTGACCAGTTATCGGATTGAAGGGGGCTATACATTAAGTTACCGACAAAACAAAACCACTAACATTTTGTTAAATTATTTTTATCAGATCCCGATTCCCGGAAAATTGTTTAAATTTATTGTTTTCTAAAGTTTACGCGAACACTAGACATTGAAATGAAACAACTTTTACGGATCTACTCGTGTTTAATATACACATTAAATGTAACACACGTAGGTATGTAATGACTGTGCATATTAAACGCAAGTATAAATCCGTAAAAGTTGTTTCATTTCATTGTTTAAATTTTTTTTACCTGTATATTGAAAATGTCACTATTCGCCATTACACCAATCTTATAATAATTACAATTATTGTACGTACAGAAAACCGAAAAGACAGCAGTAAAATTGACGATGGTGGTTTTAACCACTTTTAGTTTTGTCTTGTCGGCAACTTCAGGTAAATTAGCCCCTTTCATTCCTATCACTGTTGATGGATGAGGGATAAGGACGTTGTGACGTTGTCAGGCTGGCGCAACTGCCGCAACGAGCTGGAGGGCGCGCGCGCCGCCGGCGCCGTGTGCGAGCACGCGCTGCAGCTGGAGCGCGCCGCCGCCGCCGAGGCGCGTCGCCAGCGCGACCACGCCTACGACAGGGTAACGTCAGCATCACCAGCACTGTTTAGGTTTAAGACTTTCGTGCAGATGGCAACACCGTAGGGAGAAGCCGTTAACCAATACGCGGCGGGCCCGTGCGGTGCGGTTGTTGTTAATAATTGTTTCACGTGTCCGTGCAGAAAAACATGAACCATTCATATTTAGCTTTCTAAAAAGGTTAACAAGACTAATTGTTACTGTGTTTACAGAATAATTATCTCTTTTTTGAAAGAGTCTCTGTACCCCTTTCGTTTTGCAATAATTACTAGACTGTCGGACTACTTGGTTGACATCGCTCGATCTTCTCTGCGGCGCCGGTGGCGGGTGCCGCGGCAGGCGCGGCGGCGTTAGTACTCGTTCGCTTCTTTTTTTCGTATTGCTAATAACTTCTGTTTATGTTGTCTCTGTTATGTACCTATCTAAATGATTGTGCTTTGGCGTGTTCCAGCTGTCTATGATAGAGGAGGAGTTGGCGCAGCACGAGGCGCTGCTGTCGGAGGCCGAGGCCGAAGTGGTGGCGCTGAGGCACGAGGCCGACGAGCGGCAGCGGCTGCTCGACGAGGCCAGCGGCCAGCTGCAGATGGAGAAGGAGTTAGTACTCTAGTGTTAGACTCGTCGTAATTGGCTCATGTTACCGAAAGGAATGTTCATGATAAATTGGCCTCTTTGCTTGTTTTCTCTCCCTTCTTACTAAACACAAAATAGGTATAAACTAGGTATGCAGCTTAGCGGCAGAAATATGAGAGTACGTCCTACCTAATGATTTCAATGATTCAGGCCTTCGCCCCGCAGTTGAAAAGTAATGCTAAGTCTTTATTTGTTTTTATTTTTACTTTACTCACTTACATGAAAGTAGTTCGTCAATCCCCAAGCATGCTTCAATTGGGTTGTCGTGTCTGATCAGCGAATACCACCGCAGGGCCCGCTCCCTGTACGCGCAGGAGTGCGCGTCGCTGAACGAGCGCGTTGCGGCGGCAGCGCGCGACACGTTGGCGCTGCGCGGGACCGTGGAGCTGCTGCGCGACCAGCTGGCAAGCGTCGCCGCGGAGCTGCAGCTCACGCGGGACCAGCTCGCCTGGTGGCCCGCCCCGCTCACCAGGTCAGCACTGTCACACACACCCCGGCGTGGGCCGCAGCTACGGACACTTTTTGCTTAATTTGTGACTTCACTACATATTATTGATTATTCCCGCGCGTGACCGGAGGACCGGTAGCTATTTGAAGTTTGAACTGACGATCTTCACAACTACGGATTGCACAGGGAAGATTTTAAAAAGTTAGGTAGCGCTAAATGATTTTATGCAGAATCGAATGCTCTATATAGGTACCTATCATTATTTATTAGCAATGCTATATGATATGACACCCATTTATATGAAGGGATGTCTAGTTTTAAATGAGCAGGTAGACAATGGGTCGGCTTAAGTGGGCGGGATATTTACTCAATTATGGGATTAGTCCATCCAGGTGGACCACGAATCATTATAGGGTACCCGCAGTCCACATAGGTAGTAGACCACACTACAGGGGGACTAACACATTTAAAGAAATAAATCATAAAAGACTTACAATACTTACACAATGTTTGGCAACTAATTGAAATTAACGCAGTCATTATATTGATTTTATTTTCTATTTTATCTTCAAGCCAAAGATCAAAAGTCTTGCCCTAGCTGTCCATCATGTGATAAACATTGAGATTGGTGTACGTATCTAAATTAATTTGCTCCAAGGCTTAGCACATTACATATTATCATTATTTGAGATTGTTAAAAAATGGGCCTCTCCTTTTACCGACTTTATTATCAAGTGGGCCTTGCGTTTACTACGCCACCAAAGGTTTCCCCAAAGAAGATAATTAGCTCAAGTTAGTCATATCATTTATATTTTGTATATAAACAACAATAAACTATTTGCCAAGATTGCAAGTTGTACCTACATATTTATCTATCTGTAAATAACTTTATTAGCAAGCAATACACAAGGTACCTACATTGATGGTCGTAAGGTCAAAACTATATACCCCATATCTTATATCTTGAGTAAGTAATGTGGATACTGTTGGGTAAACATGTGCGGAGGTTTATACATTGCTTGGGACTTAGGAGCAATTGTACAGTTTCTGCTTGAAATAATACTTCTAGGGTTCCGTACCTCAAAAGGAAAAAACGGAACCCTTATAGGATCACTTGTTTGCCCGTCTGTCTGTCTGTTCACGACCCTTTATTTCAGGAACGCGTGGAGGTCGATACCTCCACTACTCGATAGTTGAAATTAAAACCATATAGTTTATCCGGCGGCGTAAGGGCTAAGAGCCATAAAGATAAGCTAATTAGTCATCTATTGTAAAAACAGCAGAAGTGATTACTTATGTATCCTTAAAGCTAACGTAAAATGTTTGGGTTAAGGTTCAATATCGAAGAACACGACTAAAATTGCAAATATAATAACAAACATTGGAGGGTAGGGTTGCAACAATCGGCAAAATATCTAACTAGTATTACTACGTTGGAAACTGATTTAGTGATTACGTGTATACGCTATTTAACTGTTTTGCTAAAAATGTTTCGTCCGTTGGAAGATAAAAAGGAAATCGACAGTACAAGTGTTCGGACTTATTTAAATAGTAAAAGTAAGCAAATAGTTAAGAATGTGTACAACGGACTTTTTAGAGAAATGGGAAAGGATGCATTAAAAAAACTGCTGAACTTAAGTACTCAGGTGCCGTATGGAACAGTGAAAAAAATAATCAGTGATGGTACAAGTGAAAGAGTTACCAAAGTAGAACCAAAAAAGTTCACAAAAATTTACAACTTCACCGAAGACCTTATAAGTCGAATAACTTATGACAGTTATAGACAAAATATTGTTGTTACAACACCCTGTATATTATCATTAAATTATTTGTGTTGTATTATTTTTACTCTTGTTACATTTTTGACAACCCTATGCAGAAGTGAGGATGTCTTTTGTTTAAGAAACATTAAAGCATTTTAAGCATTAATAGAAAAGTTTTTGGGTCGAATCTCATTTCGTCGTATTACGACTTATCAACTTTCGAAATAAGAATGCCATTGTAATAAGTTTTATGGCTCCTAGCCCTTACGCCGCCGGATAGACTATACCTAATCAGGCCTGCGGTCCCATGAAGCTGTGAAAAATCAAACTTCTAAGTTTTTATACCTATTCATATAGTTTTTGCAGTGACAAAATTCAGCGCTTACGTCAGCCTTCCCAGTAGCATAGCGTTCAGTGCAGCGCCTGAATTGCGGAAGACCCAGGTTCGATTCCTGGCTGGGTCGGGTGGGCGTTTAATTTTTTCAGTTATTTCATAAATTTTAAATTTTTAAGTAAAGTTTTGTCAATTGTTCAGATTTTGCCTGTGCCAAAGTGCTGCAAATAAAGTATGATTTGAGTTATTTTGGTTTGACACTGGTGTTATTGCAGGATGGTGGGCGCAACGCGCTGGTTCCTGCAGCGGCGGCTAGGGCTGCCACGCGCTGCACTGTGGGCGCTGCTGCCCGCAAGGCACGGCTGCTGACGCCTCCCGCCCCGCCCCTCAGGTGACCACTTACCGTCAGGTCACAAGTAGATATGAGCGCACCGCCCGCGCCGGCGTTAATCGTTATTTCTTGGTGGCGCGCCGACGCTAAACAAAACGCGGGGCGCCGCCCGACGCGAGTCGCGAGAACTACTTGCTATCCCGCTCCCAACAGGAGTGGTAGAGCCACTACACTGCAGCATGAGTTGAGCAGGATTGCAAGTGTTATGCCATGCTCATAGCATGCCAAGATCCGTTGAGTCTAAGCTCGAGGTCAGTTTAGTCTGTGTTCGAGGTCAGTTGAGTCTCAGGTCGAGGTCAGTTAAGCCTCAGGTCAAGGTCAGTTGAACCTCAGGTCGAGGTCAGTTGAATCTCAGGTCGATCTCAGTTGAGTCTCGGTCTCAGGTCGAGGTCGGTTAAGTCTGAGGTCGAGGTCAATAGAGTCTGAGGTCGAGATCAGTTTGGTCTGAGATCGAGGTCAGTTTGGCTGAGATGGAGGTCAAAGTTAGTTAAATCGAGGTCAAGGTTAGTCGAGTCTGAAGTCAAGGTTAGTTGAGTCTGAAGTCTAGGTCAGTTGAGTCTGAAGTCTAGGTCAGTTGAGTCTGAAGTCTAGGTCAGTTTGGTCTGAGGTCAAGGCTGACCTTGAATAGTGAATTTCGAATACTGATATTCTGAGGTCGAGATCAGTTATGTCTAAGTCTGAGGTCAAGGTGGTTTTTTTTGTAGCTACTCTTCGTTTTTTAGCAGGACTTTTTATTCAAATTCATCTTTTTTCTATCTTTTTTGGGATAAATAATCTTGAGCTATAAGAGCTCTACTCTATTTTTCTTTTCTTTTTTATCTTTAATTACTTTCTTTTTCTTTCTTTTCTTTTTTCTTTTTAACAATATGGTTCTTAACTCTAATACATTTTCTTTTTATTTAAATTACATTGCTTCTTATTCTAATACATGTTTTCTTAATTGTTAATACAGTTCTTATACTATTATATTTCTTATTTGTTTACATTCTCATTTCTTATCTTACACCATATTATTTTTACATTTTATTTTCTTTCCCCAAAAAATAAACCTGCCACATATCTGGTCTTGCTTTACCTTATAATTTAATATCTAAACGTCCTTATTCCTTTTATTTACTATATCTACAATATTTTTGGCAAATTCCATTAAAACTTTTCTTTCTTTCTTTTTATTCATAATCTCCTTAAAGGTGTCTTTACTTAATTTTGAGTCGATTTTTTGTTGCAGAGTGTACCTAGCTTGTGTATGTATTGGACAGTCAAGTAGTATATGGAACGTTACGAGGACATCCCTGGTCCATCGTCGGGTCACAGGCACATGGGCTGTCCCTGCACTTAAACCTGAGCAGGTATGCACAGAATCCTCCATGGCCTGTCAAGACCTGCGACGCAGTCCGGTCGATGGACATCTTCCTCACAGTGTTGTATGCGTCCACCCCATTAGGGAAAAATACCTTGGTGGTCGCGCCTCTGGCTTCCGTCCTATACCTGCTGTCCCACTGCTCTGTCGATAAATGACGTTTAACGTACGAGATGGGGCAGCAGTCATAGTCCGCTCTGGTCTTCAGTTTGAGGGCGGCTTCCTTCGTTAATTCATGCACTCTATCGTTCCCTCCTACTCCGACGTGGGCCCGTATCCAGTATAGAGAGACTAGTTGGTGGTTGTCTCTCAGGAATTCTAGGTTACCCTGTATCGCCTTCGTGATTGGGTGCGAGGAGTCTGGATCCATCAGCGAGTGGAGAGCCGACCTCGAGTCTCTCAGAATAGCCGAATATCTTCAAATTTCTTGCCAATGATAATTTTCAGTCGCTTGGAGGATAGCGTATAACTCGAGTTGGAAGACCGTACAGTATGGCTCCAGTCTGAATTTTCGGGTACACGTCTCAACCTTCCCTTTCCAACAGGTCAGGGCGGCTCCGACTTTCCCCTCCAGGTTGCTGCAATCCGTGTAGATCTTAACCAAGCCTTCTGCCAACTCTCTATCCTCTTCAGCGTTTTCCAAAAGGGTGAATTATAAATTTAGCATCCGACTGAGGTAGGTGTTTTCTGTGAATGGTGCGCGTTGCTCAACCCTCCTGCCACTCAATACTGCCTGGGGTCAAGTTTAGTTTGGTCTAAGGTCAAGGTCAGTTATGTCTAAGGTCAAGGTCAATTGAGTTTAGACTCCTTAGGGTCTAGACTCCTTAGACGACCTTAGGATCGGTCAGTTTTTTTCAAAGGTCGAGGTCAGTTTTGTCTAAGGTCAACGTCAGTATAGTCTGAAGTCGAGGTATTGCTGCCGACCGCCGTGGAAATTTTGGGACCACGTCGCCGGCCGCCGTGGAATTGATCCACGGTGCTTATATCTATTCTCCACTTCTCCAGTCCCTCAGATAAGTCTGTGGTCGAGGTCAGTTTTTTCTGAGGTCGAGCTCAGTTTGGTCTGAGGTCGTGGTCAGTTTGGTCTGAGGCCGAGGTCAGTTTGGTCTGAGGTCGAGGTCAGTAGAGTCTGAAGTTGAGGTATTGCCGCTGACCGCCGTGGAAATTTTGGAACCACGTCGCCGGTCGCCGCCGTGGAATTGGTCCACAGCTACACAAACTGTAACTACCAATATTATTACCAATGTCAAAGTCAAAGTCAAATATTTTTTATTCAAATAAACTTTAGAAAAGTGCTTTTAAATCGTTCAAAAATTCTTTTACCTACTACTAAGTTATCTATAGTATATAATATAAAAATGAATCGCTAAATGTGTTGCTAATCGCAAAACTCGAGAACGGCTGAACCGATTTGGCTGATTTCTTTTTTGTTGTGTTTGATGAAGTCTGAGGAAGGTTCTTATGGAGAGAAAAAACGTGAATTATATGAGGAAAATAGTAAAAACAAGAATTTTCTTTTCCCATACATACCGCTCTGTCCCCAGCTGTCAAACATTTGACGTCAATCAAAACAAAACAAAGGCGCGTTAGTATTATCTTTGGTAGGTTTACCTTCAAGTTGGTTAAAAGTCAGATTTATTTATTTACGCGCCAAGTAATCAAACAATAAATTATCGTGTACCATAAGGCATTACAACAAAAATATCATCACATTAGATATTACTAGTGTTTCAATGTTATTTTATTTCTATTAGACTGCGACAGGCCAATAACTTTTGACAGAACGAAATCTGTCGGGGCAGCTATGAACATAAAAAAATCAATTAACTTTGTTTTAGAGAAATAGGGCAGAACAAGGTCTGCCGGGATAGCTAGTACAATATTATTTCTTGCAGATAATCGCATGAAGAATCCTGTAAAAATATAAATTAATCAGTCATTTATTTATGAAAGTCTTTTCCTTTTGTATTCACATTATAATAATATTAATTATCCATTTCACATCTGCTGATGAATTTAATTAATACCTGTTTTTCCATATCATTGAAAGATTCATGTTTCAAACCAGGTCACGACGCTCTGCTGCTACTGCTGTCGCTGCTGCTGCTTTGCTCGTGCAGCAGACCGGTTGAATAAGACTTTTTTCAAAATGAAGATGAATTTTCTATCATAGGCTATAAAGCTTTTATTTAGGCTGCCGTCGGATCAAAATACTATATGCATTAGTTACTAGTATTTAGTTTAGTGCCAGATTTGAAACTGTCTATGAATATCCATTAGAACCAAATAAACTGCAATGGAATTGTGAGAAAATCGATAGGATACATACTCAACAGATAATATTTACATATTTTTTTGAGCTTCGGTAAGTATTTTCGCAAATATTGAGTATTACTTTATTTACAGGAATTTTATAGGGATGTTGTAATAATTTGTTAGATAAGTTTGCGTTTAGATATCGTAAGTTGTTATATACTGTTGTAATTTAGAATAAATACATATTTAAAAAAAACGTTTGTATTTTTAATGGGTGTTATGGATTAGTCGAAAAAAAAAATTATGTAGTCGTATTATTTATTTCAGTCTTACAATTCTAATCAACAATTTTACTACAAAATATGATAGCTACTCTAGAATTGTTTACTTAAATTAGAGGTACATAACAGCGACAGTAAATAAATAAATAAATTTGAAAATATGTTGACAATGAAATACTTAACTAATATCTGGTTCTTGCAAAATGCTTTATGGACTAGAATAATATAGTGAAATATGAATTTAAATTTGAAAATATGTTGACAATGAAATACTTAACTAATATCTGGTTCTTGCAAAATGCTTTATGGACTAGAATAATATAGTGAAATATGAATTTTGCTCTTAAGACTAAATTGGACTACGGGGTTAACGTACAGAAAGTTCCCCAGAACTACTTTCATATATAATCTAATTAATGCTGACAAAAGGTTCATTCCCTTTTCAATTCGTTCAAATTATTGTAAATTGTTATATTATTTAGGTCGTTTAAATTATTTTAAGTTTTTTTTACTTGGCAATACCAATATCTTGTTAATTTATTTCGTAATACTAAATAATGGTATAATAATGTGCAAATTGAATTGCGATAAGAGGCGTTGGTACAACGGAAGCGCAGGAGCGTCGTGCCAGGCAAAACCCAACGCGCGGCCTATACCCCGCGCCCCGATGGTTGCTGCTGTGATACCTAATCAACATCTACAAAACGATTAACCCGTATTTATAAACAAGACATTACAAGCCATTATTTTAGACGAAACTTTCACACGGTATATAACCTTACAACTAGCTTGTTAATAAAACTTAGAGAAAATCTATTGCTTGAGTCAAGATATTGGTGTATTCTATTGGTGACTATTTCTTGGCATAAGTATTTATAAACAAGCCATTACTCGCTACTTAGCAATTTTATGTATAAGCATAAATTGTCACTACATAACTTTTTTATTTTATGATAATCATGTTCGGTAACAGAAATACTTGTTTTAACTTGTTGTAATGGATCGCTACAAATCTAAGTTATGAAAAAAGTTTTCTTAGTAAATTAGAATAGAAGTTTTCTTATTAAATATAATAAAAGTATTATTATTATTTTCAAATTCATAAGTTTTATATTATTTTAGACATAACACCAACTTTCACACGGAATATAACCTCAGTACTAGCTTGTCACAAGCTTGTCAATATGAATTCTTTGAGAAATCTAAGAGCTCTGCGAATTGTTTTCATTTTGACAATCCTTCACAGTAGAGTAAAGATTTGGCGACTACTACTTGAGAATTCTAACTTAATAATTTTACTTAAGAATATGCAATTACTTTTGCTTCAGTATGAACTTTTACTCGTTTATAAATACGGGTGTAAGTATTCTAACTTGTTACTTTAATCGTTTACGCGTTTATGCTACGGCCACACTATCGCGCTATCGCGAACATTTGCCGTTTTCACGACAAGCAATAATTACATTTATAACAGTGTTCTGAAATGTGATTATTGCTTGGCCCGACTTCGGAAAATGTTCGCGATACTGCGATAGTATGGCCGTAGCATTAGAGTTGTTACCGGGTACGCGTTCTTATCACGTCGCGTCTCTTTTATAATTTATTTACCGTTTCCGACAATTTTTGTGAACTGATGGAATTCAATGATTCAAATATGGCTTTGCCAATGCCATGACTGCTAAACTGGAGTCTTTTACCACTGTTTCACTGCACTTCTTAATATCTTTATGCTTTTTATATAACAGTGTGCCAGATAAATAATTTGATTTGATTTGAAATATATATAATGTCAAAAACATTTAAATATTGATGGCTCATAACCACATCATGCTATTATATCGTACATTTTGACCAACTTAAGATAAATTAGAGCTACGTATCTATACAGATCACTGTTCATGTAGTAAATAATGTATATTGCAAGTCCGACCAAATGCGAAACAACCATTGCATCAAAGTTCACGACCTACAGTTATGAGGATATCGATACACGAAAGATAAGTACCGAAGTATCGCAAGACATCAATGACGCCTAAACTAATACATATCTTACATGTAAGTATATATAATTTAAACAATTATATAGGCTTTCTCTCAAATGTCAAAAATCATTGACGAAACTAATCTCAGATAATATAAAAGCACATTTGAAAACATTACAAGAAATATGTGGACAGCAGCACTACACACAAATAGTTAACCTAAAGCACTGCGACTGCCTCCGACGCTGCGCGAGCGCCGTTTATTGTCGGCGGACAATAAACAACGATGTTCGATTATACAGTTATTGTCAATCGTTATCAATTCCACAGCAGGTGTTTCTTTGGCAGGATCCTTTGCTTACACTAACGTTCCCAGTCACACTAACGTTACACAACAATTAACTTTACACATTTTGATTTTATATCGTTATAACGTTAAAATACTTTCCTTACACTAACGGTCTTAGTCACACTGACGTTACACTTGTTAAATTATTTAACGTCATATCGTTAAAAAATAAAATCGTAAGTTTTTTATGACTAGCGATTTGCGAGAGATCGATTGAGGCTTGTCGGTGTTTAATTAGATTAAACTATTGAAAGGCCATAGAGTTATTGTTAAATCACTACTAAATTAGGCCTTCACGTCATTCATTTAGCTCTAACGTAAATATAATACACGTCATATGGAATGATCGGTTGCACCGAGATACTATAAATAAGTAACTTTGTCCTTAACCCGTTTAAGATTATCAATTAAGTACTGTGAACACCAAGTTAATATTCTTAAAATTATGTTTTATATAGTACAAGTGTGCCTCAAATATTGAAACATTTTCTATAAAACTAACAAGCCTCCATTGCTTGTAGCGTGCTCAGAGATCAGTTACAGAGGTTTCCAACTTAAAACCATTACACTTTTAGTATAAATAATATAGTTTCACTATTTATCTATCAAATATAATATTGCTAAGTAAAATTACTAAAATATCAATTACTTACTAGGATCATTTAATAACAATTTCAATTTGTGAATAGCGGCGTGTCGGTTATGTATGTTATGAATTTATTTCTTATTTCTTGTTTTTATCAATTAAGTGCGAGCATTAGCATGTAAGCAATGTAACTCTTAATGCAATGGAATAAGTGTCAAAACTAGTCAAAAGAGTATACATGCTTTCTGGTAAGTCATCTTATTTTTCATTGTGGCAGTGTTCAAGCTCGCGAAGTTATCCAAGAAAACGGCAGCAGCGTGCAAGAAAATACTTACGAGCGCGGGCCCTTTTAGAAACAATATTTACATGAATGTGTATGTACTTGAAGTATTATGACACCCAATATAAGATGAATTACGTAGCTTGGTACAATTATACTTCGCGCCTCGTCCTCGAGATTAGTAGTTAATTATTTTATATTGTTACTTGTAGTATCGCATAGATGTCACCACTCCTGCACTATCGTTGAGATTTAGTTTTTTTTTTTTTTTTTGTGGGTATCCCTATCTTTCTCTATGGCGCCATTGCCTCGCGTTCGTCATTCGCATTTTAGTGCTCGACCACTCCAGTCACTTTAAATTTCTTCCGTGTTCAATCGACTGTTTTCGTACGCAAAATGCCGTAACGTAAAAATCCTAAGACTTGTGAAGAAGAACTTGAACTTATAATGAAAAAATGCGCAAGCTACAGCGCTAAATACGTGACAAAAGAAGCCCGCCGAGTAACTCGCCGCCGTTAACACACAACAACGGACTCGTAAACTCAGGTAACGAGTGTTTTATTAACTTATCAGTGTCTTAATTTTGGTACATACAGAATGCAACCAGAGTTAGCCGTTGGGGCTTCTTCGACGCATTCAAAAGTAACGGTTGGCGTTGAATCCATTGGGGATTTTTACCTAACCTTGACAAGATAACAATCGTTATCTAATATAAGTGCAATGCCATTATTTAATGTTTTCCAAATACGCACTTTTTGCTCGTACCTAGTTAAGTATAACGTATTAACGTTGTCTTATATGTATGTTACTGAACTAATTTTGGTACATACAGAATGCAACCAGATTTAGCCGTTGGGGCTTCTTCGACGCATTCAAAAGTAACGGTTGGCGTTGAATCCATTGGGGATTTTTACCTAACCTTGACAAGATAACAATCGTTATCTAATATAAGTGCAATGCCATTATTTAATGTTTTCCAAATACGCACTTTTTGCTCGTACCTAGTTAAGTATAACGTATTAACGTTGTCTTATATCCACACCTATGCCGCAATTATCTGATTGATTGTCTGAAGAACTCGATAATGCCGAGCTAGTTGGCTTTACCTATGAGGTACAGGCGCCTGCTGACGATAGTCTTGTAGATGCAATGACTCCCCCAGAAGCGCCCTGTACGTCTTCGAGGGCTCCAGCCCTTGATACTACCAACAAAGATGGTGAATTCGACACTGATGTCCTTGAAATTCTGGGTGACGATCCGTTGCTCACAGAAAAACTTGGCAAAGACATTCGGTAAGAGCTTGCTTGCCGACTTGAACACACATCCACAGAGGGTCTTAATAAAGAGGGTTGTAAAGAATTGATTTCGAAATACTCGATACCCGCCAATTGCTTGCGTATTAACTCCCCAAAAATAAATACCAAAATCAAAGTGGCTATTCCTGAAAACACTGTTAAGCGAGATAGAGGTATAGAAGCCAAACAAAAACAGATAGCAAGTGCTATTTCCTGCCTAGGAGAAATCATTACTGCCAAACTTACGTCAAAGGACATGGACAAAGAAACGCTTTAAAAGCTTATGGATCTCAGCCGATGGCTATGCGATATTCGTCATGGGGTCTTCTTAACAAGAAGAAACTTCATCCTTTTTCATTAAAAAAGGATCTTAAAGAACACCTTAGCTATACTAAGATTGACACCTTTTTATTTAGCGAAACGTTAGCTGAGACTAACAAAACAGCTAAATCGATTATTAAATCAGGAGTCAAATTAAAGGCTGATGCATCATACCATAAAAATATACTTAAGCGGGCGAAGACACTAAACCAGAAGAATTTAAACCGCAAAGCTCCTGGTCCAGCATACAGGCAGCCGGGCCCACCGCCGAGGACCTACGAGCCTGTAGGCCCCCGCGCACCACCTCCGCCACCGCCGCCCGCGCACTCATGGAGACAGCCGTTGCGTCAGCAACAGCTGCCGGCACTGATGCAGACACAGGCACGTCGTCGCTACTAAATTCAGTTGAGTATGCCGGCCGTTTACATTACTTTAAAACCCAATGGTTCCTTATTACGAAAGACAGAACAATTCCTTATTGGATTGATGGTTATAAAATCCCTTTCTCGGCTCCAGCATTTTAAGATTCGATCCCACACACTTCGGTTAAAAGTAATGAAAATAATATTCTTTTTTACGAAGCTATTGGCGATTACGTAGATATTGCACCAATACGTAGTACGTAGTACGTATTGGTGCAATAACTGAATGCGAACCTTGTAAAAACCAGTTTATATCAAGTATATTCCTTACGCCGAAACCTAAGGGTAAAATGCGGTTTATCTTTAACCTTAAAAAATTAAAACTACTAAAAACTGCAGGATTAATTTCCACACTTTATTTTGATGACTGGCTGCTATTCGGTCAAACTTACCAGCAATGTATAGCAAACATAAAAATTACTAAAACCCTATTAACATCAATTGGGTTCATTATCAATGAGGAAAAGAGCGTTCTTAAACCTTCTGTAACTTGTAAATTTGGTACGATCATTCAATTCGCACGAAATTAATTAAAGCTTACCTTTAGATAAAAGATTGCAAATTATAACAGAATTGGAAAACTTTTTGAAGATAAGAAATTGTAAAGTCCGGAAGCTCGCCCAAGTCACTGGCTTGCTAGTATCAGCATGCCCAGCTGTATTGTATGGGCTACTTGACACTAAGGATTTAGAACGCTGTAAATTTCTTAACCTGAGAAATGACGACGACTATGACAAAACAATGAATATTCCTGTTACACTGTATCCGATATTCAATGATGGTTAAACAACATAGGTCACTCAGTGCGCCGCATTAGGAATGACCTCAACGACGGGGTGGGGTGCGGCCTGTCAAGATGAAACAGCGAGTGGCCAATGTTCTAATGATGAGCGGTTAAAACATCTACATTATCTCGAACTCTTGGCTGCTTTCATTGCGCTGAAAACGTTTGCAAAAGGCTTTCAAGGCTGCCAAATTCTCCTGTTCATAGACAATTTTACTGCAATTGCCTACACAAATCGAATGGGTGGGAACCAGTTCCCACACCTTACACAGATAACCAGGGAAATTTGGCAGTGGTGTGAAGATCGTAAGCTGTTCATTTTCGCATCTTATATCAAATCAAGCGATAACGTCATCGCAGATGCGGAATCACGCAAATCTCACCGGGACATAAAAGGAGTTAGCAAACTGGACTTTTCAATGCTTGATAGAATCATTTGGTATTGCTGATATTGACCTGTTCGCAAGCCGCATAAATAAAAAGTGTGAAATTATATCTCATGGCATACAGACCCTGATGCTATAAATATTGATTCTTTCACCATAACATAGAGTGGTTTGAATTTTTATGCGTTTCCTCCCTTCTCTATTATATTAAAAGTAATAAAGAAAATAATTTCTGACAAAGCAAAAGGTATCATGGTTGTCCCTTTGTGACCTACGCAAAATTCAAAATCATTTATTCAGTTTAGGCTACAAGTAGCTCTTGTGAATGTCACTATGCCATCATACGCAACCATGGTATCCCGTATTTAAAGCCCTTGTGGTCTCCAGAATTATAACATTTCCACCTCATAAACGCACGATAATTTCCCATTCCAGCTCTCGGTGGATACACTAATCTATTACCCTGGTGGCAGCAGTCTTATCCGAGACGCGCTATCAAAAATTTGCTTAAGTCCCTATTGTGGTATATTTTACTTAGTTATATAATGAAGCCTGTCAATATGGCACCCTGAACTCATGCCGATCAGCGTTGTCGCTGTTACTGGGTCCAAACATATCAAAAGACTGGGTGTATTTCGTCTCCAACCACCGTTACCAAAGTATAACGTTACCTGGGATACAAATTGCGTTTTGGATCAATTGAGTCAATGGTACCCCAATGAAGACCTAACATTGACCAAAAAGACAATAACATTACTGTCACTTACAACTGCCCATAGAGTTCAGACATTGTCAAAAATAAATATTAAGAATATACATTCATCATCCAGCCGTATTACTATTACAATCTCCGATTTAATTAAAACATCAAAACCAGGCTGCAAACTGCCAACACATAATATACCTTTTTTTCAATAATAAACCCACTATATGTCCTGGTAAAACTTTGTTATGTTACTAAATCCGAAACACCGCAGGTTGGAGCGGCAACTCCACTGTGTTTGCACGGTTCTATAATAGACCTGTTTTGAACGACGATTGTACCTACATTTTTATTTTATGTAACAAATTACAATACTAATTGATTTGAAAAATTTAAATTAGGAACTGTAATGATTATTACAAGAATAATTATATATTAGTTAACTTACTGATCTACATAATGTTGTTTAATTAAATATACAAATAAGCCTACATTAATTCGAAAAGTATTTCCATTGATGATATTTCCCACATTATTACTACTCTCAAAGTCTACAAGTAACAATATAAAATAATTAACTACTAATCTCGAGGACGAGGCGCGAAGTATAATTGATGATTAAACGAACTTACCTGTAAGTGAAGTTCTATCATAATTATACGAAGCGCCTCGTCCGAAGAGATTAGTAACTCCCACCCACCCTTACTCTGCCATTATTCCCGTTACTAATCTCTAGGGAAATACATAAAAAAAAAACCAGAATCTCTAAACTAAATGACAAACGCGAGGCAATGGCGCCATAGAGAAAGATAGGGATACCCACAAAAAAAAAAAAAAAAAACTAAATCTCAACGATAGTGCAGGAGTGGTGACATCTATGCGATACTACAAGTAACAATATAAAATAATTAACTACTAATCTCGAGGACGAGGCGCGAAGTATAATTATGATAGAACTTCACTTACAGGTAAGTTCGTTTAATCATCAATAGCATACCAAAAGAGAAGAAAAATATTGCGCGCATAATGAGAACATTAAAAATATGCTTTCTCTTCTTTTTACGTCTGCGATATTTGTTGTAATATCACATCAACTTAGATTTCACACAAGTGATAATCGACAAAATACTATTAAGAACATCATGGTTACGATCGTACACACATAAAAGAGTATTTATCCTCCTACCAGTAAAAGGATTTATGAGTTTTGGTATCATAAACGTCTACGTCTACAGTGCTACGCAAATTCTTATGTAAACACGCAAACGTTTTGTAGGAACGTTTGATTAGTAACCATTCAACGTTCATCATTACAAACTTGCCGCGTTCACCTCGGCGAGTCTAACTCTTTGAAACGTTTTTTTACAACAGAAGCATCACACCGATCAAAGCATTCTAAGGGGGCTTAAATATCTCAATAATTAAGTACATAAAAAAGTCATGTCGAAAGAGACTGTGGCTATTTGTGAAAAATTAAAAAGGTTTGATGCTGTTCATTTCGATGCCGGAAACTGCTCCGTAAATGCTATGGATCTGAACGGTGATTTAAATCATGACTAACCCCTCGCCACCCTAAATACTTAATACTGCATTGCACTCCAAAATGAGACCAGTGAAGGTGGTCAGATCATGCCTATCGCCCCCCACTTAGCCTCCAGTGAGGTGTCCCGAGGTTGGGTGGTGTGAGCCAGCGCTCAGATCATGCCGAAGCCCTCGCCGCCCTCGTTGATGGCCCACAGCAGCGCGCGCACGAGCTGGTCGTAGCCGTCGTAGTCGGGCAGGCACAGCTGGTTGAAGCACGTGTGCGCCGTCGGCAACGCGCCGAACGCCGCCGCCGGCGTCAGCTGGAAGCGCGGGTTCAGCTCCTGCCGCGGAACAATCATATTGCACACTAATGCTGGACCGCAAGACTGACGCGGCCCGGGAGGTACGTAGGGCCTCCAACACGAGTGCGAGCGTTTTGCGACGGATTTCCAGTTCATTGTGCGTTATACTACGGCAGTCATATATAGTCAGCAGTGATAGAAAAAACGAAATTAACTAGAAATCCGTTTGCGAGCGGTAAGGTCCGCACTTGATAATTTTAACAAGATTCATCTGAAGATAAGCAATTTTAAATATAAATGCCTGCCTACCTAATTAGTCAATTGTTTTGAGAAAAGTATAAAAATAATCACTTTTTTACTTTGCAGCCGTTATTTATTATAGAAAATTTGAATAATATTTAAAAAAAATATATTTCTAACTCTGATTTCAATATCTACACAGAGCGCATAGTACAAAATTAATAAGTAGGTATTCCTACAATAGTCTACTTTTAGCTAATATAATAAGTAATATACAAATCAACGATAAAACAACATTTTCATACGTAAGTCTACTCTGATCTGGTCTAGTACAGCGGCGCGAGCCTCGATCAATAATCGAATCGAAGGGCGCGAGTAATGATATAAAATGTATTGTAATATTGCATGATTTGGTAACGACATAGGTAATTTTTTTTGTAAATGTCGTTACTTATATAAAAGCTGTGCAGTTTCTTGCGCCCATTCTTCTCCACAACTAAATAAAATATAGACGCTGTATATAGTAGGTAAAAAAATTATCGGACGGTAAAAGCAGAACCTATAATTATTATTGCTTATCTTCAACAAAATCTTGTTAAAATTATCACGTGTGTAGTCCCTTAGCGCCAGGCAAAGACCACTGACGTCTTGCGATGAGGCGAGCGATTTCTAGTTCATTGCGTTATTTCTATAATTTGTATAGCGCGCAATGAACTAGAAATCCATTCGCCGCGTCGCAAGTCACTGTGTTCGTGGCAGAGGCCTTACGTACCTCCCGCACCTCCCGCTACGCGTACCTACCGCAGGCGAGGACTCAGTTAAGCGGTCTAGCTTTAGTGAAATTGACGGTTAAAATCCGGATCGAAGGACCTAGGAAAAGGCGACTTTTAAGAGCGTTTACGCCGCACACTAGCGCCGCCAATGAAAAAAAAAAACATATCTAGTAATTAGAGATAGAAAATCAAATTATGCTCAACAAACTATCTGAATGAAGTAATTTAGCATTTTTACGTCACCTAATGAACACCTAACATGTTATGGTTTAGTTAAATATGGCGTTATAGTTAAAAGTGGCCGTAACATCTTATTTAACGCCGTAACGTCTTCATTAGTGGCGCTAGTGTGCGGCGTAAACGCTCTTAAACTTGACGCTTAACTTTAGCTGTATTTTTTTTGTTAATGACGGTAGTTGTTGACATTGAATGGGCGCCTTTGGCTTTCAAAGTAAAAAGTGAATAGTGGTAAATAATTTCGGCGGGCTGGTTAGAACCACGATAGCTCAATTGGAAGAGCACCTGACCCGGTATGTCAGAAGGGTGCGGGTTCAAATCCTGCTCGTGGATTTTTTTTCAACATTTGTGTTTTTGTATTTTTTTATTAATTTGGTAGATAGATGTAAAGTATTTGAATTTAGAAAAATATATATATTAGTTGATATATAAGATATATACACAAAGACATATTTTTTAGACATATATAACAAATTGCTGATACGTATATTGCCAAGTTATTCGATTGCGTAACAAAAATTTCTTCTTTCAACTTCTCATAACTAAAACTGACACCAATAAATTGGGAAATAGAACGATAATATTAACCTTGTAAAGTCAACCTTAACGTTGCATTATAAAGTGAGACACTTTATTTAAGAACTGCTTTCAAATGCCAGTCATTTTATACAGCATATCTCAATTTTTTCGACTATTTTTAACTTTGTGTATTCCCTAACAGGATGACCGCCGCAGGGCCCAGACACAATAAAAATTTAATTGTTTGACGCGTTGGTCAAATGACGCTTAATGTGTTAAAATTATGGTGTCCAAATCCAACATCAGTTATGGAATCTATACTATTAACAGGTTGAACGCCAAGGGTCCCAGACACAATAGGAATTCAATTGTTTGTTGGACATATGGCGTTTAAGGTTTGTTCGTCGGGGCTAATCTCCAGAACTACCGGTTCAATTCCAAAAATTCTTTCACTGATAGAATGATATTACCATGGGGTAACATAGGCTATATTTTATTTTAATTAAAAAAATATATCTTTTCAATATCTGAAGATAGACGATTTTTGGCTGTTCTTAATTCGAAATCTACGTGGACAAAGTCGCGATAAAAATGCTTGTGTATAATAAGAGTTGTTGAGCGTGCCCCACTGACCTGGAACCCGCCGGGAGGCAGCTGGCTGCAGCCCGTCGCGAACTGCAGCAGCTTGGCGCGCTCCGCCGCCGTCAGGCTGTGCACCGCCGCCCAGAACCACCCCAGCAACCGCTCCCACTCGCGACCCGACCCGCCTGCGACACCACACGGTACTGAGTACTAGAGTAACCACCCCAGCAACCGCTCCCACTCGCGACCCGACCCGCCTGCGACACCACACGGTACTGAGTACTAGAGTAACCACCCCAGCAACCGCTCCCACTCGCGACCCGACCCGCCTGCGACACCACACGGTACTGAGTACTAGAGTAACCACCCCAGCAACCGCTCCCACTCGCGACCCGACCCGCCTGCGACACCACACGGTACTGAGTACTAGAGTAACCACCCCAGCAACCGCTCCCACTCGCGACCCGACCCGCCTGCGACACCACACGGTACTGAGTACTAGAGTAACCACCCCAGCAACCGCTCCCACTCGCGACCCGACCCGCCTGCGACACCACACGGTACTGAGTACTAGAGTAACCACCCCAGCAACCGCTCCCACTCGCGACCCGACCCGCCTGCGACACCACACGGTACTGA
The DNA here is from genome assembly GCA_947562085.1 of Eudonia lacustrata. Classification (NCBI taxonomy): domain Eukaryota; kingdom Metazoa; phylum Arthropoda; class Insecta; order Lepidoptera; family Crambidae; genus Eudonia; species Eudonia lacustrata. The sequence continues at coordinate 24,706,269 of OX387317.1, forward strand.
GTACTAGAGTAACCACCCCAGCAACCGCTCCCACTCGCGACCCGACCCGCCTGCGACACCACACGGTACTGAGTACTAGAGTAACCACCCCAGCAACCGCTCCCACTCGCGACCCGACCCGCCTGCGACACCACACGGTACTGAGTACTAGAGTAACCACCCCAGCAACCGCTCCCACTCGCGACCCGACCCGCCTGCGACACCACACGGTACTGAGTACTAGAGTAACCACCCCAGCAACCGCTCCCACTCGCGACCCGACCCGCCTGCGACACCACACGGTACTGAGTACTAGAGTAACCACCCCAGCAACCGCTCCCACTCGCGACCCGACCCGCCTGCGACACCACACGGTACTGAGTACTAGAGTAACCACCCCAGCAACCGCTCCCACTCGCGACCCGACCCGCCTGCGACACCACACGGTACTGAGTACTAGAGTAACCACCCCAGCAACCGCTCCCACTCGCGACCCGACCCGCCTGCGACACCACACGGTACTGAGTACTAGAGTAACCACCCCAGCAACCGCTCCCACTCGCGACCCGACCCGCCTGCGACACCACACGGTACTGAGTACTAGAGTAACCACCCCAGCAACCGCTCCCACTCGCGACCCGACCCGCCTGCGACACCACACGGTACTGAGTACTAGAGTAACCACCCCAGCAACCGCTCCCACTCGCGACCCGACCCGCCTGCGACACCACACGGTACTGAGTACTAGAGTAACCACCCCAGCAACCGCTCCCACTCGCGACCCGACCCGCCTGCGACACCACACGGTACTGAGTACTAGAGTAACCACCCCAGCAACCGCTCCCACTCGCGACCCGACCCGCCTGCGACACCACACGGTACTGAGTACTAGAGTAACCACCCCAGCAACCGCTCCCACTCGCGACCCGACCCGCCTGCGACACCACACGGTACTGAGTACTAGAGTAACCACCCCAGCAACCGCTCCCACTCGCGACCCGACCCGCCTGCGACACCACACGGTACTGAGTACTAGAGTAACCACCCCAGCAACCGCTCCCACTCGCGACCCGACCCGCCTGCGACACCACACGGTACTGAGTACTAGAGTAACCACCCCAGCAACCGCTCCCACTCGCGACCCGACCCGCCTGCGACACCACACGGTACTGAGTACTAGAGTAACCACCCCAGCAACCGCTCCCACTCGCGACCCGACCCGCCTGCGACACCACACGGTACTGAGTACTAGAGTAACCACCCCAGCAACCGCTCCCACTCGCGACCCGACCCGCCTGCGACACCACACGGTACTGAGTACTAGAGTAACCACCCCAGCAACCGCTCCCACTCGCGACCCGACCCGCCTGCGACACCACACGGTACTGAGTACTAGAGTAACCACCCCAGCAACCGCTCCCACTCGCGACCCGACCCGCCTGCGACACCACACGGTACTGAGTACTAGAGTAACCACCCCAGCAACCGCTCCCACTCGCGACCCGACCCGCCTGCGACACCACACGGTACTGAGTACTAGAGTAACCACCCCAGCAACCGCTCCCACTCGCGACCCGACCCGCCTGCGACACCACACGGTACTGAGTACTAGAGTAACCACCCCAGCAACCGCTCCCACTCGCGACCCGACCCGCCTGCGACACCACACGGTACTGAGTACTAGAGTAACCACCCCAGCAACCGCTCCCACTCGCGACCCGACCCGCCTGCGACACCACACGGTACTGAGTACTAGAGTAACCACCCCAGCAACCGCTCCCACTCGCGACCCGACCCGCCTGCGACACCACACGGTACTGAGTACTAGAGTAACCACCCCAGCAACCGCTCCCACTCGCGACCCGACCCGCCTGCGACACCACACGGTACTGAGTACTAGAGTAACCACCCCAGCAACCGCTCCCACTCGCGACCCGACCCGCCTGCGACACCACACGGTACTGAGTACTAGAGTAACCACCCCAGCAACCGCTCCCACTCGCGACCCGACCCGCCTGCGACACCACACGGTACTGAGTACTAGAGTAACCACCCCAGCAACCGCTCCCACTCGCGACCCGACCCGCCTGCGACACCACACGGTACTGAGTACTAGAGTAACCACCCCAGCAACCGCTCCCACTCGCGACCCGACCCGCCTGCGACACCACACGGTACTGAGTACTAGAGTAACCACCCCAGCAACCGCTCCCACTCGCGACCCGACCCGCCTGCGACACCACACGGTACTGAGTACTAGAGTAACCACCCCAGCAACCGCTCCCACTCGCGACCCGACCCGCCTGCGACACCACACGGTACTGAGTACTAGAGTAACCACCCCAGCAACCGCTCCCACTCGCGACCCGACCCGCCTGCGACACCACACGGTACTGAGTACTAGAGTAACCACCCCAGCAACCGCTCCCACTCGCGACCCGACCCGCCTGCGACACCACACGGTACTGAGTACTAGAGTAACCACCCCAGCAACCGCTCCCACTCGCGACCCGACCCGCCTGCGACACCACACGGTACTGAGTACTAGAGTAACCACCCCAGCAACCGCTCCCACTCGCGACCCGACCCGCCTGCGACACCACACGGTACTGAGTACTAGAGTAACCACCCCAGCAACCGCTCCCACTCGCGACCCGACCCGCCTGCGACACCACACGGTACTGAGTACTAGAGTAACCACCCCAGCAACCGCTCCCACTCGCGACCCGACCCGCCTGCGACACCACACGGTACTGAGTACTAGAGTAACCACCCCAGCAACCGCTCCCACTCGCGACCCGACCCGCCTGCGACACCACACGGTACTGAGTACTAGAGTAACCACCCCAGCAACCGCTCCCACTCGCGACCCGACCCGCCTGCGACACCACACGGTACTGAGTACTAGAGCTCGAAGTTCGGCCGTACTTCAAAAAATATACAATTACCCCCGTTACAAATAAACAAAGAATAAGCTCCGAATAGTTGTTCCGTGTTTTGTTCCTGTCGCGTAAACGTCATTTCAAATTACGAGTAAAAGAGACAAAACACGGAATAACTATTCGGAGCTTCTTCTTTGTTTTATTGTAAGGTAGTGTCTTGTAAATAAACAGAGAACAAGCTTCGAAAAGTTATTACGTGTTTCCTGTCATGTAAACGTCACCGTCATTTCAAATTAAAGTAAAAGAGACAAATCACGGAATAACTCTCTATTTTTCACATATTAATAGCATGTAGTTTTCTCTTCACAGTCACAAAACATAGAAACTCCCGACTGTCAGTAGAGATGTGGGACATTACGGAAAGTGGTCTTGTGGTGTTTTGTTTATTTTACCAACATTCATGCATTTTTATTTTATGGGCAGATTTCAATATTATATGAGTATGAATTTAATAAAATATAATCTAGAGTTACATACATCGTGAAAAACGAAACCATAGCACGATGTAGGTCTGCGCCGCACAATTATTGGTGTGATATATAACTGAACTTAAGTTTTTTAAACAATAATAAATATAAATTTGTGATATGGTTTGAAACTTTAAGATTTACAAAAATTATATTTAATTAATATTGTAAATCATCATTACTGTTGTGTATCCGTCATGGCGAGGCTGCGTCCCGCTCTCTCCCCCTGTCACCCGCTAAATGTGCAGCGTCCTTGGCATTCGTTAAACTGTCCGTTTAGTTTCCGATCCGATCCGAACCCCTAGGAGTATCTAGTAGGGCGCGGGGCACGCATTAGTACCTGATGCCGTTCCCTCTAGAAACCTTCTGACGGTGCTTCGTTTCACACGGCTCGAGGAACTCTTTAAGTTTCTCGCCGCCCCCAAAAAAGCCCGGTGAAGCTGAAAATGCCGTCTGAAGCAACTAGCAAATTTTCAAAAAAAGTGCGTTTAGAACTATCGGCTGTTACACTCGTCCCATCCGCATACCTAACAGTATCAATAGCTAAGGATGGGGCGCTGCACATTTAGCGGGTGACACGGGGGGCGGGGGGCAGCCACACCGCGGCGCATACACAACCATCACATGGACTTCTCGAAAGTGAAGAGTCGCATGTCTGACGTGTTGTTTTATTTTCTAAAATTTGTGTTACGTCGAATATGAATGTGAAATAACGGTGGATTAATTAATTGTTAAGTGTTCGTGAGTGTGCGTGAGCGCTGGCAAATGAAACAAAACAGTGCAACGGCACTTTTCAAATTCTTTCAAGAAGTCCGCGCGAGGACTCGGTGAAACCCCATATCTTTACCGACCGACATACTCGAGGGGTTGGGGGTATATCATCTCTCACTTCCCATTTCTATAATCATTCATCAACATCATACAGGAAGGAAATATTGTTTATTTACGTATCGCTCGTAAGAAAAATCACTTCGACGCTGGCTAAACGCGCTTATCGCACGAAGCCATCAACCAAAGGAAAAAAAATCCATCCCATAAGGTAGGAGGAGGTCGGGCACCGGCACTGACCCAGCACGGCGTGCGCGCGCCAGTCGGGCACGGAGAGTTCGCCGGAGCCGCACACCAGCAGCTCCAGCTCCACCTCGCTGAAGGCGGCCAGCAGCGTGTCCGGCACCAGCAGCGCCAGCCCGCGCAGGAACGCACCCGTCTCCAGCCGCGCGCGCGCCGCCAGCCGCCACTGCGCCAGCAGGTCCAGGTACTGCAGCTTGCTGGCGTTGCGCACCTGCACACCACACATCTCACAAGGACGAGTCAACGCACACGAACCGTTATCCGTGTTTCGTTAACCCCTCGTTGGCGTGAACACCGGACACGATAGAATTTTAATTGTTTGGCGCTTACATGCAAGCGGTCGGCCCGCGATGGGTTAAAGGAATAAAGTTTTCGATTGTGCGTATACGACATAAATGTATTAAACGCCCACTAAAAAATTATAAAAATCGAATCTTAAATCGATTTCAGCCATTCTCATAAAGGTTTCATTTTTCTAATAAATAAAATTACAGATATTCCTTCCTTAAACAATAGAAACAAACGAAAGTAAATACGATTTTTTGACATAGATACGCGTCGGAAATTGCAGACAGTCCGCAACCACGAACGGTGCAACTCGACCGAAACGTCGGGTATAAGATACGTCTATGATACACATATAAAGTGCTTTGCGTTAATCCCCGTTATAAACTTTTGATAAATTATAGACACGTTATAACTCAAATAGAGTACTATTTGAGTCATAACGTGTCCAGCCAGCGAACGATTCCCTCCAACATTTTATTTTATTGATTCTCTCTCTATTTTGATAATTCTCTTCCGATCCGATCCGAACCCCTCGGAGAATCTAGTAGGGCACGGGGACACGCACTAGTGCGTGATACCGTTCCCTCTAGAAAACCTCCGAAGGTGCTTCGTTTCACGCGGCTTGAGGAACCCGTTGCCCCTAAAAAAGCCCGGTGAAACTGAAAACGCCGTCTGAGGCCGCTTGTACACATCCGTTTTTTTTCACCGGACAACGGACCGACAAAAAACGGATATCCTACGGTAAGGGGTATGTTATTGCAATACGATCACTATTAAAAAGCTAGAAGCGAAAAACTAAGTGAGAGTGCCAATTACCGTAGTCCCCCTTAAAAAAAACATTTAGAAAGTAGTGAAATATTTTATTATAAACTTTAAGAGAAATTAAGGAGTTTTGAAATGTCCATTTCAATATCTTCCATTTTTATTAAAAACGCAAGTATAAGACGGCACTCAATTTACTGAAAACCGGCTATACGTCCCCGGCAGCGTCGACACGCGCCAATACACTGGCATAGGTGATCGTTTTGTAGGCGGCGGTGCATCCGGCGAAATTTGTTCGACGGACCTATGTCCGGTGCATGTACACACATACGTTATAATCCATACACCACCGCAAATCGGGCGAAAACAACGGACCGTTGCGTTGTACGCACCATTACAGAGGACATCGTTGCCATTTGGCAGGAGCGCTGGAAAACGAGTGACGACGGCCGCGAGCTTTAGAGCGCTTGTAGACGTCCGTTTTTTTCACCGGATAACGGACCGTGTTTTTTGCCGGATTCGCGGTGGTGTATGAATTATAATGAATGTGTGTACATGCACCGGACATCGGTCCGGCGAACAATTTACGCCGGATGCACCGCCGCCTACCCTCGGCGCGACGGACACCGGTCCGGTGTAAGAAATGGCGGTCATCCACGCCAGTGTATTGGTGCGTGTTGACGCTGCCGGACGTATTGCCTGTTTTCTTTTAATTGAGTGCCGTCTACCTGCGTTCTTTTAAAAATGGGTGATATTGACATGGAATTGTTAATAAGTTTGGTTGAAAATAGGCCTGTACTGTGGGACAAAACCCAAGAGTGCTATAAAAATAGACAGTCGAGTTTTGCCGCTTGGAGTGAAATTTGTCTTGCGTTAAATAAAGGTTTTGAAACGATGTCCGAGAAAGAAAAAAATGATTTTGGTAAGTAACATTTTATTTTCATTATTTTTATGCATGTTGATTTTGCCATGGTACACGCCCTACTGGTGACATGAAATACTCTGCATATTTGTTACGAATCATATTTGCTGTTACATTACCTCGTGTTGAATGGGAACGAGGCAAATGGCATAGAGTAGACACCATGTGTGAACTAGCAGTGTCAGTAGCATTATTAGCAATACCCTCTACTTTATGAATTATGTTTTGTAATAAGCAGCATGTTTTTATAATGTTAACAGCAGTATCTGTTGAAACATTTAATGGTCTATGCAAAATCCTCCATTTATTGGATAAAATACCAAATGCGCATTCGACGTAGCGTCGCGCTCTTGTGAGACGATAATTGAAAATTTTTTTTTTTGAGTCAAGTTGATGCCCACCGTAAGGACGAAGTACGTGTTGATGTAAAGCGAAAGCTTCATCAGCAACAAATACATAAGGTAACTCACTGCCTGCACCTGGCAACTGCTTAGGTCGAGGAATATTTAATTTATCGCCTACTATTCTTTTCCAAAATTCTGTTTCTTTAAATACTGCTGAATCGCATTCTTTGCCGTAGGCTCCAACATCAATAAAAACAAAATTATAGTTTGTGTCTACCACAGCCATTAATACTATTGAGAAATAGTGCTTGTAGTTGAAAAACATTGATCCACTTTCTTCTGGCTTGATGATTCTAATATGTTTGCCGTCAATGGCTCCCAAGCAATGAGGAAAATTTGCATTCGTCTCGAAATTTTTTGCTATTGTTAACCATTCGTCTTCCGATGGTAGTTTCATATAAATTGGAGAAAGGGTTTCCCACAATGCTTCAAATACTTCTTGTACAATACAGCTGATAGTTTTTATACCCATTCTGAAACTGTAATGTAGATCACTAAATGTGTTCCCTGCAGCTAAATATCTGTAACAATTTTTTCTTTTTTAGGCAAAGATATCATAAAAAAATGGAACAATGCAAGAGATAACTGGATGAAATATCACAAAAAAGTTAAGGAATGTAAATCCGGCTCTGGTGCAAAAAGTCTACGAAAATATAAATTCTACGATCAAATGCTCTTTTTGTGTAAAATTGTGACTCGCCGAACAACGGAAGCAAGTATTACATCAGAAAAAAACATCACACAATCTCACAACAAAGAAACTGACTCACAAACCAATAATGACCCTACCGCACCAGCCAATACTACCGATTTAACAAAAACAAGCAAGAAGAGAAAGACAGACTGTAGCGAAGTTGATCGACAAATGCTTACTTTAATTAAATCAGTTGAAGATGAAGACAAGAGTAAGAGTATGTGTTTTTTCAAAGGTATTGCTCCGATTGTAGACAAATATAGTGATGACGATTATGTTGAATTCCAATATGAAGTCATTAAAGTTATGAGAAATTTAACTCGGAGAAAATTACAATTACAATATTAATCGAGGCTACACTACGGCTACACCCGACTACAGGATACACGAATATCAACCAACACAACCCATTCCATCGACATCCAGGATGCCCTATGAATATCAGCCAACACAACTCATTCCATCCACATCCAGGATGCCTCAAGAACTCATGCAGCAAGATGATTCCCAATCTTCAATTATTACTGAATTAAGTTCAATCACATCGCCTGATTACGATTTCGATTTTTCTAAAACTCCTTAATTTATTTTTTGAGTATAATAAAACAATTACTACCTACTAAATTTTGTTTTAATTAATACAGGTAATCAATCCCCTCTATAATTTGAAATTGAACATCTCTTTAACATACCTTATCGTAACGGCTAATCTCTCTGCCGGGGAAATAGATTTACGCATGTCAGTATCCTCGTGTCTTATTTTATCATATATGGCTGTTAATAATAGTTGAAAGGTTTCTTTCTTCATCCGAAAATAATTGTAAAATTTAGTTTCATCTTCTTCCAACTGCGTAAAAAGAGTTTGAAATGCACCATATTTTTCCCTTTCCAATAATATAGGATGCACCCACGATGACCTTTTACGTTTTTCTATTTCTTTTTGTTTCTTCTTGTACAAATAGTAGGCCAATACGAGTTTTTTTTTCTTATTATTCGACATTTCACACGTGTGTAATCTCTGACTACCAGTTCAAAACTAACGCATATAGACGGCAGTCCATCCATCCGGTAAAAAAAATATGTATACAAGGATAGCCGTTTATTGACGGTCCGTTATCCGGTGAAAAAAACGGACGTCTACAAGCGCTCTTACTGTTTCTTTCCTGACGTCGCCGTGAGGCTCCTACAGGACTGGGTAGAACCTGATTATGTGGTGTCCCAGATGCTCACAGGGCACGGCTGCTTTAGGCAGCGTCTACACCGACTTACGCTTAGCGAGACCGCACTGTGCCCCTGTGGAGCGGATGTTGAAGAGAGCCGAGATCACGCGCTTTGGGAATGTGAACTGTATGCGGTAGCCAGAGACGTTATGTTGGACCGAATACACAAGACAGAACCCGGCCCGACTTATCACAAGGACCTCACTAGTTGCCGAAGTAACTTTGAAGCGTTGCGCGAGTTCGCGCACTCCTGGCATACTATTCGACGTACATTTGAGTGAGGACAAGGTAACAGCACTTAGAGCAGCCCGACGCGAAGTCACGTACTGTGGTGTCCACGCCCCAGAAGGGGGAGAGTTGGTAACAGAAGGGACGGAATTAGATAATTTGTAGGGAGCGAAGTGAAAAGCGCAGACGGGGAAAGAGCCTATGCAAGTAATTTCGCGCTCTCCCGAGATTCGGTCCGTATGCCGCAAGGTAGGCAGGACCATGGGTTGGTGGAGGACCGTTGCGTTGTCCGGTGAAAAAAACGGACGTGTACAAGCGGTCTGAGGCAATAAGCAAACTTTTTCCAAAAAAAATGATTCTCTCTTGTCATCCGTCCGTGAACAAGCCTTCATTATACATGACGGTAACGTTAAGACGAGTAAAATCTTTTACTTTATCTACTTTCGTATGTGCACTTTATAATTATTTACCCCCTTACAGATAAACAAAAAATAAGCTCCGTACAGTTATTCCGTGTTTTGTTCCTGTCGTGTAAACTTCATTTCAGATTAGAGTAAAAGAGACAAAACACGGAATAACTATTCGCAGCTTAATCTTCGGGTTAGTCTATAATTATTATGTTTTCCCCAACTATGGACAAACCCTAGGTCTAAAGAGCCTGACCCGTATGTTGGAGCCGCCGGGCAGCAGGTCCCTGGTGCAGACGAGGCGGCCGGCCTCGTACACGTCGTCGCAGAAGTAGATCTCGGGCGCCGCGTCGTTGGCGTCCAGGTCCGTCTCCAGCACGTACTTGATCTTGGTCAGGTACAGCTCGGGGTCGTCCTGCTCGAAGTACTGCAAGCCAGTTGTTAGCACTCAATCATCTTATTAGGATTATATGGGGTCCTGCTGTTTGACCAAAAGTCATTTGGCAAATTTACACTTGACAAATAACGTTTGGCAAAAAAATGGCTCACAAATGACTCACTTTTCCAAATGATCAACACTTAAATTTACATTTTATAAATAATTATTTAACACAATGAACATTTAGAAACTGAGTTATCAGACAAAACTACTATTGGTCTAAAAACGACTACAACTAGTCTAAATTTCTTTGAAGTAGTGGATATTATTCAAATGATTGAGGACACTAGCTGCCCTACTCCTGTAGGTCACGTGATAGGTTAGAAATTTAAGACAATCGCGAAGCGCAGCGTAGCCATTGTCTTGAATTTCGAAGTTATTTTTTTCATTAGACAACAGAAAGATTTTCTTTTTGGTAATTTTTGTCTTGGATTTCGAGGTTATTTTTTTTAAATTTGCGAAACATTATTTGGTGAAATTAAAAAAGGTCCATTGACATTTTAATATTTAACAAATGTAGCGTTTGCTAATGGATAATTTGCTATGTGAATTTTGTAAGATGATACTTTTGTCAAATGTCTCGTTTGCCAAATGAACATTTGGTGAAACGTTGTTTGTCGAATGACCATTTGTCAATAATTTTTTGGTCAAACATTAGTAATCCGGGTTATATGTATGCCCACTGGAGTGCAATGCATGCACGCGTTAGAAAGAAAGAAAGAAAACCATTTATTTGGGACTAAACACATTAAAACATTACATACTAAGAAAAGCGAACAACAGTTAAAAGTTTTGTCCCAAAACGGTCTCGACTCAGCATCCCGATGGGCACACGCTCAGCGCTGATCTTCTGCCGTTACTATTTTGATCATCAATATGAATAGCGTCAGTGCTGCTGGCATGAATGCGAGTGGCGATTTGACACACAATAAACGCAAATTTCAGTGTTGGTTATGAAATTTATATTTTTATATATTATTTTATTACTGTCGCAAAAACTAACAGACGCACAAACTTATTTTGCATAAACTAAGTTATATATACCACTATAAACGGTTGAAATAACAACTGGCCAAAACAATACATATGCATTACCAATATCCCTACAATTTTAACTTGATTATTAAAGGCCTAAAGGTTTTGCGTACACTTAGTGCACTTACTGACAATAAATAACTTTGATCATTTTTATTATTAATTTTAAAGACCTTTTTAAGGTGTTTAGGTACACCTAATTGGCAATAACGTTGAATTTACAAACAACAACTTTTTAAGTTTCAAACTAGCTCTCTACAGTCGCTATGTAACGTACCTTGTAGTGCACGCGCAGGCCGATGATCTGCGCGAGGAAGGAGCGCGTGAGTCGCGCGCGCACGAGCTGGCGGTAGGGGCCGCCCAGCGCCGACTCGTACAGGCACTTGCCCACCAGCTTGCCCGCCAGCTCGAAATACTTCAGCTGCCGAACGGTTACTCTTTTAGTCATATAGTTTTTTTTGCGAACAAATTAGAATTTAGGAAAAGTGTTAAAAGAATTATCACGAGGGAGCGATTACCAAATTACTACTTTTTTGTGTGTTTTTTGCTGATTGAAATGAAATGAGCATACAGCCCGACGGGCGTACTTTTGTTTAATGCTTTAACATATTTTACTAACAAAATGAGTCTCATATATGTTATTAGTCCATGGTCTCATATAACTTTATACTGAAAAATTAATTGAAAAAGTAAAGAACTTCGATAGGTACAGATTTTCTACCATACAATCGAAGTGCAAATATTTGAATATAACAAATATTAAAAATGTCATGTCTTACATGAATTTAGTAGATATAATCATTTTTCGAGAAAGCAATTATGAACGATAAAGTTTTCAGTTTTTTAAATAAAAATAATAACAAAGCATAAACATAAGCAAAGCGTTTGATCTTGTCTGCCATGAAAGATTGCTTCGCAAACTCCAAAGATATGGCATTAGGGGCGTAGCTTACGATTGGATAAAGAGCTATTTATTTAATAGACAGCAAACAACTGAAGTATCTAAGATAGTCGGTAATTTAAGAGTTACCTTAATCGTCATTGAAGTTTAATAAAGTCGGTGTTCCACAGGGGAGTGTCTTAGGTCCTATGCTATTTTTATTGTATATCAACGATTTGCCTAAAGTATTGACTCATGATTACATCCTGTTTGCTGATGATACCACTCTTACAATAAAATGTCGCGATCAAACTTTATTCGAATCTGTAGTAAATAATGAAATTAATCATATCTTGAAATGGTTTGAAGAGAATTTCTTAAAAATTAAGATAAAGAAAACTAAGCTTATCAAATTTAAAACTTGTAACAGTGTACAAAAGGAAATTACTATCAAACATAATGATTATGTATTGAAACAAGAAGAGTCTTCTGTTTTCCTTGGCTTTACATTAGATGAATCTCTAAACTGGAAGAAACATAATAGAAAAGGTTTTGTACTAGATTGGATATATTTGTGTACGCGTTACGCAGATTAAGGCAAGTAGCATCGAAAACGCCGCTCTGTCTGCTTATCATGGCTACGTCTCATCCGTTTTACGATATGGATTGGTTGTGTGGTGCAACTCGGTTGACATGAATAGAGCCTTAATAGCTCAGAAAAAATGTGTGCGAGCATTAGTTGGTGGTGAATATTCGGCACACTGTAAGCCTTTGTTCCAGATGTTAAGGATTTTGCCACTGGCTTGTGTATATATTTTTGAAATCTGCGTTTTTGTCAAAACATATCCTTACATATTCCCCTTACATGATGATGTACAAAAAAAAAAGCAACAGCAGAGACTCAACTAAACTGTATGTCCCACCGCGGACGTTACACCTTGTTACGTTGTCGTTACGTTCCCTAAAATATGGTTGAGCGAAGCGATGGCTGATTCATATGTCATGCTCGTGAACGGGTGCCGCCTGTGGAGGCTGGTCTGCTCTTGCATACTTATCTTATTTTTAGTATTATTAATTATAGTTTGACTTTGTTTTACCTAAACAATTTTTGACTTTTACTAGAGTACTGTAGTGGTGCTGTATGACATTGTGGAAATTGAAACCTTTACATAATTATCTGATGTAAATTTGTTAACTTACATTTTTTATTTTGTTTTTTTACATGTTGTAATTGTCTTATATATATTTTTTGTGTTTATTTGTAATGGAAAGTGTTCTGCTATGATAGGGCATTTTCCAATATTTTTGACGCTGTAAGGGAGAAAAGAGCTGGACACTTGCTGAGTTTCTTGCCGGTTCTTCTCAGTACAAGATCTCCCGACCAGAGTAGATTTACGAACCGATGGCATAATGACATTCACAAGAGCTACTTGTAGCCTAAACTGAATAAATGATTTTGAATTTTGAATTTTTTGAATTTTGTTAGCAGAAACTCATTTTGCATGGCTGTCAAAATTTATAATAAATTACCACAAGATATTAGGTTAATGAATTTGTGTAAGTTTAAATCTATCCTATTTAAGTGGTTACTAGACATGTGTTTCTATTCGATTAATGAATATTTAAATATGACATAAACGTAATTATATTTATTATTATCAATTATTAATGTATTATTATCAAAATGTTTACCTAATTTTATATTCTATTATTATAGATTGATGAATGATTGTTTTTTTCTGTTTTGATTGTGATCCATAAGTATTACTCAATAATGTTTTTATTCACTATGTAAGTATAAAAAAAATAAATTTAAAAAATTTCTACACCGTTTGAGAACGGTAGAATATGAGGCCTTTATAAGTGTTCAAGATCTTGTTTACCATTTTCTAAAAAATAAATAAATTTGAAAATCATAAATATAATTTCGATGTTATAAATTAAAAAATATTTAGTATAGCCTAATATCCAGTCATATTATCTGTACACCTGGCGTCAACGACGTCAAATCAGCGCTCCGGCACGATGTGAAAAAAAGCACCACTAGAAATATTTATGATCGAATTATCGTTTTCTTACTAAAGGTATGTTGTTTGTTTGTATATTTTATTATTATATCGTGGTGTAGAGATAATGTGACAACAAGAATATTCACACTCACAGTAGGAAGTTGCGTCCCGTACCTTGAGATGCGGCGCGCGCGAAGGGTTGGGGTGCACGAGTGCGGCGGGCGCGTCGTGCAGCGGAGCGAACAGCCCGAAGCTGGCCGAGAACAGCTGCCCGCACACCAGCGAGAACCACTCGCGACGCACGCCGCCCCAGTCCACGCCTGCGCCAACCCACGACCGTCACCACCGAACCTCATCACATCATCCACATACAAACACTGACACACGTTTGTAGACAATGTTTATTTTTGAACCCGCCACCAGTCATCATCCACAAACAAACACAAATAGGACTACTGCTCTCAGGTAGGTAGTTTTGTTCCAAAAGTGTATCTTTAAGATAAGTGTATGTTTAGGGAATAAAACATATTTTCAAGGAAATGCTAATTGTTGTTCTTTGTAGATCCAAACTTAACTACGAGTACTTTTAAATCGTCCAGAATAGTACATTGTTCACCGAGAGGAGAAAGTGACCGATTACCGTCGAGGGTGTCGTTTGAAGCCCGAGCCGTAGGCGAGGGCTTTAAAACACCTGAGATCGGGAATCGCAGTTTCTCTCGAGTGATACATAGTGCTTTATACTACACCTACAAGGAAAATAAAAAACGAAATCTTTACTAATTAAAATTTATATTGAAATTGTTGCAGTTAGTGAAGCTTAATGTAACACTTTTCCATTAATGTTTGTTTGAGATGTTTGCGACAATGTAGGAGGAATAACTGGCTGTGCTGTTGGCACTGCGCTCGTAGAAGGCTGTGGTGCCAGAGGGGCAACTGGCTGCTGAGGGGCATTTGGCATCGCCGCGCTCGTTGATGGTTGAGGAGATGAGTCTTGATGCACATTAATCGATCCCGATATTTGGTTATTTATTCGTGTTTTGTTTTCTACGGAATTCTCTATGTAACCTTCTGCAACAGCGGACGATTTCCAACCACCGTGGCGTTTTATTGTGGTTAAATCAGCACCAGTATCGGCAAGAATAGTCGCTGAAGTTCTGCGAAAGCAGTGGCCAGTGTATTCTAGTGGATTGAGTAAATTAAGGTAGGAAGCTATTTCTCTTGGCACAGTACTTATTTTGTTTTTCCCAATTACTTGTTTCGTACATTTTTTGTTTTTATATTGTAGTAAAAACCGATTGGTTTTGGGGTCACTGGGGCGAATTTCGTTATATTTCTTTATTATCTCATAAAATAAGCCCGATATAACAAATGATCGCTGAATTTTGGTTTTTGTGTTAGGAATATTGACAATTATTCGATTTTCGAGGATTTCGATATCGTCTGTTGTCATATCCACAAGTTCTTGCGAACGACAGGCCCCATTTACTCCTAAAATCAAAATAACCTGTAAACAAAAATATCAAACATGAAAACCTAGTAGATTTCTACTCATAAATAGGTACGTAATAAATCATAAACCAGTGCATTTTGTTCATAAACTTACCTTCATCAACAAATATTTGTCATCTGGAGCATTCTGCAAAAAGGAATAAACATCCTTTGAAGTAAGCACTTTTGATTTCTTACTACGGAATCCCTCCGACTTTCTTTTCAGAAATGCTGTAAGTTTTTTGTATTCTTGAATATTTATGTCGTTTCTTGTCAATATAGTACTTTTCAATATTGAGTATATAGAACATAACGTACTTGGTTTGTATTTTTGCGCTTTTTCACTGAAATACGCTAGCAAAACAGTTTCAGAAAAAGATGCCGCATTTTTTTCACTTTTCCATTGCAAAAAATCGTCATAAGTTTTATTATATTTTTTAATTGATTTCTGTGGTTATCAATCAGTATTTTTGCTGTTTCCTTCAACTGCGGCGGAGTTAAAAAATCTTCATCATCACTATCAGTTTTTATCATTTTGATAGTTTTATTTTACTTTCTACGAAAACTGAATCCTCAAACAACACACAAATTGGAAATGGCGCCAATGGCGTCTGCAATTTTCACATGTTCTTTTTTCAAATTGTTTATCCTGCCGCCGCAGGGTCGCACTGCCAGCCCGACACCATCCAACACACAGCTAGTGGCCAGTGTCATTTTGCGAACTTGGAGATAAAAACTCACTGTAAAATCTTTTTGGCTTTTGATATTTAGGTTACCGGCGCATAGTCTTACCCAAAATTAAAAAAGAAAAACCACGTAAGAAATGGATTTTCATACACTTTTCTCTCCCGCTCAGATGCGTTTTCTCCCCGCATATTTGTTCGATATGCAATGACGTACTTTCTACCGTAAATTTGATAAAGTATCAAGGTACTTTCCAAGCAGGTGTAGTATAAAAACATTTTTACCTATTACTCAAGACTTCTTTTAGCTGTAGAGAACAATGAGCGTAAGAAATTGCTTATAGAAGTAACGACACTTACAATAAAAAAGAACTAGTAATTATGCTAGTTTTTCTGTTATATTTTGTATATATAATTTATTGCATAAGTTTACCTAACAAACAAATAAAAACACGAGCGAGCCTTACAGTAGTCTCTTACGATGTGTAACATTTGACATTTCACCTCATTAATAAGTAATTTTAACATCATATTTTGAAAAAAATGGGGCAGGTATCATTTGAAACGATTTTACATAACAAAGAATAATTCTTTTTAATGAAAATTGTATTTTATTTCATCGACACTAAGAGTAATGCAACACCGCCAAATCGAACGGCGCGTGCTCGCGTGCTTCCCCGACTTCCCGTGACACACTTCCGTCCCATTTCACGAAATTAAATCCCACAAATGGCGAGAAAGCGTGAGCAAAGATGTCAGACGTGAATAAGTGTCGAAAGCTAGTGCACCGACCCTGCTCGCCCTGGAAGGAGACGTCGAAGCTGCGGCACCAGTCGGCCTGCGTGAAGTGCCGGGTGGCGCGCAGGCTGGAGCGCGGCAGGTCGGCGCGCGCGACGTGAATAAGTATGTAAAGCTAGTGCACCGACCCTGCTCGCCCTGGAAGGAGACGTCGAAGCTGCGGCACCAGTCGGCCTGCGTGAAGTGCCGGGTGGCGCGCAGGCTGGAGCGCGGCAGGTCGGCGCGCGCGACGTGAATAAGTATGTAAAGCTAGTGCACCGACCCTGCTCGCCCTGGAAGGAGACGTCGAAGCTGCGGCACCAGTCGGCCTGCGTGAAGTGCCGGGTGGCGCGCAGGCTGGAGCGCGGCAGGTCGGCGCGCGCGACGTGAATAAGTATGTAAAGCTAGTGCACCGACCCTGCTCGCCCTGGAAGGAGACGTCGAAGCTGCGGCACCAGTCGGCCTGCGTGAAGTGCCGGGTGGCGCGCAGGCTGGAGCGCGGCAGGTCGGCGCGCGCGACGTGAATAAGTATGTAAAGCTAGTGCACCGACCCTGCTCGCCCTGGAAGGAGACGTCGAAGCTGCGGCACCAGTCGGCCTGCGTGAAGTGCCGGGTGGCGCGCAGGCTGGAGCGCGGCAGGTCGGCGCGCGCGACGTGAATAAGTATGTAAAGCTAGTGCACCGACCCTGCTCGCCCTGGAAGGAGACGTCGAAGCTGCGGCACCAGTCGGCCTGCGTGAAGTGCCGGGTGGCGCGCAGGCTGGAGCGCGGCAGGTCGGCGCGCGCGACGTGAATAAGTATGTAAAGCTAGTGCACCGACCCTGCTCGCCCTGGAAGGAGACGTCGAAGCTGCGGCACCAGTCGGCCTGCGTGAAGTGCCGGGTGGCGCGCAGGCTGGAGCGCGGCAGGTCGGCGCGCGCGACGTGAATAAGTATGTAAAGCTAGTGCACCGACCCTGCTCGCCCTGGAAGGAGACGTCGAAGCTGCGGCACCAGTCGGCCTGCGTGAAGTGCCGGGTGGCGCGCAGGCTGGAGCGCGGCAGGTCGGCGCGCGCGACGTGAATAAGTATGTAAAGCTAGTGCACCGACCCTGCTCGCCCTGGAAGGAGACGTCGAAGCTGCGGCACCAGTCGGCCTGCGTGAAGTGCCGGGTGGCGCGCAGGCTGGAGCGCGGCAGGTCGGCGCGCGCGACGTGAATAAGTATGTAAAGCTAGTGCACCGACCCTGCTCGCCCTGGAAGGAGACGTCGAAGCTGCGGCACCAGTCGGCCTGCGTGAAGTGCCGGGTGGCGCGCAGGCTGGAGCGCGGCAGGTCGGCGCGCGCGACGTGAATAAGTATGTAAAGCTAGTGCACCGACCCTGCTCGCCCTGGAAGGAGACGTCGAAGCTGCGGCACCAGTCGGCCTGCGTGAAGTGCCGGGTGGCGCGCAGGCTGGAGCGCGGCAGGTCGGCGCGCGCGACGCGCAGCGGCAGCTTGTCGTGCGCGTGGCGCGCGTGCAGCTTGCGCAGCGCCGCGTAGAAGTACTCCTGCTTGTTCTGGAACCAAGGCATCGGACCTTTATATCGAGATAACGACGATTCGATCACTTTTCACGCACTCAAACGTTCGAACCCGCCCCGCTTAACATTTTCGACACTTTTTTATCAAATTATAATTTGTTTGCAACACGAATGCGTAAAATTATATACGACGTGTAACGGAAAGGTGTGGTCGAAATGAAAAGATCGGAAGTGTATCCGATCCGGATCTTGTATGCGAAGTTACCGAGTCACGACTGATAACTTTAATGTGTTATGCAATTTTTAATTTAATATTGGAACGAAGTTCCTTATCGCGCGTTGTGAAAGGGGGCTAGACGGAAAAAACGGAAAAAATTGGTACGAAAAGTTGTCACGACATGCCTAATATTTACTGTTGTAAACAAAACTACACTTTATGTCCTACAAGTAAGTTTCAAATTTATTTGAGAGTCCCCCATACGCCATCTAGGATAGAATATCATAACTAATATAGCATGGAATTAAAGCAAATGTTTATGTGCTTTAGGTCATGCTAAACTTATGGAAGATGTCTTTGTCTAATTTTAGATGGCGTTAAATTCAATTAAAAAGTTTAGTTTACATGCATAAGTGGTAATTACATTGAACAGTGTGGTGTCGCGACGATTATTTTTGTTGAGTGTATACAGGTTTTTTGTAAATAATAAATAATAAAAAATAATAATAATAATTAATCCTGACAGTGTTTCTGCACAAGTTTCGGATATTGCTGATGGAGTTAGGTAAGTAGAGATTATATACAGATAATAATAAATTCTTTTGTATTTTTAGCAAGTACGCACTAAAACTTAAAAAAAAACAAAAAAAAACAAAAAAAAAACAAAAAAAAACAAAAAAAAAACATAAAAACAAAAAAAAAAAACCTACCGATAAAGTTTATATAACATTATATTTGTTAATAATAAAAAAAAAATTATTATAACTTAAAAAAAATAAAATTTTATTACAATTCCTTCACTAATTAATCGAAAGGAATTCCTTCACTAATTAATCGAAAGGAACTTCGTTCCATCCGGGTGTCCCTTGACACCTCTCAAGTTTTTTTTTATTGTGACGTTACATCAAAATAAACGAGTCTCAGCCCTAGTAGTTTAGTGACCTCTGTGTACTTACATATATGATCACTGTTGCTCGCTTACGCGGGTTTGACGCGCATTTTATTAATCATTGCATGACAAATTAAAGTTAATAATTATGTCTTAATAACAACACTTACAAGTTCTAGACACTTTGGATCTTTTCATTTTGACCACACTTTTTTGTTACACGTTGTATATAACAACATTTCTATCGTGGAGGAACAGATATATTTAAAAAAAATTTAAACATATTAAAAACATAAGCCAATAAAGAGATTGGTGGGAGACCACCGAAGTAACAGACGGATGAGGAGGTTTAGGGAAGATATTTGCCCAGCAATAAGACGAAATAAATTAATAAAAAATATAAAAAGTATTAAAAACAAAGGCAAATAGTTTTGCCCTACCTGATGTTAAGTGGCAGCAAAATACAGATTCGAAGACGGCTAGTGTGACATAATCAAGCTACTATAGATATTCCTTTACGCCACGTTTAAAACTCCCCATGTCATGAATGTGTATAGCATTAATGTGTTCCGGCAGCTAGAAATAAGATAGCCAATCTTGCTAGGACAGATCCATCTAGCAGCAGCTACGTGAAGGTGGCCGCAGCAGCTGTACCTTGAAGCTGTCCTCACAGCCACAGCTGGCCAGCAGCAGCTGCGTGAAGGTAGCCGCAGCAGCTGTACCTTGAAGCTGTCCTCGCCGCCACAGCTGGCCAGCAGCAGCTGCGTGAAGGGGGCCGCAGCGGCTGAACCTTGAAGCTGTCCTCGCCGCCACAGCTGGCCAGCAGCAGCTGCGTGAAGGTGGCCGCAGCAGCTGTACCTTGAAGCTGTCCTCGCCGCCACAGCTGGCCAGCAGCAGCTGCGTGAAGGTGGCCGCAGCAGCTGTACCTTGAAGCTGTCCTCGCCGCCACAGCTGGCCAGCAGCAGCTGCGTAAAGGTGGCCGCAGCAGCTGCGTGAAGGTGGCCGCAGCAGCTGTACCTTGAAGCTGTCCTCGCCGCCACAGCTGGCCAGCAGCAGCTGCGTGAAGGTGGCCGCAGCAGCTGTACCTTAAAGCTGTCCTCACAGCCACAGCTGGCCAGCAGCAGCTGCGTGAAGGTGGCCGCAGCGGCTGAACCTTGAAGCTGTCCTCGCCGCCGCTGCTGGCCAGCAGCAGCTGCGTGAAGGTGGCCGCAGCGCCTGTACCTTGAAGCTGTCCTCGCCGCCGCAGCTGGCCAGCAGCAGCTGCGTGAAGGTGGCCGCAGCGCCTGTACCTTGAAGCTGTCCTCGCCGCCGCAGCTGGCCAGCAGCAGCTGCGTGAAGGTGGCCGCAGCGCCTGTACCTTGAAGCTGTCCTCGCCGCCGCAGCTGGCCAGCAGCAGCTGCGTGAAGGTGGCCGCAGCGCCTGTACCTTGAAGCTGTCCTCGCCGCCGCAGCTGGCCAGCAGCAGCTGCGTGAAGGTGGCCGCAGCGCCTGTACCTTGAAGCTGTCCTCGCCGCCGCAGCTGGCCAGCAGCAGCTGCGTGAAGGTGGCCGCAGCGCCTGTACCTTGAAGCTGTCCTCGCCGCCGCAGCTGGCCAGCAGCAGCTGCGTGAAGGTGGCCGCAGCGCCTGTACCTTGAAGCTGTCCTCGCCGCCGCAGCTGGCCAGCAGCAGCTGCGTGAAGGTGGCCGCAGCGCCTGTACCTTGAAGCTGTCCTCGCCGCCGCAGCTGGCCAGCAACAGCTGCGTGAAGGTGGGCCGCAGCGCCTGTACCTTGAAGCTGTCCTCGCCGCCGCAGCTGGCCAGCAACAGCTGCGTGAAGGTGGCCGCAGCGCCTGTACCTTGAAGCTGTCCTCGCCGCCGCAGCTGGCCAGCAACAGCTGCGTGAAGGTGGCCGCAGCGCCTGTACCTTGAAGCTGTCCTCGCCGCCGCAGCTGGCCAGCAACAGCTGCGTGAAGGTGGCCGCAGCGCCTGTACCTTGAAGCTGTCCTCGCCGCCGCAGCTGGCCAGCAACAGCTGCGTGAAGGTGGCCGCAGCGCCTGTACCTTGAAGCTGTCCTCGCCGCCGCAGCTGGCCAGCAGCAGCTGCGTGAAGGTGGCGGCGAGCAGGTCCCGCTCGGGCGCCCACAGCCGCAGCGCGGGCTGCACGCCGTCCTCCACGGTGAGCTCGCCGGCGGGCCCGGGGCCTTCCCGCGGCAGCAGCACCAGCTGTACGCAAATACTCACTAAGTTCCTGGAAGGCGTTTACTTTTACACAAGTTAATTCTTATACCTAGGATATCTGAGCCACTATTACGCAAGTGAAGTGACTTAAGACGGAGTCAAAATATTTCCAGAATAGTTTGGATGGCGAGTCTTGTAAACGGCAAGTCGTATCATTAGCCCCGGTGTAAATGTGGTGAGTTATGAACTCCTATGTGTTTCTATCTATATGGCGAGACTCAGCGAGAGCAGTTAGATGATGATATGCCATGCTGATAGAATAGAAATGACATGTACCGATTATAAAGGCTACAGTGACATTATAATATTTTGTCATGATCCAAAGCTGACATTGACATTATAAGTGTCCACAAATTTAAAAAACTGATATCCGAAAGCTACGTAAACCTTACGTAATTCTTACTAGCATTTGAAATGAGTTGTATATTTTTTGCTCTTATTGATATTGTTAAGTTTGTTATTATTAATTACTTAGAAAATTTATGTAGTTTTTCCTCTTTTAAGATTTACACAAACTCTCCACATTTGCATGTCGTGGCGGTCAATAATAGGAGGCTGTACTTAGCATTTAAGATGTATGTATGTTACATAATTTTTTGTGATAGTACAAGTTTTCGCTGACTGTCCTTAATACATAAATTAATAAATAAATAAATAATGTGAAAGCGTTTAAATGAGTTTCTAATTCGCGAAAGTGAGGTTCTAAACCTTAAAATATAAATTGGATGAACGGCTGCAATCAGAATTCGGAAACGGCGGTAGTCCTCACCTTGGTGGAGGGGCAGAGGCGGAAGGTGGTGATCCGCTTGGGGATGAACTTGAGGATGTAGTCCTTGACGGTGAGCGTGCGCGCGCTGACGCAGCACAGCACGCGGCGCGGGCGCGCGCACAGCAGGCGCGCCTCGAAGCACGCGCTGTGCCGCGACGACGCGTGCCGCGACACCGACGCCAGGTCGCTGGCTGCGCGCGCGCACGTCTTACATCATTACTTATTCAAAAGACCCTACTGTTAAAGTAAAACGCAAACGAATCACCGTCATAGCTACTGTCCTGGAGAGCGTCGAGCGCAAATAAGAAAGTGTCCTAACAGGTAAAAAACCTATTATAATAGTTTAGTAATAGTTAATTAGTAAGCATACAAAAAGTAACCTAAAAAAATTACATTCTCATACATCTTAATAATTATTGAAATAAATAGTGCACTCCTTATGTCGCCATCCTGGTCGACCGTTGTCAGTCAAGCGTCCAAACTACACAAGACCATTTTTACAA